>RPFO01000594.1:85000-287500 GCA_009746045.1 Mesostigma viride
ATCCGACCCCGAGTTAACTATCCATGCCATAGAAGGAAGCGACGGTGACATGGTCGTTCTTACGAAGAAGTTTTTCGCGTGCAAAATGTGAAGTTTGGTGCTCATGCTGTAACATGCCAGAGTTTCTGCTGCTTGCGCTGGCTTCACTACTTTTTTCTCGCGGCATGTCTTTGCTCGCGAGCTCACGTGCTGTCTGTCTTAACCCAATGTTAGGGCGTGCGCTGGTGGCTGTGCCTCAGTAAAAAGGTCTCGCAAGCCGCGTTTGCTTCCCTGCCCGATTCCCGTAAAGGCATGATACCCCCCTCCTGTCATCCAGCATCAGGTCAGTATTTTCGCAAGCGAATGCAGGCATACATTGGCGGCCTCCGTGCGAATGCTTAGCTCCCATGTTAGTCCACGTTTCCATCCGAGCCCTCCGATCGACATTAATGATTGAGGTAGCCCTGGTGGGCTTAGCCAGGAATCCCGAATCACGCGCCACGCAGGGCATGGTTGGCTTATTCCCATAGGCTGAGATATGGCGTCTCTCTGTATAGCAAAAGGCGTGCTTAAAGCTGTGCGAGTAGCACACATCCTCGTACAGTTTCAAACCGAGCCTGATACCTAGAAGCTCAGCTCATCTTTTTGTTGCCTATCTGGTGTTGATAAAAATTGAATCATTGAGTGCGTTACATTACCGAGCCTGATGTACAAATGCTCAGCTCATCTCTTTGTCGCTGCTGTATGACTGTCATTTGTCAGTTCTAATTGACTGGTCGTGGCTAAAACAATGCGGAACTTGTTGTGGCTGGAAACTAAACTGAAACTGGCGGTGGGTGCAAACAGGCATCTCCCCTTCCGTGTGTATCTTGTACTGGGACATCGACTGGTAATGCTCACCCTGCGCATAAAGCCAGAGCACGCCCCAGCGAGCCATCACGAGAAGCTAATATTGCTGACAACCTCGGTGTTCGGGATGGCTTCATCGCGGCGGTACGTAAACCAATATTTATAGTGTATTACAAATGCTACGGTTCCATCCTATGTTCTACAATTTGTAAAACGCAGCCTTGGCACAAATTCAGCGAACACTCTTTCGAACGGCTTTCGGCTTCAGCAACTCAGCAGCGCGACGTACAGTCCGCTTGACAAATGAGCTGCGCGTAATTTCATTGCGACCAATCACCAAAATGTCAGACCATGGCGTCCATATTATCACGGTTTTCGTGTGTTACATCCAAGTGAGCCATTTGGCAGAGGTCCGTTCGCGCAGATTGCGGCAGGAGCCAAACTCTGCGATGTCCTATGTTCGCGAGCTCCATATATAACTGTCGGAAACTTTTGTGATGTTGCTCAAACTTTCCATCGACGAACCGGTTACAAACCGAACAAACGGTCGCTCGATGGCCTGCTAAAAATCGATGAGGGGAAGCAGAGGTTTCTGATCCCGTATGCGTAGCGCTCTTGTGCCCTCACACGAGTAAACCAACTCTTAACTCTGCGGTGTCCATCTGGAATCTGGATGCGAATCTGCGAACTTTACTGCGCACGTTGCGGGCGAGGCACTGCTCTTGTACTTGGCGAGTAGCGCTCCTATTCGTCCCTCTATTTATATTCCACTTTTGCACTAATGAGGTTCTTCTAGGCATCACGAAGGTCGTAGCCCACGTAATTTGTGATCACCCCAAAGGTGATGACTTCGAATCAGCATAGGTGGGAGAAAATTTTGCCCAGGTTTTTGCTCGTATACTATTTTATCCTTTTCCTTTTGCCAAACTTCGAGCCCCTAAAGCTAGCGTGCGCTCCTTGGCGGGGCTAGCGCCACCCGGCACTCGGCGGCAGTACGTGGTGTCACCCATCTCCCTAGCTGGGGCTCCCTGGCTGGGGATCAGCGACAAAAAAGTATAAAGCTCTAATGTCGCGGGCGAAGCCCGCCAAACTTGTTAAATTATGTTAATTAATGTGTTATAAATAGTGTGATATTGTAGTGGTATGTTCAATACAGTCACGTTGCATTCGCAGAGGCTTGTCAGAACTATGCACGACGATGCGAGCGCTCCCGGGCAGGCAACACAGTCAGGCAAGCGGCAACACGTTTGCTCAGCGGCTGTAGATAACATGATTGAACCATCTGCCTGAGGATAGGTATCTAGATGGCCCGCTTGCGGAGGATAGGCACCTGAACGAGCATCTGTCTGTAAATAAATATTTGTGTACAGTAGGACCAGTATTACCCGTAGTAGTAAATAATTTGTAATATACAGTAGCGCTAGTATTACCCGTACTAGTCGAGTACCTAGCAAAAGACGAAACATAGTTATGTCCACGCACACAACAACACTCATCTGTTCTCGAGATACTCCTGTATTCTAGAGATACCTCCTCATCTCCATGAAATTTCATGGATACGAGTGAGTAGGCAAGAGTGGCTTGGCTAGCTCGCCACGCTGCACTAATCCCTCTGCTGCATGCACCCTCTGCCGCCACCTCCTGCCGGCGTTCCTTGCCCCGCTGCTGCATGAGCCCTCTGCCACCACCTCCTGCCGGCGTTCCTTGTCCCTCTGCTGCACGCGCCCTCTGTCACCACCTCCGGCTACCGTTCCATAGCATTCGCCTGCATGGTCCCTGTCCCTATCCTAGTTGCCGTAT
The DNA here is from genome assembly GCA_009746045.1 of Mesostigma viride. NCBI lineage: Eukaryota > Viridiplantae > Streptophyta > Mesostigmatophyceae > Mesostigmatales > Mesostigmataceae > Mesostigma > Mesostigma viride. The sequence goes on from RPFO01000594.1 coordinate 87,629, forward strand.
CACAATTAGACAAGATGGAACTGTGGGCTTGTACGCTTCGCTTCGGCTACAAAGGGGCTGGTTTCCGGACTCATCATCCCACATTGAGCACCAACAATCAACATCGGTCTTTCCTATACTAAACTTGTCTACTTGGCAAGGCAGAAGGGGCTGGTTTCTGTACTCATCATCCCACATTGATAAACAACAAGTAACATCGGCCTTTCCTATACTAAACTTGTCTACTTGGCAAGGCAGAAGGGGCTGGTTTCTATACTTGTTGTTTATCATCCCACATTTGCTCTTGCCTCTTTTAAGACTTCGCAAGGTTAAGGGGGCTGGTTCCGTACTTGCCGCCTGTGTGCTTTGCGCAGTTGCTCCCCGCCGGCCACCCCATATCTCCTGGCCTCCGCCCCGATCCCGCAACCCCGTTTCTCCTGGCGTCTGCCCCGATCCTACCCCCCCCTGACCTCACACTTTCCCTCCTGCACCTCCTCCCCGCACCTCCCCCCCCTCCCCACCCCATTTACTCCCTCATCTTCTTTCCCCCTTCCGTTCCCCTCCTTTCCCCCCCCACTCTCTCCCTACCCCCTTATCTTCATATCCCCCCCCCCTTCCCCCTTTTCCGCCATGTTTACCCTTCTTCCCGCCCGCCCTCCTGCATGTTCGCCCCTCGGCCCCTCAACACATTTCCCTCATTTCACGCATTTCCCTCCTTCCTCATTTCATGCGTTTCCCTCCTCCCTCATTTCACGCATTTCCCTCCTCCCTCATTTCACACATTTCCCTCCACCATTTCATGCATTCCCTCATTCCCTCTTCTCTCGTCCCCCCAGATCGGTAACACCCCCCTGATCAAGCTGAGGCGTGCGTCCAAGGAAACCGGGTGCGAGATCTACGGGAAGGTGGGCGGCATGTGACGTGGCATGTTCGGCGCCCGCTGCGTGCTAGGCAAAGTGAGATACCCGTTTCCGTATGTTTGTGGAAAGTGCCAATGACAGGTGAGGTAAAACGTACAGCGCGACGAGAGACAGCGGGGATGGTTGTTCATGGGAAGTCGCGTGTCCGCGCGGCCTTGTTTGCAACGAAGTGTTCTGTCATTCTTCTTGTGCGGGTGTCCGCTGTCCCTGTGACACATACCCTGATGGAATCATGGATGCATGCCGCAACCACCGCGCTGGTCCCCACGATTGCATGCCACCCCGGTAAAATTACAATTAAGATTTTCTTATAGTAGTGTAAACATTTTCTTATAGTAGTGTACAACATTTTCTTATAGTAGTGTACAGCGTTTTCTCATAGTAGTATGAACCATTTAGTATCAGTATAGGTGACCAAGTAGGGCTCATCCCTGCAATGCTTCCATCCATTGGAGTGAGGGTCTGCCAGACAATGCAGTCTTATTACAAGTAAGTGGGAAGGCTCATGTCAAGGGCACGAGGGCCGGGACGTCCTACTGTGGCCGCCCGCCCCCCTTTGAAACTTCCACGCGTCAGTCATAGAACGAGCGAGAGCTCACAAAAAATTCTTTCACTGCACCTTTGCCTGATGTTACCGCTAATGGTGCCTCATGTGTGATGCGCGTTGTGGCCTGCCTGTGTTGCTGCCTGTTTGACCTGCCTGCTGTTGCTGCTGCCTGTTAGCCCTGCCTGCTGTTGCTGCTGCCTGTTTGTCCTGCCTGCTGTTGCTGCTGCCTGTTTGTCCTGCCTGCTGTTGCTGCTGCCTGTTTGCCCTGCCTGTTTGTCCTGTGTGTTTCGCTGCATGTTCGTCCTGCCTGTTTTGGTGCCTTACGTGCGAAACATGACACACCCCCACAGGCGGAGTTCCTCAACCCTGGCGGCTCCGTGAAGGACCGCGCGGCTCTCTACATTATCCAGGTTAGCACGCGCGCTTGCTATAACACGCCATACATGTCGTGTCAGGTGGGCCTGGAACCATACATTGCACTCTACATGACCAGGCTGTACAGTTTATACATACTGTATCAGGTTAGCATGCACCCTTCGCCACTTGCTTCTGTATATTTCAAGGGCCTGGAACCGCATGTTGCCGCTCTACTAGTCAACGATGAGCGATGTAGCGCACTGTCGGCTGTAACGCACGATGGTGAACTGTGAAGGCACTGCGTGCAAGGGCTGGCTTAGGCCCGTACATCCCGGTGGGCCCATGGGTGTAAAGCTGGCCCAGGGGGTGAATAATCACATGGTGAATTATTGGAGGTTGAATAATCTGTTTTCTTTTGGTCTGGTGTCACGCTGCCGAGGACAATGACTGGGGAGTCTGCCCCCTTGGACTAGTGGACGCCCTCGTGAAGCCTCGTATAATGGTCATGGTCACTGTAATGGTCACTATGATGGTCACCACTAGAAGTGGACCCCAGACGAAGGGGCGCCCCCCAGGAAGCCTCGTCGCGGACACCTCGCACGTGACCGCACACATCAGACTGCGAGGCACATCCGTGATGAGGTACTGTGATACCGCGATGGAGACTTCGAGACTGACCCCTGTCACCAAGGGGGCAGCCCGCAGTGCTTTCCTCAACGTGGCCCCTTTCACCAGCGGGCAGCCTGCAAAGCTGCTATTCGCGCACGCTGGGCGCGTTGGGGACCTTGGGCACTTTGGCTGTGCGTCATTGAGTCCTCCAGGCGCTACATCGATGAAATGCGAGCAGCGTGTGTTTGTTAAAAAGTTAACGAACTTGATAACCTGGGGGCTAGCCAAGCGAGGGGCCGGCATATGCCGCTGGCGTTCAGCAAACCAGGAGATCGAATAAAGCAAATGGAGTTACTGGCAAGCATGAGGGGAGCAATAGAGGCCTGCTACTGTTATCGCAATAGAGGCCTACTACTATGATAGCAAGGGAGGCCTTCTACTATTACAGCGATGGAGGCCTACGACTATTATAGCAGTGGACCTACGACTATTATAGGAATAGAGGCCTGCTGCTATCATAGCAATGGAGGCCTACTTCTACTATAGCAATAGAGGCCTACGACTATTATAGCAAGGGAGGCCTACTACTATGATAGCAATAGAGGCCTACGACTATTATCTGTGCCGATGATTGAAACATCTCTGGACAACTCGATCTCATGCGCTTGTCTTTGCCATTACGGATGATACGTCCCTGTGCCGTTGCCATGTGGCACGCATTTGCCAGCAAACCCAGAAGCGTACGCGACTGCATCATTGGGACACCCCCACGGGTGTTCGGGATAGAATCGTTCTAACCTAAAGGCTAAACCCGTTTCGGGGGGGGGGGGGGGGGCGCGAAACATAGTGGTCAACGTTTAGGAGAAATGGGAGTCTGGCGCAATCAAGTTCCCACCTCCTAGCGGCACGCTATATCCGTTTTTCTGCTTTTTAAAGATATTTTTTCGTTTCTTGCTTGCTTGCATGAGCCGTGTGCACGCGCACAGCATACTTGTTTCATCGTGGTGCGGTTGCCATAGATAGCCCCCATGAGATACTGCACTGTGAGGTTGCACATGAGTCCGACTCCCTGTGAGCGTGCATGAAATTACAACGTCGTCATGTCGGCCTGCGAATGTTTTTGCTGTTACCACCATGCACATGCATGATGTGTGGGCCAGGATGCGGAGGAGCGCGGGCTGATTCAGCCCGGCGGCATCGTGGTGGAGGGCACAGGGGGCAACACGGGCATTGGTCTTGCGCTCGTGGCCAACACCAAGGGCTACAAGACGGTCATCGTCATCCCAGAGACGCAGAGCCAGGTGAGGGGAGCGTGGGATGAAAGGCGGGGAGGGTGGGGGGGGAGTTCAAACCACATTTTTAAAGTTTGCACGCGAGCACATTCATCACTCCTGGAAGCGGTGGCATCCCGAAATTTTTGTGAGGGTGGCATTGGTGGAGGGGCGTGGGACGAGTCATGAGAGAAGAGGGTGAAGGCAGATGTGTTGCGGGCGTAACTGTCGTGAGAGGAACATTCGTACCCCGGGCGTGTCGGTCCACCATATGGGGCGGTGAGGGGAACCTGCGCACCCAGCCACCGTCCACCATATGGGGCGTATCTGTCCACCATATGGGGTGTATGTGAGATGCGAGAGCCATGTGAGGAGGGCGTGGGATGGGGGGCATGGGACAGAGCAGGATGAGGGCCAGGGGACCCCATAACAGAATAGATGCAAACCCATAACAGATTAGATGAAGCCCCGAAGAGTATAGGGTAATGACACACACTTTGCTACTGCTTCTGTCCACCATGAGTGTTAGTTAAATAATGCGTTCGTTTGGTTAAAGGAACTGGTGTTATCGAGTTTTTTGGGTCGTGTGAGGCCGTGTTGTGGCACGTTATTTTACATTTGTGTCGGTGTTTCTGGTAGCGGCTGCCACCAGGGGCTGTCCCGATAAATGTGCTGTGGGGCAGTGTAGCTTTGCAGAGCTATTGGTCACTCTGGTTTAGAGCACTTCCAGCCATGGTCACCTTGTGCGCCCTCATCGCAGGGCTCATTGTTTAGGGTGTGAAGTTCATGTTTGAGGATGATGTTATGTTTTAGGCTAAGTCTTTGTTGATATAAAACTGCTCCCTTTCTATTCCCCCCATCCTTTCTGGTCATGTGGCTGCTTGCGGTTGAAATCCCTTCAAACTGGAATATTGTGTTTTATCTTTATCATGAGTGTATTATGAAATATGTCAGTTAAAATTCATTCTTAGCAGCAGCGTCCTGCTTGCCAATGCTTCACCTCCCGCACAGGACAAGAAGGACATCCTGCGCACCTCAGTGCTGTGGAGTTAGCTCTCTGCAATATTTCTGCGCAACGCTCTTCCCTCCCCCACCCCACCCCCCTCCCCCCCGCACAAGGACATGCTGCGCTGCACAAATTTATACTCTTATATATAGTCGTGCAACGCTCTCCCCCCGCAGTCACGTGTCTATTAATTAATTATTTATTTATTTATTTATTTATCAATTAATTAATTAATTAATTGACACCCCCCCACACCCCGCACAGGACAAGAAGGACATGCTGCGCATCGCAGGGGCAGAGCTGGTACAGGTGGGTGCGCCTGAAATCCATTCCTGTCCCTTTACTAGCCCTGTCCCTTTACTAGCCCTGTCCCTTTACTAGCACTGGAACTAGAGACCCTGACCCCTCCACAAAGAAAGAGGACCGCCCAGAAGTTTTGCGTGCACCATCTGGCAGGAGCTGCATCGCTACAGCTTGGAAATACGACTGTTCCTCCTGTTCGTTATTCTATAGCAATTAGTCTATTCGCATATATCTGTTAATATCGATAGCAAAGACTCTATATTCACCAAGAGGTCTCTGTGGAGGAGCTTAGTATATTTATGAATACTAACAGTTATGCTGAGTACAGTTATGCTGTAGAAAATGGGTGAGTGTAGACCCTGACGCAGTTTCTCACACCCTGGGAAGTGTTTGGGTTCCCCCCCAATTTCCTAGCAGATCAACGGCACATACGCCCATGCAGCAGCAGCTCTTTTCTGTTCCATCGCCCGGTCTCCCAACAGAGGCAAATGGTGGGTCTGTTCCATCCAGAAGTTAGCACAGGCAACCAGAGCGCATCGGGGTTGCCTCATTTATTATGGAGCAGCCTTTATTGGGGCAGCATACGAGCGGCAGCCTTCGTCATCTTCCGCATGCTCCCACCCCAGCCTTTCTCAGGGCTATGTGTTGCATATGCTCCCCATGGAGCTATGTTCTTAATTAATTAATTAATTAGTTAATCTTCCGCATGCTCCATTATAAATCCGCCTCTGTCATCACCCACTGCACACACAACCACCGGCAACCGCTGACAACCAACCACAACAACCGACAACCGCCGAGAACCACCAACAACTACCGACAACCAACCGTAGTAGTGCTCGTACGCAAAGGTTGATGGGGGTCCTGGTGTTACGCAAGTGAGGGTTGACGGGATATGGATTCTGTTGCATGCGGATGGGACATCGGCTGCTTGGCGCGCTGATGTCCTGTCGGCGCTTGCGGCGGCGTGCAGGTGCCTGCGGTCCCCTACACCAACCCGAACAACTACATCAAGTACTCGGGGCGCCTGGCAGAGGAGCTGGCCAAGGTAGGCTGCATGTCGTAAGCGATAATCAAATTGAATTATGTGATAGTGCCCTAACAACTTCATCAAGTACTCGGGGCGCCTGGCAGAGGAGATGGCCGAGGTAGGCTGCATGTTAGCAATAATCAGATTGGATGATGTGATAGTGCCTAACAACTACATCAAATACTCGGGAAGGCTGGCAGAAGAACTTGCCACGATAGGCCACGCATAGTTACTAGTTAGCGCCGTCACGTTGTGATGGTAGCCATGTATGGCAGAGAAGTTGACCAAGATAGAGGCCACGCGTAGTTCGTCCTACTGTTTTGTTACTGATTGCAGCCCTTTCTAGGTCACATGGCGGGCAGTTAGGTGGTCGGGCAGAGGAGTTGGCCGAGGTACGCTGTATGGCGGATGCTGGTGACGGTTCCTTCCTGAGAGGGAACCCCAGCAAGTATGTATGGGAAGGAGTCGTGACGGCTGGCAGAGGAGTTAGCCTGGGTAAACACCTGCAGTTCGCGGTAATTCAATCGGATAATGTGACGAAGCATCACATAGCTGGCAGAGGATTTGGCCAAGTTGACCATATCAATAGTGATCAGACGCCAGGATCGAGCAGGGCACTTGATGCGGTGGTGATGCGACGCTGGCATTGGCACTTGATGCGATGTGGTGATACGACGCCAGCATCGGTCAGGGAACTTGATACGGCATGCGAAATTGTGGATCAGCTAGCAGCTGGGGGGGCAGCCAGCGAATGGGTTGTTGCTGCGCCGTTTCACGTGCTGTGCGGTTGATGCTGCGTTTACATGTTGTGCACTAATCGCTCACCCCTGTCCCCTGTTCCCACCGACCAGACCATGCTTGTATTTACCCACCCTTCCTTTCTCGTCCTTCTCTTTCCCATGCTTGTTTACCCTTGCTTGTTTACCCTTGCTTGCTCCCTCGTGCCTCTATGGCCCGTCATGGGTGGGTGGGGGCGATTCTTCTGCGCGCGATTCTTCTGCAGACACATCCGGAAGGTGCCATCTGGGGTAACCAGGTACAGGACATGAGGCTCACTCCACTCCGTGCGTATATACTTCTTTCTCGCCTGCACTGGTCGTCTCTTTGATACAGTGTTAGGTATAGTAAGATGCCTTGAATGGAATGATACACCCTGGAGCTTGCATCGGGCAGTCGAGCACTTGCTCATTGGCAGCTTGTTGCTGCAAGAGTGCTTGACGCGTGGCATGCCTTCTGCAGGCGGTGTTGTGCGCCAATGGGTGCGTGTGCGGGTCGTGACAGCGCGCGACCATGCACGGCCTCCTCACTGCACATTTAAACATCTTGCGAGGCTCTGCGGGAACGGCCCTTGTTGCAAAGGGGTCGAGTTCTCGGTGAAAGGGGTTCTAAAATTATGTGACAAGCGTGACCTAAACATAAACAGGACGACGGGCGAATAATAAAAGAGTGCCAAACCAGGAAGGATGGGCGATGACGTAAAACGTATAGAGCGAAGATAGGTGGCTTTGCAGGACCTGCCATATACACACACCTCACCACAAGTAGTTCTCCAGTGCACCTTTTCATGCGATGCTCCGTGGCGGCTAGTTTTTCTTAACTGCTGCAGATGCACTTCCTTATGGAGGCTTCATGGTTCCAACGGCAGTTGTCTGGTTCCTATTGCGCGCACCCATCAATTCTCTTGTGCAGACATTCCTTTGTTTAGTGGTGCTTATGCATTAATTGAGAGATGGTAAGGTATGGCATCCTGCTTGGTGACTTGCCTCCTGCAGGCACATTTTCCCGCTCGAGTCCTCCCTCCCTCCCTCCCTCCCTCCCTCCCTCCCTCCCTCCCTCCCTCCCTCCCTCCCTCCCTCCCTCCTCCCTCCCTCCCTCCCTCCCTCCCTCCCTCCCTCCCTCCCTCCCTCCTCCCTCCCTCCCTCCCTCCCTCCCTCCCTCCCTCCCTCCCTCCCTCCCTCCCTCCCTCCCTCCCTCCCTCCCTCCCTCCCTCCCTCCCTCCCTCCCTCCCTCCCTCCCTCCCTCCCTCCCTCCCTCCCTCCCTCCCTCCCTCCCTCCCTCCCTCCTTCCCTCCCTCCCTCCCTCCCTCCCTCCCTCCCTCCCTCCGTTGCGTAGTTACTTCCGTTATGTTTTTTTTTCAGTGGGCTGGCTATGAAAATGGGCTGTGATAAGTACTGTGTGCTGCGTGGCGTGCTCGGCCCCTTCCTGTTGGTGGCTACTCGATGCCGTGCCTCCACTCCCTTGTCGCAATGTCCTGCACAGTTTGACAACACAGCCAATCGGCGGGCGCACTACGAGACTACGGGTACGTGAATATTAGCGGGTTGCAAGCAGCAGGTCTTGGTTTCATGGACACCTTTTTCTTGATTTCCGTCACCCTTTCGTTTCTTCTTTCACCTTTTCGGTTTTCCCTTTTCTTCTTGTTTCTGTCACTTTTTTTATCTGTTCTTTTCTTTTCTTTTTATTTCCATCATCCTTTTTTCCCTCTTGTTTTCCCCTTTCCTTTTCTTATTTATTTCGCATTAACCTTGGGCTGATCATGGCCTCACGCGTGCCCCCACGAACGCCTTCGTGCGCGGCTCAGGAGTTCATATCATTGCGTCATCGTAAGCATCATCGTAAGTGTGTCATTGTAAGTGTGTCATCGTAAGTGTGTCATTGTCAGTGTGAAGACCACACCCATGCGGTATTGTTCAGATACTCGCATATTTCTCTATCCATCGCATAGCGCACGCCCCATCACCACAGCATGCGATGCGTGTCTCCCGCCACCCTGCCCGGTTGGCTCGAGTGCTAATGGCAAATGGCGTAGGTAAATGACATGGATGATGTGAAGGAAATTGACATGTATCAGAGGCTGGTTGTTCAGTTGGCTTTCAAAGGTTCACAGTTTCACAGCTACTTATGATACAGATCCATGCAACGTCACGAAAGATATGCAGGTCGTTTGTCCGTGTGCGGATATACAACACAAACCCCACAGGCAGCGCCTACTCCTGTCTCATGTAGCACCGACCTGATTGGCGAGGCAGCAACTCCTGCAACAATTCCTGGCGTTACCCAGGCAACAACTCCTTGCCTGGTTGGATTCCAGGGTTGGGTTCCCAGAAAGTCGTGGCCCGTGTTCCCTTTGCCAGTGTCACCACATGGGCAAGGCGCACTCAGTTTCAGGCTGTTCATTCGTGCTGGTCCCTTGGAGGGGAATGTCCAGCTATCCCCAACGCGACCACCACGGCGCACGTAGCCATCCCTAAGGCTAGATCGCGGGCGCCGCGGTCGTCATCGTTTGCCCTAAAGCGCTTGCTGCGTGTATGCGGGGAGTGGTATGTGTGTGCTGACTGCGAGGGGGGGGAGGGAGGGAGGACCTGTGCGCTCTGATGTGGATCCAGCAGGCCCCGAGATCTGGCGGCAAACGCAGGGCAAGGTGGACGGCTTTATCTGCGCTGCGGGCACTGGGGGCACACTTGCGGGCGTTGGAAAGGTAAGAAGCGAGTCTTTATTTACGTACTAGCTAGCTTGCTTACTTTATTTGCTCGCCTCTTTGCTTACTTGCTTATTTGCTCGCTTCTTTGCTGGCGTGCTTGTTTGCTGGCTTCTTTGCTTATGTGCTCGCTTGTTGGCTTGCATATTTAGTTACTTCTTCTCTATCTAGCGAACGATTTGCTTACTACAGGATCACAGAGCTCGGGTCTCGACGTGCAAATACAAAAAAAAAGCTAATACTCCTGGCTCATAATTTGTTTCCACATCTGAGGTTATGCCGGGAAGACTGAAATCATTTTGTTTCGTGGGCCAAGCTTGGTACAGTGACCGAGTTTGGCATTCCCAGTGATTCGAGCCGTGGTGCCCACAACCCTGTAACTAGGTCTTCGATAGCTAGCTCCATCCTTTCCATCCCATCCCATCCCATCCCATCCCATCCCATCCCATCCCATCCCATCCCATCCCATCCCATCCCATCCCATCCCATCCCATCCCATCCCATCCCATCCCATCCCATCCCATCCCATCCCATCCCATCCCATCCCATCCCATCCCATCCCATCCCATCCCATCCCATCCCATCCCATCCCATCCCATCCCATCCCATCCCATCCCATCCCATCCCACTTTACTGTACTGAGGACTTATGCTCACGTAACGCTGTTATGTGTTAATTAATTGATTACTACTAATTAAACTAATTAATTAGTTAATCTTGGTCCGGGTTCATGTCGGAAATAGCCAAACATGTACTTAGCTCACCCTCGCAAGGCGATCAGTCGATCACTGTACGTGATGACGAGAGCATTACACAATCATCATTACGTGTACTTTGCCTATAACTTGGTCATTTCCTAAGATTTTGCACCGTCCTAAGATTTTTTCCCTATACTTAATCCTTTTCCTACGAGCTTTGCACCCTTCAACTTTGGAGGCACCGTGCGGCATCACCAGTGTACCTATGGCAAGGTGGGGGGGTGATTGATACTGCAGATACTGCAGTACTGTAGTTCAGAAAAGGCGACAGCAGGAGGCAGGTGGTTGATCACACGTGTGCGGAAATGTGATACCAGATTTCACACGTCAGGCTGTTCGGAGTTTTCAACAGCTGAACACACGTGACATGCCGTTCTGCGAGGTCACTGTGCTGTTCCCACATGTAGTGGCGTGTTGCGCTGCCTGTTGGCTTACACTTATCATGCGCATCCCCCGCTTCCCCCCCCCCCCTGCCATGGACCCTTCCACCCCCCAGCTGTCAGCAATGTGCATTTGGTGGCATATGAGCAGATTTCTTTTGCTGGCTGCCTGATGCTGCCATGTCAGGCGGCTCTCCATTCCGAGTAGCACCGGCCTCCATCCCCTCTCCATGGAAGCGTGTCCTCCCCCCCCCCCCCCCTCCCCCCATTGTGTTCCACATGCTCATCCACCGCCGCCCTCTGCACGCGCCACGCCGGCCATTAATATATCTCCCCCCCTTGCGTGCCGCACTGGCCCTGCCGACCATCAGTTTCTAAAGGAGAACAACCCAGCCATCACGATCGGGCTGTCGGACCCGATGGGCTCATCGCTGTACAACCATTTCGAGAATGGGGCGCTCTGGGCGGAGGGTGACACAGTAAGTGGTTATGTTCAAACTGCGGCAGCAAGGTGCGGCAGAAGGTGGCTGTCAGCAGCAGGCATCTGCATCAAATGGTTGTGGGCAGCAGAAATGTATTTGCAGCGAAAGGCACTTGCAGCAAAAAGAACCTGCAGCAGAAGCCGTTTGCAGCAAAAGGCATTTGCAGCAAAAGTGGACGTGATGGAGGCCGTAGGGTCAGGGCCTCCCTCTTGGTGTGTTATGCAAAGCTTAGGTTTGGTAAACCAGGCCATGTGCTCACACGTTGTGGACCATTAGTGCTCAGAAACTTGCTCGCAAATATGCTCACATAAACGAAACGCAGCGACGAGCATTGAGGTTGGCTGCGCCTCATTCGTGCTTGCTCTACCTGGTCAAGGTTTGCGCTGGGACTTAATGCTGGCAGTCGGGACTCAGGTTTCGAGCAAGCACTTAACACCTTTTTTTGGCACGGGGACATAAATATATACTACGAGTAGTATTGGCTGAAGTTTCCACGGATGTTCGTGCTCCCAATTTCTGCTTGCCCTTTCTACTGGCCCTTGAAGGCGCTGCCCCTTTGTACTTGCTGCCCCGGTCTCGGCTGCCCTTGTACTAGTCCATAGGATCGCGGTTCGTGCAACTGGACTTGACGCTTCACCTGTGAGGATCAATGCTCCGTGGACCCTCAATGCTTTCGCAATCCAACCCCCTTTGCAAAGCCCAAGGTTGCTTCGCAAAGCCGCAGCTGTCACATGTTCCATGGCATTGGACTTGATATTCCTATAATTATCTGTGTATTCGCGGTCGTGCCCCCCCTTGTTGGCTGCCCCGTGTGTGCTTGTGCGGCGACCCCATGGCGCATTCATCGCGGTCGCGCCCCCCCTTGTTGGCTGCCCCGCGTGTGCTTGTGCGGCGACCCCATGGCGCATTCATCGCGGTCGCGCCCCCCCTTGTTGGCTGCCCCGCGTGTGCTTGTGCGGCGACCCCATGGCGCATTCACCGCGGTCGTGCCCCCCTGTGTTTGCTGCCCCTCAGCTGACCGAGGGCATCGGCCAGAGCCGCATCACCGGCAACCTGGCAGGGTGGGGGGAGCCCGCACGCGACGGCGGAATCGTGGACTTCCAGTGCCGCGTGACGGATGCCGAAGCCATGCACGTGCTGCTGGGGCTGCTGCAGGAGGAAGGGCTGGTGCTGGGCACTTCGACTGGCATCAATGTTGCAGGTGGGCGCTGGTGTGGACATCCCTCCTCTTTGCCTTGGTGCGTGCGTGGGCGTGGGCGTGGGCGTGGGCGTGGGCGTGGGCGTGGGCGTGGGCGTGGGCGTGGGCGTGGGCGTGGGCGTGGGCGTGGGCGTGGACGTGGGCGTGGGCGTGGGCGTGGGCGTGGGCGTGGGCGTGGGCGTGGGCGTGGGCGTGCGCGTGCGCGTGGGCGTGGGCGTGGGCGTGGGCGTGGGCGTGGGCGTGGGCGTGGGCGTGGGCGTGGGCGTGGGCGTGGGCGTGGGCGTGGGCGTGGGCGTGGGCGTGGGCGTAAGGGTGGGCGTGGGCGTGGGGGTGGGCGTGGGCGTGCGCGTGCGCGTGCGCGTGCGCGTGGGCGTGGGCGTGGGCGTGGGCGTGGGGTGGGCGTGGGCGTGGGCGTGGGGTGGGCGTGGGCGTGGGCGTGGGCGTGGGCGTGGGCGTGGGCGTGGGCGTGGGCGTGGGCGTGGGCGTGGGCGTGGGCGTGGGCGTGGGCGTGGGCGTGGGCGTGGGCGTGGGCGTGGGCGTGGGCGTGGGCGTGGGCGTGGGCGTGGGCGTGGGCGTGGGCGTGGGCGTGGGCGTGGGCGTGGGCGTGGGCGTGGGCGTGGGCGTGGGCGTGGGCGTGGGCGTGGGCGTGGGTGTGGGCGTGCGCGTGCGCGTGCGCGTGGGCGTGGGCGTGGGCGTGGGCGTGGGCGTGCGCGTGCGCGTGCGCGTGCGCGTGCGCGTGGGCGTGGGCGTGGGCGTGGGCGTGGGCGTGGGCGTGGGCGTGCGCGTGCGCGTGCGCGTGCGCGTGCGCGTGCGCGTGCGCGTGCGCGTGCGCGTGCGCGTGCGCGTGCGCGTGCGCGTGGGCGTGGGCGTGGGCGTGGGCGTGGGCGTGGGCGTGGGCGTGGGCGTGGGCGTGGGCGTGGGCGTGGGCGTGGGCGTGGGCGTGGGCGTGGGCGTGGGCGTGGGCGTGGGCGTGGGCGTGGGCGTGGGCGTGCGTGTGGGCGTGCGCGTGCGCGTGCGCGTGGGCGCGGGCGCGGGCGCGTGGGCGTGGGCGTGCGCGTGGGCGTGGGCGTGGGCGTGGGCGCGGGTGTGTACGCTATTGTGTGTGTGTGTGTGTGTGTGTGTGTGTGTGTGTGTGTGAGAGAGAGAGAGAGAGAGAGAGAGAGAGAGAGAGAGAGAGAGAGAGAGTAGGGCTGAGATATGAAAACATGAAACGTATTTTACATCCTCAAGGAAGCAAGGGGGCTCTCTTGTCGGTTGCATGGGAGCACCTTGTGTGGTCGCCCTGCTGTCTCTGGCGATAAATGCCCCACACTCTGAAACCTTGATGTTTCACTGTGTCTGTCGCCCTCTCTCCTTCGTGGAGCGGCATCAGGGCAGATGGCAGATGCATATAAGGGGGATGTCTGATGGCATTTATGCGCATTACATGCGGCATTGCACCCCCCGTGACCCAGTCATGGGGTTTCTTTAATTTGGTTAAATATAGTATGTGGCAAGCGCGGTGCCTGTGAACGCAACGAGCTGGTACATACGGACATCCCACGAATCTGGTCATGCTGAGCAGGCATGATTGTGGATTTCATTGAAGCACGTGCGGTCACACGGATGCGCTTGCCTGTAAAAAGTAATAACTGGGTACCTGTAACCTTCCTGTAAAAAGTGCGCTTGCCTGTAAAAAGTGTTTATAGTCGCAAAAGGATTAGGGCGAGCGCAAGGCAATTCGAATTGCTTTCTTATCTTTGGCTTCCCCGTTTGCCAGTTAGCTTGTCTCTCCTAAGAGTCTTACCTCCTATTCATGTTTGCCTATCCATGTTTTCCTTATCTCCTTCATTTTAGCATATTCATGCAAACTAAAAGTTTTTTTTTACTAGGCTGAATGAGCTAATGCTTTGCCTATCATGGTTGGGTTCCTCTCAATCCCCTCCCATGTATTAATAATTCCCCTCCCATGTGCACATCGCTGGCAGGTGCTATCAAGCTGGCGAAACACCTTGGCCCCGGTCACACCATCGTCACGAATCTCTGTGACTATGGCACCCGCTACCAAGGCAAGCTTTACAACCCTGAGTTCTTGAAGAGTCTGGGGCTTCCGTATCCAGAATGGCTGGACACAAGCAAGCCACCACGTATATCTGTCCCTGATGTAACCGTGCCTGTCCCTCCATCATAAGGTAATCGATTGGAGATCAACCTTGCAGTTTTAAGCCTTTAAACGGCTGTTTATATAACTTTTTTTGTGGTGTGGCTTGAGGAGGATGAGCCGTAATCAATTACTTAATTTATTGATAGACACGTGACTGCGTCACGCGTGAGCATAAGTCCTCAGTGGGAGGGGAACATGGGATGGAATGGATGGTGTAAGCTATCTAGGTTCGCAGTCACCTGTCTATTAATGAATTAATTCATTCATTAATAAATCTAGCTCCTAGTTACAGGGTTGTGGGCACCACGGCCCGAATCGCTATGAATGCCATACGCGGTCACACGCGGAGCCCCCACAGACTTGGGGGTGGTCTCCTTCATCACTACTTGCCATCTATCCTTGTGTACCATCTGCCTCCATATTGCAGACAAACCAGGAGGCTGCCCGGGTGCGAGCCCGTCACGTCTAGTGTAGCACATGTCCATGCCGAGTCTATCACAAAAAGTCCACGGGTGGCGGCCCTGCCGCGCGCGGCCTGGGGCACGCCAGGTGAGGACATAACGACCGGGCTGGGCGGGCTTGGTGCCAGCTAGTCTATCTGATGTGTCTACCTGATCTGTGCGGGCCAGGTGCCCGGCTAGGCCCAGGCGCCTGTGCCTAATAATGTGGGAAACATACGGGGCAAATCAGCTACGTACAAATCCTCATTACTAATGTGCAAACCGAAGGGGATGTTAACCCCTCATTGGTCTTGCAGCCGATTTTCCGCCAAAAATCGACTTGCAGCCGATGCATCGGCTGCTCCGCGGGGGACCAAATTGCGCGAAAACTATTGAGAATTAGGAAACGTTTAGCTGAGAAGATCGAAAGTTTATAATTTTCCTCACAGCATGGTACTAGGGTTCGCATACTTCTGACAAAGTTATAGAGGTGTTCTGGCCGGTCAAAGTACAAGGGGTCAGGGTACTTTTTCACGTAAAACGTGCATTCCGGAAAACGACGACCTGGCCATGGCGGCTTGCGCCCACGCATGGCATTTACGTTTGCGTTCGAATTTTCTGGCCAAACTTAGGAAATTGATTTTATACGTCCTAAAGATGCTACAGGCCAATTTTTGGTTCGCGGGAATGCCATTTGATTGGTGTCGGCAGCGTTCTTGCTGGAAAAAACTGCGATCAGGCCGGACGATAGAAACGTTGACAGCAATACCTTTACGGCGTATGTTAAAGGATATATTGGTTTCTTTGTACTTATTATGATACATAGTAGTCATAAACGTGCAAGGGTGGCAAGAAATCGCCGAATCTAGCGACCATGCTGCACAACTTTGGTGTGCCAAAATGCGCCATTTTGCGGCCACCGCCTGGGCCAAGGTAACGCCATCCATGCCTGGTAAAGCTTCAGCATCGTTTTACTATCGATGTTTGACATTTATATATACGTTCTAGCTTGTGTAGCACATTCTTTTTGCATTATTCATGCTCTTTCTTGACCCTGGCCTGGCCCCTTTCTAAAACACCCTTCTTAGATGCTTCCCTCAGTCAGTTGACCTGCCACAGTGTGATGGTGATAAGTTTTAGATGCTGTATGGGTTTGAGTACTTCCATATATGTTTGTTATACATTTCCCATACACATATTGCATGATTGTGAGGCAGTTGGCTGGTCTCTGTGGCATCATCAAGCACGTAACTGGTGAGTAAAAGCTTCCCATTGACAGCATGTGCCACCAGGTGTGCTGGCCATCACCTGGCAAGCTATAGCAGCTTAGGCCTAGTTTATCCTTGCTAGGGCAGGCTGAAATAGGCTCAACGTCACTAGTTTGTTGGTGGCTGCCTCCTATAATGTATGCCTTGCGTAGGGTATCCGTACCACGTTACCTACGTGCATGGACAAGGTGGCACCTGCACATAGGTGCCATGTAAGAGCAGTGTGATGATGCAGTTATGTTTCCCCATCATTGTGGAAGGGAAATGTATTGTATGGCATGGTTGGGGGCCATATTAGTAGGTATTAGTAGGTAGTATGCCCACCCCTACCCCCTTGGTTGCTTTTTACCAACGGTACCCCTATGGGCTGTACTGGGTGTAACTGCTGGTATACCCACCCAAATGATAACCCCAATGGCTCAAACTGTTCAGCAACTAATTGTTTATCATCCCTGAAGTGGTAGGTGCCTAGGTCTTATAACATAATTCAAAATGCACAATCTACCAAAAATGAAAACGCGCGTCTCGACCCCCCTAACTTTGGCGGTAGTTTTCTATGGCCTACCCTGCAGATATGTTAGGTTGTGATAGCTCACCCCGAAGGGCAACTCATGGACATGCTTGACCCCCAAGGACAGCCCTTGGATGTTGGTAGGTTGGGTGTGGGGTGGTTTGCAAATTTAGCATTTTGCAGCCGATTTTTCGGCTTTAAATGGGACCAATGAGGGGTTAAGGGCCTTGCGCAGCATCTTGGTGACGTTGCCGTCGAGTCGTTGCTCCAGCTCCTGCGTCAGTGTCCAGGTCCCAGCGCCGTAGGTCAGGATTGTCAGAATGACGACCTTGAAGAGGTCAGGCTTGACGATCCCGGGTAGGGCGGGGTTGCTCCACCAGCGGCGGTGGTCATGGAGTTACGCCCACGCCATGCCGATCGATCGTGTCATCAGGTCGTCCTCGCAGTCAGGAAGCCAACTGCCGAGCAGCTTGAAGCGGCCTGAAGTAGGGTAGGTGACCTCGGTGTGGTCTTAGAGGCAGAGTGTGGGTGGGGGCCCTGCCATGCCGAGAGCCAGGGCCTCCGTTTTAATTGGGGCTGATTTCTAGACGAACTGCCCGAGCCTCGAGCGCCACTGTCAGTCCAGCCAAAGTTGGGCAGACTCCGGCTTCTCGATGAGCGTGATGTCGTCGGCATAAATGAGGTCAGCTAGTAAATTCTGCTTGTTAGTCGGCCCCCCTTCTCCAAGCTCGGTCATGATCGATCACTAGGCCAGGGGCACGGCCTGCAACGTAGACGGGGCGGCCCCATCCGCG
This sequence comes from Mesostigma viride, assembly GCA_009746045.1. Taxonomy (NCBI): domain Eukaryota; kingdom Viridiplantae; phylum Streptophyta; class Mesostigmatophyceae; order Mesostigmatales; family Mesostigmataceae; genus Mesostigma; species Mesostigma viride. Next base: position 105,103 of record RPFO01000594.1, read on the forward strand.
TCCTCGCACTTGATGGTGGAGAGGGGAAAGACCGACCGAACCATGGCACACACCACCCGGAGGAGAGCGGTATGGAGATAGAGGAACCAGTTCTGGTTCTGCTGGCCACCCATGCACGCGATGTAGTGCGTCCCAGTGGTATCGAGAGCAAGCCCGCAGCTGCCGCAGGACGCACCTGCCGTGATGAGAGGTTGCGGGGCAAATAGCTGGTGGCGGAGAGCGATGGCATAAAGGGCCGGCACCAGCGTGAACAGAGGGCTCATGGGGAGGGCGCGCAGGGATGCGGCCCCCACGCTCCCCTCAAGGGAAACGGAAGTGAAGCCAAGCCTTCCCCTGATCGTTCAATATATGACGCTATTGGCGAGAAACTGGACTACCGTAGCAGAAATGTACATTTTGGCGAATTATTTAATTTTTGGCCCAAAATGAATCAGATTCCGACAGATTTTTACCCCTATCTTCCATTTTTGGACCGTGGTTTGGCATTGTAAGGGCAGATCCTGACTGCCCTCGCCGAGATCTATCGATTGCGCTACTTAAACTTGAGATCAGGCCCCCCCACCTCCTACTTGCCATTCTCGACTTTGTCTTACTTGGTGTAAGAGAATGACGTAAGAGCCATTTTTGCCAGTCTCGTAACAAGACTATCACCTGGTCCGAAAAACCGACCTTCGACTACCCGAGGGCAGATTTGGAATTCCCTTTGAGAGATCTGTCGATTGCACTAGTCAAATTTAATTTTGGGGTTGATCTACCGGAGACCCAGTTTCTATGTGTAGTCCAGTTTCTCGCCAATAGCGTCATATACTAATTAATTAATCAATCAATAGACACGTGACTGCGTCACGCGTGAGCATAAGTCCTCAGTGGGAGGGGAACATGGGATGGAATGGATGGTGTAAGCTATCTAGGTCCTAGCTAGTTACAGGGTTGTGGGCACCACGGCCCGAATCGCTATGAATGCCATACGCGGTCACACGCGGAGCCCCCACAGACTTCGGGGTGGTCTCCTTCATCACTACTTGCCATCTATCCTTGTGTACCATCTGCCTCCATATTGCAGACAAACCAGGAGGCTGCCCGGGTGCGAGCCCGTCACGTCTAGTGTATAGCATGTCCATGCCGAGTCTATCGCAAAAAGTCCACGGGTGGCGGCCCTGCCGCGCGCGGCCTGGGGCACGCCAGGTCGGAGGACATATCGCCCAGGCTGGGCGGGCTTGGTGCCAGCTAGTCTATCTGATGTGTCTACCTGATCTGTGCGGGCCAGGTGCCCGGCTAGGCCCAGGCGCCTGTGCCTAATAATGTGGGAAACATACGGGGCAAATCAGCTACGTACAAATCCTCATTCACTAATGTGCAAACCGAAGGGGATGTTAAGGGCCTTACGCAGCATCTTGGTGACGTTGCCGTCGAGTCGTTGCTCCAGCTCCTGCGTCAGTGTCCAGGTCCCAGCGCCGTAGGTCAGGATCGTCAGAATGACGACCTTGAAGAGGTCACGCTTGACGATCCGGGGTACTAGGGCGGGGTTGCTCCACCAGCGGCGGTGGTCATGGAGTTGCGCCCACGCCATGCCGATCCGTGTCGTCAGGTCGTCCTTGCAGTCGGGAAGCCAACTGCCGAGCAGCTTGAAGCGGCCTGAAGTTGGGTAGTTGACCTCGATGTCGTCTAATAAGAGGCGGAGTGTGGGTGGGGGCCCTGCCATGCCGAGGGCTGGGGCCTCCGTTGTGGGGCTGATTTCTGGACCAACCGCCCGGGCCTCGAGCGCCATGCAGGCAGTCCAGCATCAAAGTTGGGCAGACTCCGGCTTCTCGATGAGCTTGTCAGATGTCGTCGGCATAAATGAGGTCAGCTAGTAAATTCTGCTTGTTAGTCGGCCCCCCTTCCCCAAGCTTGTTCTTGATCGCTAGGCCAGGGGCACGGCCTGCAATGAGCACTAGCAGAGCGAGCACGTGCCTGGCGCATAACATAATCCACTACAATAATAAACAGGTACGGCGACAGGACGCAACCCTGCCAGACGCCAGTCTGCAGTGGACATGGCGGGGTAAAGCCGTGTTGAGTGCGCACCGAAGTGGTCGACCCCTCATACAGCGTGCGGATGACGGTAATCCGAGGGGAGTGGGGACGCGAGCGCGAGCAATGAAGGACAGCCCATAGAGCGTCCCAGAGGACAGAATCAAAAGCCTTGATTGAAGTCGACGAAGATCTCAACGAAGAACTCGACGAAGGTGAGAAGGAGCGGGGGCGCCCCTGCCTTACCCCGCGGGCGGGGAAGACGGTGCATGGGCGACCAGCTCGATCTCACCAGTAAGACCAAGGATTTCTCTCTCAAACGCCCGTGCAACTAGCTCTTCTCGGAATTCTCACCTTCTGCACCAGGTCGAAGTTCTTGACGATGACGTTGAGGCTGCGCTTGGCGAGCTCGGCCTCCTCGCGGAGGTCGAGCCGGAGCGTCTGCTGCTGGAGCTGTGCTGTTAGGGCGGAGATGGTGGAGGTGGTGTGCTCCAGCATGTCCGCCCAAGTCGGGATGGGAGGAGCATCACCAGCCAGGCCAGCAGGCTTGGCGGCAATGTCCTTCACCGACTGGGCGGTGAGGCCTGCGGTGTTTTGCAAGCACTTGAGGGCGATGGCATTATTGTCCTCATGAGGCGCTGGTCGATGTCACGGAGCTGCATGGGCGGTGATGGCGTCGGAGGTGAGGGTGGTGGCGGTTGAGAAGGCGAGGAGGGTGGAGGTGGCGGTGGAGGTGGTGGAGAGGACGGGGAGCTCGGCAGTCAGCGTGCTGCCCATGGCCGCCACATCTGCAGCGAGGGGCCGGGCCACGTGCTGCTCGAGGGCCTCCTTAAGGAGTGATCGGATACATGGAGGATTCGGTCAAGGTGGTGGTGAGGGGCTGCATGGGGGGGCCAGAGCTGCTCGATGGAGCGTCCAAGGAGGGAGAAGAGGGCGTATTGCTGGAGGTGGGGGCGGCGGAGTTGGCGGATGTAGTCGACATTGAAGGTGGCAGCGCCTCTGGCGGAAAGCATCGAAGAGGCAACCCTGGAGGAAGAGCTGCTTGCACAGCTCCGTAAGGGAGGCATGCAATCCAAAAAACACGCAGGGCGCCAAGATGCGATCGTGGCTGCATGAGCTTGTCGAAAAAACCGGGCTGGCTGGCGTCAAAGCCGTACTCCTCGAAAGTCGGCTCGGCAGGGCGACTGCGCTTGCCAGGGTTCAGGCGACGCTGCTGCCGAGGCGACCCCGGGAGGGGGCTGGGGGACCACTAGGGCTTGGCTAGAGGCGCCGCCGGCCTTCTGGGCCGGAGGGCGAAGCTGCAGCCGGAGCTGCAGACGTATTTTCGGGGCTGAGCGCAGCCGCCAGGCTGCGTTGCGCGGAGGAGCGTTTGCTCGCCATATATAATTGCGTAATAGCTTCGGAAAATTATATCAGCGTACACGTGCGTCTTAGAAAGACGAAGCGATTGTGATATCATCACGGCCCAAACACGTGAAAGTTATGCAACAGGAGGGGTAGGCGAAGCAGCAGCAACAGGCGCCACACCATGCAGGCGCAACGGCAGCGGGCGACTAAGACGCCATGAATGCCCCGAATGCCGAGGCTAAGGACTGGATCTGGGCCTGCATTGCAGACACGGTAGCCGCAAGGTTGGCAGACTCTGGACCCACGCCCGGAGGGGTAGGAGACGGCTCCACCGCCACGCGTCTGGTCGACGCCGGCGATGACGGAACAGGGGAAGGCGCCGACACTGATGAGGAGGAGGAAGCTGCTGCTGAGGCCGAATATTCAAGGGTGTACTGCGATTCTGTCGGTACGTCCTGGGAAGAATGATCGCCATGTGGAAACACCCCGGCCGCCGACTGGTCAGCGATTTCCATGAACTCGACAGCCCGGAGGAGATCAGAGGGCTCTTCGTTGATCTCGGCCTCCCCGACAGCAGGAAGCCAAAGGAATATCTCCCTGAGGCGGGCGCGACCGTCAGGCGTCGAGAGGTAGGAGAAGACTCGTGGACATTGCAGGACTGCGTCTACCTGTTCCAAGGCTGGGCACCGGGATCCGCAGCCGGCCCATAAGACAATGCCCCGCATCGTCAAACTCGTGGATCACCAGGTGCTGGCCCAGAGGGTCCACAGCATGCCAGGGCACACCCAGCAGCGCAGGCCTGATCAAAGAGGCCCGGTCAGCCGAAAAAGCCAAATGCACGGGGCCGCCTGGATACCCGCTCCGCGCGACCCAGCGGCCGGGGAGCACCTCACAGAACAGCTGAGGATCCGGAGCTGGCTGGGGATCCTCCGAAGGGGTAGGCTCTGACATGACGGCTGTGGAGGGGGGGGACAACCAACCACCCGTCGACAGCAGACATAAGATAAGAGAGGAGAAGGTCTACAACTAGAGCTTATGCAGGGTTTTGTACTCCTGCAAAAGGCGACTACACCCATCTAGTTCACTCTCAGTATACCACACTTTATCTAGACGTGTTGCGCTGGATTAGGACGAATTGCGGAAGGCATCAGAAGTGTCCTAAATGAAATGTTGAAAAACATTTTTTTTTTAACCAGGGGCATTGGCAAATAAGGTTTGGAATGGTTTTCACCGTGTAACTGTTTCGGCAGTGGCAATTTACCGTAAAAATACCGTGTTTCAGTACCAAACGCTATAAACGTTGTCACCACTCGGTGATGACACAATATTCCCAAGGTATTATACAACATGATACGGTATTCCCCAGGTATTATACAACAAGAATGGATCCACGGTGTGCCATTGTGTGGTCGAACACTATCTCATACGTGTGGTGTTGTCAATTCCGTGGCAGCGACCCTTAACGGCATCAATGTGCGACTGTTACGCCGCGGGTATCTACCACTACCTCTACCTCTAGCCGGCCTGATGTTACCTAAACTAGTCAAGCCTCCTCTAGTTAATCCTCTGGCGAAAGACGAACGTGACGGAGCCGATCTCAATGCATTAACGTAAGTGTTGCTATAATACGCCATAAGCCATTTACACAACCCGTTTATTCCAGGAATAGAGGAAGGAAACACTACTACACTGCCGTGACCCAAGCCTAAATGTGTTAATTCATTTAACACACGCCGAGTGCACACACAAGGGGTAGAACGCGCATAAATGGTCACCAACGGTCCAACACACTCGGGCCGACATGGCCCTCGCCTACAGATGCACGCTGGTCCACTACATCTACTGATGCACGCTGGTCCACTACATTCTACCAAAGGATCAGGACCACTAGTAAAGTACGCGGCGCGGCGCCCAACGGCACCCAATGTACCACAGTACTGTTACGAAGACAATAATGTCCCGGTAGGAGCCTAAACGTAAACCTAGGGACAACTGAGGCAAAAGACCTAATTTACGTCCGTAACTACAACGAATTGTTACGCGACGTAACACCTCCCCCCCCACAAAGGTAGGGAGCCCTCTCCCTACGCACAGGGAGGAAACGAAGGGGTAGGAAAAACCTAATGCACCCAACACACACCAACACAATCGATAGACCATCCCAGATACAAAACACCAATAGTTCACACGGTCTCCACCACCACGCCGGGTGGTGTAGGGTTAGCCAGCACCAAGCCTGGTGGGAGGTTCCCCTAACTGCCTGGAACGGAGTCCTGGCCGGGGGGAACGGCACTGGGCAGGACACACAGAGTAAACACATCGGCGCCAAGGACCAAGAACAGTCAACCAACTGGCCAGAATATGAGGGCGACTCTACATACCGGAGGGACAACACCCTCAGGTCGGGCCTAAGGCCCTCTATCTAATGGCCATCCGTCTGGTAGGTACCACGGGAGGCCAGCAGGACATCCAGGTAGGCCTGGTAGTGGGCCACATCCTCAGCATTGTCGTGCCTATCTACAGTGAGGAAAACATCGGCCCACACACCGTCAGGAAAAAGGCCCAGGAAGGCCCAGTAATACCTATGCTGCGTAAGAACGACCTGGCCACGGGCCCAGTCCAGGAAACCACAGGCAAAGAGGCGTAGGAAAGGCTCTACCGCGATCAAACAGAGGGCCCGCAGGAGGGGCGATGGTACCGGATCCGAGGGCGCAAACCCGTCGGGAAAAACAGATCTACCAAGGGCTCCACGTTGGACGGCCACAACCGGATATGCCGAACCTCTCGGGAGCGCCACCGACGGGCACACTGTCGCGACCCGAACGTCTCGAGGTAGTCGCTAGCCCGAGGAGGAGGATGGCAACGAGAGTCCAAACCCTGGCCCGGGATGGGCGCTGGACGACGGGCATCCCACTCTAGGATGGGCTGAAGGACCGTGCTGTACGTGGCACCCGGCACCGCAGGAAACTCTACCGTAAGGGCATCTGAGGCCATAATGCCCAGAGGCGGAGGGTAAGCCCACTGGAACCCGCCGTAGGTGTCCAAGTCATTGTGGCGCCTAGCCCAGCGATACAGGACGCGCCGAACCAGGATCTCACCCTGGAACACCGGATCAGCTAAAATAACCATGTCGAAAGGAGGCCGATCAGTCTCAACTGGTAGGCCACGGTCCCGCGGCGCCCGACACACCTGGGAGAACCCGTAGGACATGGGCGAAATGGCAAGCTCGGCGGAGGCGCGCGGCAGGTCACACTGGCGGCAGGCGAGCGCAGACATACCGCATCCAAAGACAGGCGTGTCGCGCGACTCCGGAGTCGCATGCACCACAGAAGGGGCCCGATCCCGATCGCCCTCTGACAACTCCCGAAGGGAATCGGCAGCGCGGGTGGCGCGAGGATCAGAGCCACTGGACCGAACAACCGCAGCCAAAGACCGCGGGGCCGAAGGGACAGGGGCCGACGAAGGGGTAGGAACCGGCACAGACGCAGACGGCGCCGGTACAACAGGGGGCCGCGTCGGACCCGATGCCGCAGGGGGTCGCGACGGACCCGCCTCCGCAGCTGGCGCGCCGGTCTCTGGGGGCGGAGCACCACCAGGCCACATGTTGAAAATAGGGCCCGTGGGGACAGGCAATCCGGCATACGACTGGTTACCGTCCAAGCTCCAGTCAGGCACCGGGATCCTCTGCGGAGGACCGCCCTCCCAAAGCCTGGGAAGACCGCCCGGGTCGCTGAAGAAACCCCGCGAGGGCGGCGCTGACGTGGTGGGCGGCTCGGACGCGGCGGCGACGGGCGCGGCCGCTGGGACGGCGGACTCGCGCCGAGGCGCAGGTACGTCAGTAGCAGGCGCAGAGGTAGCCGAAGGCGTAGGAGCCGCAGCAACAGAGGGAACCGCAGCCGCCGAGGGCTCGCGCGGCACAGACGGACCCGTAGACGTCGAGGCGACCGAAGGGGAAGGGGGCACAGCTGCGGCAGACACCCCACCTGGCGTGGCTGGAGCGTGCGCCTGGGCCGCCATGAAGGCCCCGAAGGCCGCCGTCAGGGACTGGATCTGCGCCTGCATCGCAGAAACTGTCGCCGAAGAGGATCAGGCTCACGACCAGAGCCCAAAGGGGTAGGCTCCACCGATGCGCACAGGACCGACCTCGGTGAAGACGGGACAGGGGAAGGCGCCGACACTGAAGAGGAGGACGCCGCAGGGGAGGCCGAATACTCAGGAGAATACTGTGCCTCTACCGGCGCGTCCGTAGGAGTAGGGTCGCCCAATCCTACGCCCGCTGTCTGGTCTGCTATCTCCATGAACTCTACTGCCCGTAGAAGGTCGCAGGGGTTCTCATCTATTTCCGCATCACCCTCGGCCGGAAGCCAGGGGAACACATCCCGTAGGCAGGAGCGGCCCACAGGGGTAGAAAGGTAGGAAAACACCCTGGGGCACTGGAGAACCGCAGCTATCTGTCCCAAGGCTGGACAGCTGGAGCCACATTCTAACAAACAGTGCCGGCATCGTCGAACCCGTGCAAAACAAGCTGGTGCGGTTCAGCAGGGGAGGGACCGTACCACGTGACCCCGAAGAGAGCCGCCCTGACTAAAGCATGTTGGGCCTGGAGGGCCGGCTGCACGATGCCACCCGGAAACTGGACCGTGACACCCAACGGCCCGGAAGGGCCTCGAAGTACAGCTCAGGGTCCGGTAGGGGCAGGGACGGCAGCGGGCTCTCAGCCGGAGGGGTAGGCTCTGACATGACGGCTGCGGAGGGGAGGGGACAACCAACCACCCGTCGACAGCAGACATAACATAAGAGAGGAGAAGGTCTACAACTAGAGCTTGTGCAGGGTTTTATATTCCTGCAGCAGGCGACTACACCCATCTAGCTCACTCTCCGTATACCAGACCTTATCTACTTCACTACGAGCATACATCCACTTCACTTTATACTGACGCTGGGTACCGCGGCCCTTTTTGATATCTCTATGGGCCACGATGCTTTCTACTTCGTCTTCTACTTCCCCAGTGTCAGGGTTATGCTCTAAAGGGGCAGGCGCTAGCTCTCTACCAGCGAACGTACTAGGGTGGTACAGTTTCAGCTGGCTCCTATGGAAGGTGTTTGAATGTGTCTGCCAAGAGGTAGGGATATCGACTTTATATAGAAATTTCCTACTCTAGACAACACATGGAAGGGTCCTAAGAAGGCGGGCCTAAGTTTGACCTTAAGTTCTGCTTCAAACTTATGAGCAAAACGGCCAACACGGGGGCCTTCTACTAATACTAGATCTCCTATTTCTATCTCAGGTGCTCTTCTATCTAAGGAGGCACGCAACCTAGCAAGGTACTTAGACTGAGCTTTTTGGTACCCTGAGATCGCGTGGTCATGAGCAGTTTTCATTCTATCTAGTAAGGACTGTACACCTTCTACAGTATCTCGGGACACATCATCCTTGTCCCGTAGAGGACTAGCTAAGAGAGAGGTAGGGGTAAGGGCTGTCTACCAGTATCTAAGAAGAAGGGCGTATATCCATGCGCAGCTTGGGGACAATTGTTGAGGGAGAACTCTACCAAACATAAATAATCCTCCCAATCACTTCCCGAGCCATTAACATAGTGCCTAAGCGCTTCTTCTACTACCCTATTAAGACGCTCTACTAAATGAGAGGAGGAGGAGTGGTAGGCAGTACCGTAGGTAACCTTGGTACCGATGGCAGCGAAAAACTGCTGCCAAAAATCTGAGGTAAATAACTTATCCTTATCACTAATAAACTGCCTACTCAAACCATGATATCTGTATACATTATTGAGGTATAGGCGTGCGCAATCACGTGCTGTGAGTTCTAAAGGACACGGCACGAGATGGCACATACGAGTAAAACGATCTATGAACACAAGGATTGGGCATTGCCCCTATCATTCTTTCTAAAAGGTCCTACAAAATCCATCATGATAGAATCCCACGGCATGATGGGGTCAGGCAAGGTCCTAGGTTCTGCTATCTGTCCTACGTTATTGGGTTTCATCTCCTGGCAAGATTGACAAGTTCTAACATACTCATCTACATCCTTATAAAGGGAAGGCCAGTAATAAGAGCGGGCTACTAGGTCCCGTACCCGTTTACCACCCTGATGAGCAGCTAAGTCATGCAACTCAAAGAGCAAGGAGGAGCGACAGATAGGAGGGACATACAGGCGCCATTGAGGGGGAGAATCTGCTATCTGCACATATAAAAACCCACCTACAAATTTACAAGGGTGCTTGCCTAATTGTTGGGGATGTGCAGCAATGGCAGCTAATGCTTCCGGCTCAGTGGCCGTAAATCTACTAATAAGGCGTTCAAGATCAGAGGTAGGCATCGCTACAGAGGTATCCAGAACAGGTTTAAAGAGATCTCCTACCGCCTTGCCAAAGAGAAGGGGAGGTCCTAGAGGGACTACGTTTTCATAAGACTTTCCTGACCTAGTCGCTATATGGCTAAGCGGTATAGAAATTTTATTTTTCCCCTCCCCCCCACCGAGGCCACGGGAAGGGCCTCACACGGGAGAGAGAGTCCTACGTGAGAAAGGAGATCAGGCATGCGAACAGCTGTATGAAAGAGGTAGGCATAGGATTCATCATCAGGTAGTTCACCATAAGGGGTTACACCCATAGTAGTAGGAACTAGAGTAGTATTGAGAACATCAAGGTCCTCGAAAAAGGAGTAGTCTGCACGACGAGAGAGTGCATCTGGTACTATGTTATCTACACCCTTGACATACTGAAGTTTAAAAGGGGAAAACTGTGCTAAAAATTCCATCCAGCGCGCTTGCCGAGGGGTAAGGTTGGGTTGGGAGAGAAGATGGGTAAGGGGACGGTGATCCGTTTGGATAACTAATCTATAAGGATCTAGCTCACAGGGTTCATTCAGGCAGACATCAAATTGAGCACCTTTAAGAAAGTGCTGCCACGCGTGGCAACAATACACCACCGCTAAGAGTTCCTGCTGGTGTACGGGATAGTTACGCTCCGCAGGGAGCATTGTCCTAGAGATATACTCAATTGGCTGTAAGCCCTGACCCTGATCCTGGAGAAGGACGCCACCTATAGCTACCTTACTAGCATCTGTAGCCACAACAAAGGGTTTAGTAGTATCCGGTAGGATGAGTACAGGAGGGGAAAGGAGTAGGGATTTTAGGCACTGAAAAGCCGACTGACATTCACTACTCCAAACAAAGGGGATATCCTTCTTTAATAAATGATTAATAGGGGCTGCTATAGTTGCGAAACGCGGGATAAAACGCCTATAGTAAGAAGCAATTCCTAGAAAACTACGTACACCTTTAACGTCGGTAGGGTAGGCCATTCCTGAATTGACTTAGTTTTATCCGGGTCGGTAGCGACCCCGGCATCTGACAGAACGTGCCCTAAAAATGGGACACTCCTACCCGAACGAACTTTAGCACGGCGCGCCCACAAAGAATTTTCAGCCATTATTTCTAATACTTTCTTTAAATCACGTAGGTGCGTTTCAAAATCAGGAGAGTAAATAAGAATATCATCTAAGTAAGCTTGAGCACAAGAACGGTCATGCTCAGATAAAGAAACAGAGGAGAAGGAAGGATCCTTTAAATCAGAGGACACCTGAGGAAGGTGAGAATTTCCCATAACAGGTCTAAGCACTTCATTCATTAACATTTGAAAAGAGGCAGGCGAGTTACAGAGTCCCATAGCCGCTACTCTAAACTGGTAATGACCAAAAGGGGTAGCAAAGGCGGTTTTATGGCAATCCTCAGGAGCTATCCGCAACTGCCAAAAACCATCCGCACAATCCAGTACTGTGAAACAAGTGGAACCTTTAACCTTATTAAATATATCATCAATACGAGGTAGAGGGTATTTAGACTTCACAGTAATATCATTCAACTTCCTATAATCAGTAACTAGGCGAAACTTGCCATTTGGCTTAGGAACTAACAGGACACCAGCTGAGTAGGGAGAGTTACTAGGCTCTATCAATCCTGCTTCTAATAATGACACTAAAATCTGTTTTAGTTCCTTTAACTCGGTAGGGCCCATTCTATACATCGGAGAGTGCGTAGGAACTGCACCGTCCTTGATAACTACACGGTGTAAAACAGAACGAGGAGGAGGATAAGAAGGAGTCTTTTCTTCAAAAACTTTTGAGGAATCTATCACAGCCATGTATCTTACTATTTCATTTTCAGTAAATCCCACTCCTATTGTATCCACTGTGTTTATATCTATATCCACACTATTATTAGTGATAGGTATCTCCTGTACTTCTAACTGAAGGAACATACATAATAAATATCCATATTCCTTTAATTCAGAACGCAACTCATCATTGGACATTAATACTTCAGGTATAGGTCTTACAGGAGGATCAACAGGTGTAGGAGGAGTAATATCTACCAAGGATAAATTTTCCAATCTATAATGACGTTCCGGTACCCAGTAAGAGCTATCTGGAAACCAAATGACCATGGTATCATAATTAATAGTAATCTTATTATCCTGGTGCCAATCTAATCCTAGTAATACATCAGCGGTAGTGATAGGGCCTATAGTGGCCGTCAGGTTGACAGTACGTCCTTGTATGACCAGGGGAAGGGACACCGTACCCGGGGAATGACTGGTGCGACCATCAGCATAATGAACAGTGACAGGTTTGGTGTGAGGGGTAGGGACTAGTCCTAAACGCCTAACTAGGGCCTCGCTCACAAAGGAGCTAGCCGCACCGCTATCTACCAACACAGAGACATTCAAGAGTTCATCAGCATGCAAGAAGGGTCTACAACAGTGTGAGGGACGGTTAAACCACCATTCAAGAACATAAGAGGACGCACACGTAGTGGTAGGGAAGATTCAGCTCCTACAGAGGTTATAAAAACAGGCAGGCAAAAATTTTTATCTGGGGTACTATCTAAGGACCTGTCCAGGTTACCCCCGGCTGACAGGCCTACTGTTCCCCCTCCCCCCCAAATCCATAGGAACTAACCCCGAAGAAGACCCTGGCGAAAAAGCCACTGCTGGAGGGTCACGAGGGAGCGAAGAGGGTGCGGGAGCCTGATTATCATAGGGGAACCCTGGGGGTCCTGCCTGCACAGCATTCAGCCTACTAGGGGTAGCTGAGGGAATGCGTCCTGAAGTAGGACGAATAGGAGCACGCTGAGGGGTACGAGGAGGGCGAGCGTCGGGATGAGGGGGAGCACCCGAAAGGAACTTGGGGCACTCACGTTTAAGATGACCTACTTCCTTACAATGATAGCATGTGATATGAGAGACATCAAGGGCTGAGAGGTCAGTAACACAGATATCTAATTCTTCTACATAGGAGTTCTCCTCCTCAGGGGTAAGGATAATATTATTAATACGGGAACGGGTAGGAAGAGAAGGGGTGGTGAAGAAATCTGCTACACGCAAGAGATGCTGGCGCACATGCTTGAGGGGCAGATCAGTAAAACGGTAGGCAGAGAACTGGCGCTTGACTTCACGTAATAAAGGTCTACTGAGGCCTTGGAGGAAGCGAGCACGTACTTCTGCACCCGACAAATCCCTAATTCGTACCATCTGAGCATCAAACTCTTTCATATACTCCTTAAATGATTTAGTACCCTGCTGCAAGGTACCAAAGGCTAATCTATCCTGCCAATCTGAATCAGGAGGGACTAAATGGTTCTCTAAACGCTTAAACAATTCTGCTACAGAGTTAGGGTAGGCATGAGAGGCCAAAGACTCACACTGAATGAGGTTAGCAAGCTCAGGAGTAATGCAGGTTGTAAGATAGTGAGGAACTAATACAGCATCAGAGAGACGCCATCTATTATGATTCTGCCACGACTCTGTGTTCTGGGTAAGCAACATAATAAAGGTGAAAAACTGTTGAGGGGTAGACTTGACATCCAGCTTGGGAAGGTTAGCAAAGAGGGGAAGAGCAGGGGCTTAGGGGGATTAGAAGAGTCAGTTTTTCCCATAGGGCCACTATCTTCCACTGCTACATAAGCGGGATAGAAGGAAGGAAGAGGAAAAGTCTTGGGTAGGGGTCTAGAAGGGGCCACCGTTTCAGGCTGGTGCCCATAAGAGAAGGGGACAGTATATTGCTCACGAAGAGAGGAGTAGGCAAAATGATCATAATTTCTATCATCTAGGGGCATGGTGCTGAAATCACTATTAACTTCTAAATCAGCCACACGGGTAGGGACCTGGGCTGCCTCATAGGCCGTCTCAGGGTAGGACCAGGAAGCAGGTGGGTAAAAGGGAACTGCACTAGGGCGCCCAGAAGGGCCGACAGGGGCAGAGGCACGACCCGTGTTAAAGCAGGCATGGAAGGCACAGGGTGGGAAGGAGGCCTAGCAACATTGTTAGTTAGTGAGGACCTGCTGGGGGTTGAGCCAAGGTTGCAGGAGGGGCAGGGGCCTGGTTCAAGGTAAGGGAAGGGTCATTACTAAATCTGACTTGCATACGTTGTTCATAGGTAGGAGGGGTAAGTGAGGGACGACGGCGACCACCAGCAACAGGAGAAGGAGGTGAGGTACGAAGATTACCTTGAGGAGTGAGATGGTGCACCGTTTCAAGTGAGTCCCGTCGGTTACCACGATTGTTGTTATTGTTATATTATTATTATTATATTATTCATAGTAGGAGTATTGGTAGGTATAGGCGACATGTTACCACCCACTGGATCCATTTTTAAATTAGTAAATGAATAGGAATCTAACTGAAAGCAACAAGGAAAAAGGACAAGGCCTAATTTAAGGCAAGGAAAGAGAAGAAAAAGCTTTTAATGTCCTACAAACAGAAAAACAGTTTAAATCAATCCTTTTTAGCAACAGTAATGGATAGGGAACCGAATTCTAAGGTGAGAGGAGTATCTAAGCTAGATGAGGATGCAGCCCGTTTAGGGGGAGAAGAAGGAGGGGTAGCAAAGACTAGAGCTTCTACAGGAGGACGACCATGAGGAATAGGGCGTACGTGCAGGCCTAAATCTGATTGGCTATGATCTATCAGGAACTGCTGAGCTTCTTCGAAGGACATAAATTTCTTATACCTAATTACGTTGTATACACGATTCTGGACGATCTTCCTAGCGTCGGACCACGAAAGGAAAATGGAGGACCATTGAGGCGTAATCACTACGTAATATTTAGCTAGACTATTATCGCTAGAAGAATGGGAAGGAGCAGTAAAAGATCGCCGCTGGCTCATGGTAACGCACCTTGTTGTTCTTGAGTAGTCACGATAGGAGTGGAAGGGGTAGGAGTCGACTTAGCTGGGTTATCTGGATCACCGAAATGACGAGGGCGGCAATAGTCCAGCGCTCGTAGTCCTAAAGTCAGCGACCCAGTGACTTTCTGCGAGTGCGGCCGTCTAATGTACAGCAGCACGAAGGAAAAGGTGGAACTACCAAGACGCTAATCGTCTCACTAACACCGAACCGAAACCATCTATCTACGACAGTAGGCCAAATGTCGCAAGGAAACAAAACGAGGAAAAGGAAAAGGAACTAGCTACGTGAGGAGTTTATCCGCTTTGAGCAGGTCTAACTTCTAGGCAAGGCGTGTCCCGAATCGGGCAGCACAACCCCCCCAGCTTGCAGGCGACCCGCCCATTACCTGACAAGTATGTGTCGTCTTCTTGTTCCCGGATGCGGAAGGGATCTTGTAAAGGCTTATGTGGCAAGGGATCGTCGTCTGGTTCTCTACCTAAAATTCCTCCGAGTCCATTGTTACGCCGCGGGTATCTACCACTACCTCTACCTCTAGCCGGCCTGATGTTACCTAAACTAGTCAAGCCTCCTCTAGTTAATCCTCTGGCGAAAGACGAACGTGACGGAGCCGATCTCAATGCATTAACGTAAGTGTTGCTATAATACGCCATAAGCCATTTACACAACCCGTTTATTCCAGGAATAGAGGAAGGAAACACTACTACACTGCCGTGACCCAAGCCTAAATGTGTTAATTCATTTAACACACGCCGAGTGCACACACAAGGGGTAGAACGCGCATAAATGGTCACCAACGGTCCAACACACTCGGGCCGACATGGCCCTCGCCTACAGATGCACGCTGGTCCACTACATCTACTGATGCACGCTGGTCCACTACATTCTACCAAAGGATCAGGACCACTAGTAAAGTACGCGGCGCGGCGCCCAACGGCACCCAATGTACCACAGTACTGTTACGAAGACAATAATGTCCCGGTAGGAGCCTAAACGTAAACCTAGGGACAACTGAGGCAAAAGACCTAATTTACGTCCGTAACTACAACGAATTGTTACGCGACGTAACAGCGACGTTACCTGCGGGGCTTGGAACCCAGGCATCTCTGAACAATTTTTTACTAGATAATAAACATGCACCTGCAAGAAGTTGGGCAGGCCAGTGAATACCAGCTATGGCTGCATAGACAGTATGAGAAGAAGCAGCTTGCGGAATGTGGCTGAATGGAAAAGGAGCGACCTCGAATGGAAAAGGAGCGACCTCGATCCGACCAGTCGTTAAGAAGTTATGACGACAGCAATGTCGGCAGGCCACATGTCATCAAGTTAGTCGTTTCCTATAGAACCTTCTAGAAGATATATTGCGACAGCCATGCTGAGTCAGAGAGTCTAGAGCCTTCTATATTGCGTCAATACCTGCTGAGTCAGATTGCGCTTTGCGCTATCAATCATGATATTTCTATGCAATATAAAGGCGCGATGGCCTCTGGGCCACAGCCATCTTTACTAACGCAAACACTCACCTGTTTCACCTCAACGCAAGAGGCACTTTCCAAAAGTGCGCTGAGCATGCACCGGCCCCCCAACAAGGCCCGATTCCTCGAAACAAGCGGCTGGAGCACAGAAGCGCCATCACCGGAACCAGCTACAAAAAATTGCCCGCTATGAAGCCTCAGCCTTGCAACCCCACGTTTCTTCATCCAATACCCATTCCAGCGTCGAATATTAAGTGGAAAGCATGCTATGTTAGCCGCCACGTATTGCTGGCTTAGCTGCACCATGAATCGGCCGCGGATGCCACCTATTTCCCCCTTGCGGGGGCGTGGAAATGGCAAAGGCATAAAGTTACTATCCCGCAGCCCTACCGCGAGGGAGATTTTTTAAAAAACTCAATGAATTATGCTAAAAATTAGCTCGATCATTGATTAGTAACTCGTTGATTCCCCGACAATAATTTGGCCAGCCATAGCTCGGTAGGATGTCTGGCAATTACTGCGGTCGTGCTGCGTGCATAGCACCTCGGGCAGCCTTGTGTGGAATCGCCTGGCCATACCTTGAGTGGAATCGCCTGGCAGCGCATTCCAACCGTAGAGACTTGTTTCGAGTACCGGCGGGTGAAACTCTGGTGCTAGATACTCTGGGCCATACCTTGTGTGGAATCGCCTGGCATCGCATTCTAACCGTAGATACTTGTTTCGAGTACCGGCGAGTGAAACTCCGGTGCCAGATACTCTGGGCCATACCTTGTGTGGAATCGCCTTGGCATCGCATTCTAACCTAGATACTTGTTTCGAGTACCGGCGAGTGAAACTCCGGTGCCAGATACTGGGGGCATACCTTGTGTGGAATCGCCTTGGCATCGCATTATAACCGTAGATACTTGTTTCGAGTACCGGCGAGTGAAACTCCGGTGCCAGATACTCGGGGCCATACCTTGTTTTGGAATCGCCTGGCATCGCCTTCCAAGATACGCCAGGTCCCGCTTGAATTTTTGCCAGCGACCTCCGGGATTGTTGGCAGCGCAATGCTGAGTTAACTGACGATGGCGGATGACTATGTCGGATGTTAGTGGCTGGATGCATGAAAAATGTCGGGAGTTTCAACATAATGATAGGGGTTAACGATATAATTTATGTTATGCAGGAGATTCCTGTCGACAGTGGGCATTGGAAAAAAAAGGATGATGCCAAGAAAGAGGACCTTTTGGGCGGTGCTAACCACCCGTGCCTCAAAAATTGCGGCAAGCAGGTGCATGGTTTCTGCACCGGAATGTTTCAAGAGCCGGATGCGGAAGAGGGAACGCGGGATGGACTTGCCCGGAGTGTGGCGGGCCAGGGCGCCGTTCAGAACCAAACGATGATACCATGGCGGTAGATAACAAGCCCAGCGGCCCGGACCTGCCAACCGACAATCAAAGTTCTACCTTATACTATGGCCATAATGTGTGAAGCTAGCGTTTTCACGTTTGTTGCTTTCTGACGACAATACTGTGTGAAGTCATTATGTGTCCTGACATGACTTATTGCCCATGATGACTTAGAACTGTGGGAGAATCTCTCATGCATTATATGGACCATGCCACATAGAGCCGGAATCACGTCCATGTTCGTTTCACGGTTGGACAAGTTTGAGATTGAGAAAATTAATGTCCCCTACATTAGAATCAATGTTAGCCACACATAAGGAGACCAAATCAACTTATTTTCTTGAGTCGGCATCAAAAGTGTCCTAAATTTCGCAATTTGTCCTAATCCAGTGCAACACCTCCTACCTCACTACGGGCATACATCCATTTAACCTTATACTGGCGCTGGGAACCGCGACCCTTTTTGATGTCTCTATGGGCCACGATACTCTCTACCTCATCCTCTACCTCGCCAGTGTCAGGATTATGCTCTAAAGGGGCAGGGGCTAACTCTCTACCTGCGAACGTGCTTTGGTGGTAGAGTTTCAGCTGACTTCTATGAAAGGTGCGCGAATGCATGGGTTTGCCAAGAGGTAGGGATGTCTGTCACGGACGCGAGCTATATGCCATCCGGGCGCCCACTATGCACAA
Organism: Mesostigma viride; assembly: GCA_009746045.1. NCBI lineage: Eukaryota > Viridiplantae > Streptophyta > Mesostigmatophyceae > Mesostigmatales > Mesostigmataceae > Mesostigma > Mesostigma viride. The sequence continues at coordinate 123,227 of RPFO01000594.1, forward strand.
GACCGGTGACGTGCGCAAGGAATTTGTTTTTTGCGTATTTTCGACAAAGGCTAGTGACCGGGGGGGGAACACTAGCACTTGCAGCATAAGAGCGGACGAAAGTGTACGTGCGCGCACGCCGGGCCAGGCACAGCTGGGCGCGCAGCACTGACTTGAACGGACGGCAGCAGAAGTGCGCAGCGTCGAGAGGATCATACGCGAGTTAGTGGACAACTGGAGCTGGAGCTGGAGCTGGAGCTGGAGCTGGAGCTGGAGCTGGAGCTGGACTGCTGGACTTCAACAGCGCCGAGGCTATTGACAGGCCAGGTGTCTTTGTGGTGTAGAATAGCGGGTCAACGTTATGAGGACTGGACAGAAAATGGAAAAGGACAATTTGCGGTGCGGAGCCAGATCGCTGGAATGAATGCAAAATCGCTGGCAGCCCTACAAAGGGATTTCTTCTAGAAAGGAAATATTAGAAGCAATGTTTGCTGGGCCACTCACACGCAAGGTGTGAGCGTGCAGATTGTTTGAAGGATATTATGCTTCGACCTTGGTGGTCGTGACTAAATGCCGGACATTCCTGTTACGTCGCGTAACTTTTGTTGTTGTTACGGACGTAAATTAGGTCCTTTGTGCCTCAGCCATTTCGAGACAGTCCGTTGACTTTCCTAAGCTTACGTGTAGTTAGGACCTTTTTGGCCGGTTGGTACCGGGCCTTGTGACGTGGCAATCGTACAGTAGGGCACTTGGTGCAGTCGCGCCGCGCTGCGTACTTTAGTAGTGGTCCTTTATCCTCCGTTTGAACCTTGTGGACATGCGTTGGTCCTGTAGGCGAGGGTCGGTGTCGGCCCGAGCATACACGCATGTCGGCGATCATTTATGCAGCGGTTGTCCTTCGTGAATCGCACTCGGCGTGTATTATGGAATTGTAATACATCGTTTTGGGTCGTGAATTTACCAGTGTTTACTTCGTAGTGTCCCGGCATTATTTGGTATATGGCGTACAGTAACCGCATGTATCGGAATGCATTGAGAGCAGAGTCGTCGCGTCCTAGGTCTTATAGCCAATACAGCTCCTCATCGCTAGGTACCCTCACTAGTTTAGGTAAGGTTAGGCGCGGGGTTTGGGATCGAGTAGAGCCTGGGCGTAACAATGGTAGCGGAGGTTTAGGTAGACGCGACGAAGCTCCCTTGCAGCACTATACGCCAGAGGCCTTCCGCGGCCAGGGCACAGAAGAAGACATCCTCTTGACAGGTAAGGGGCGGGTCGCCTGCAAGCTAGGGGGGTAGTGCTGCCCGATCCGGGACACGCCCTGCTTAGAAGTTAGACCTGCTCAAAGCGGATAACTCCTCACGTAGATAGTTTCTTTTCCTCTTCCTTCTGTGTGTGCATTTCCTTGCTGGGTGCTGTTTGACGTTAGATAGTGGGTTGGCCGGTTCCGTTGTGCCGGTTAGCGAGACGATTAGCGTCTCGGAAGACTCCACCTCTTTTCCGTGCTTGCTGCTGCGTTTCTTTAGATGATTTCTCGTGCAGAGCCTTGAGCCGCCTGCTCACATACAAACCGGTGCTGGCTTCCTCGTCTACTTTCTGGATTCTGCCTTCAGATCCGGCAACGACAGCCGAGCCTACACCTACTGTAAAGTCTAGTCCCTCAGAGTCACCTAAACAAGGTACGTACCATGCAGGGTGCTGGGCGCCAGCGTTTTTCTAACCGTCCTCGTTCCAGTTCCTCTAGTAATAATAGCCGTGCTAAATACTATGCGGTCATCACCTCTTCTTGGTCTTGTATTTTCCTTTCTTGGGCTGATGCCCGTTCCGTGATTAATAATTCCTCTGTTCCTGTTCTTAGATATAGGAAGTTTCACCTCTTTGAAGAAGCACAACAGTTTTGCCTTTGGTATAGTCAAACCGACATAGGACTCCATTCTCGCCCTACACGTCCTCCTCCTGAAATTCCCACTGCAGATATTTCTCCTCCTCATATCCCTGACAGCTTCCTTACTCCTTTACCTTCTCCTACCCGTGAACGTGGGTCTTCTTCCTCCTCTATTGAAACCCCTCTTACCGTGGAATTTGGTTCCTTGTCAATCACCGTGACCAAGAAGGAGTGAGCTAGATTGTTCTTTCCTTTTTCCTTGCTAAAGTGGATGCCACTTCCCTTTGTTTTTTTTTGGTCATGCCCCATTTGACCTGAATTTATTTTCTTTTTGACCTGATTTTCTTTTATCCTTGATCTGATTTTATTTTAGTTGTGGTCAGATTTTTGTTCGGTCCTTGACCAGATTTTTGTCTTATCCTTGTTCAGCTTGTTAACTTTTCCTCGTCCAGTGTATTTCTTTCCTTTGCACCTCAAACATGTCCTCTCAACCGTCTCTTGGTGGGGGTATGTCTCCCATTAACCAACGTTCCTCAGGTGTTACTCCTGGTGTTAATCCTGGTACTCCTCAGTTGGCTATGGGTAATAGACGTGATTCCTTGGACACTGTCCATCACTTGACTCCTCCGTCTCAGAGTGTACGTTCTGACAGTACTCCCTCTACTCCGTCCTTTCACCGTTCACCTATTATTCCTCCTCCTACGTTTGAGGCGCGTACTAGGGCTACTGCCCCATCCTCTGCTATTCCTCCTGGTAATGCTGGGCATCCCTCTGTGTCTGTACCCTCTCAGGCTCCTCAGGTGTCAGCCCCTCGTGGTGTACGTAGTCTCGCTCCTGTGGGCCCTACTGGGTATCCTACTGCCATTCCTACACATCCTCCTGCTTCCTGGGCATACCCTGATACGGCCTATGAAGCAGCCCAATTCCCGTCGCGTGTAGCAGAATTAGAGATTAATCAGGATTTTAGCACCATGCCTCTCCATGATAAAAACTATGATCATTTTTCCTATTCCACAATGAGAGAAGCCTATACTGTTCCTCACACCTCGGGTCACCGACCTGACTCTGTGGCGCCCTCACGTCCTCTTCCTAAGACCTATCCTGCTCCTCATAATTGGTTACTGCCTGAGTATGTGCCTGTGGAAAAGAGTGGGCCGATGGATAAAACTGATCCTTCTCGTGCATCTAAGCCCCCTCCCCTTCCCACCTTTACTAGTGTGCCTAAGTTAGATACCAGTTCCACTCCTCAGCAGTTTTTCACCTTTCTTATGCTCCTCACTCAGCAGACGGCCTCTTGGGAACAGTATTATAGGTGGAAACTCCCTGATGTTGTTCTTGTCCCTCATTACCTTACCACGTGTGTGGCCCCTGCCCTTGTCACCCTTATTCAATGTGAGTCCCTCGCGTCGCATGCATACCCTAACTCAGTAGCAGAATTGTTTAGGAGATTGGAAAATCATGTCGTGCCTCCAGACGCTGATTGGCAAGAACGCCTTAGCTTTGGATCCCTTGAGCAAGGCAATAAAACTTATAGGGAATATCAACGCGAATTTGATGCCCAGATGGTACGCATTCGAGACCTCTCGGGTGCGGAAGTCCGTGCTCGCTTCTTGCAAGGTCTTAATAAAAACCTCTTGCGTGAAGTTAAGAAACAGTTTTCTGCTTATCGTTTTCGCGACCTTCCTCTGGCTGCGGTTCGTACCCATCTCCTCCGTGTTGCTGATTTTATGTATGCTCCTGCTCCTGTCCGTACTAGGGTCCATAACCTTGTCCTCACCCCTGAAGAAGAAGAGGCATATGTAGAAGAATTAGATATTTGTGTTACAGATGTATCTGCATTGGATGTGTCTCACATCACGTGTTATCACTGTCATGAGGTGGGCCATCTTAAGAGGGAGTGCCCCAAGTTTCTTTCTGGAGCCCCCCCTCATCCCAATGCCCGCCCTCCGCGTACTCCTCAGCGGGCCTCTCCCCTTCGCCCACCCTCTGGTCGTTCCTCTTCTGCTCCTCAACCCTCTCGGTTAAATGCTGTACAGACAGGCTCCTTAGTGAATCCCCATTCTGATCAGGATGCCGTCCCCTCTCAATACCCGCGTGATTCTCCAGCAATGGCCTTCTCACCCGGGTTTCCTCCAGGGTTCGTTCCCTTGGATGATGTAGGGGGGGAGGGAAAACAGTAGACCTGTCAGCAGGGGGTAGCCTGGTCAGGTCCTCAGCTAGTACCCCAAGCCCTGAAAAATTTTGTTTACCTGTTTTTGTCACTACTGTGGATGCTGCATCCTCTGCACCCCTGCGTGTGCGTCCTTTGATGTTTCTAAATGGTGGCCTTACCGTTCCTACTACCGTGGTAGACCCTTTTCTGCGTCCTCATGATATCCTCAATGTTTCTGTCCTCGTAGATAGTGGGGCTGCCAGCTCCTTTGTAAGTGAGGCCCTTGTTAGGAGACTAGGATTAGTATCTACCCCTCATGCCTCTCCAGTGACTGTACACTATGCTGATGGTCGCACCAGTCACTCTCCTGGGACTGTATCCTTACCACTCCTCATTCAGGGTCGCCAGATTAAATTGGTGGCGACCATAGGTCCTATAACGACTGCGGATATATTGTTGGGCTTAGATTGGCATCAAGACCACAAAATCACTATTAATTATGACACTATGGTTATCTGGTTCCCTGACAATTCTTATTGGGTGCCTGAACGACACTATAAGGTAGAAAATCTTTCCTTGGTGGATATTACTCCTCCGCCTCCTCCTCAGCCTCCTCCTAGGCGTAGTATATCTGATGTCATAATGACTAAAGATCAATTACGAGCAGAACTAAAGGAAAATGGATATTTATTATGTATGTTCCTCCAATTGGAAATACAAGAAATACCTATTAATAATGTGGGAATAGATCCTGATAAACCCAATGCAATAGGAGTAGGGTTTGACAAAACGGAGTTAGCCCGCTACATGGCTGTTATTGATTCCTCTAAGGTCTTTGAAGAAAAGACCCCCTCATACCCTCCTCCGCGTCCTGTTTTGCATCGTGTTGTGATTAAAGATGGTGCTGTTCCTACGCACTCCCCTATGTATAGAATGGGCCCTACAGAGCTTAAAGAATTAAAGCAGATTCTCGTAGACCTTTTAGAGGCAGGTTTAATAGAACCCAGCAATTCCCCATATTCCGCTGGTGTTTTGCTAGTTCCTAAGCCAAATGGCAAGTTCCGCTTGGTTACTGATTATCGTAAATTGAATGACATTACTGTAAAATCTAAATACCCCTTGCCTAGAATAGACGATATTTTTAATAAAGTTAAGGGTTCCTCCTGTTTCACTGTCCTTGATTGCGCGGATGGGTTTTGGCAGTTGCGGATAGCTCCGGAGGATTGCCACAAAACTGCCTTTGCCACTCCTTTCGGACACTACCAGTTTAGGGTTGCGGCAATGGGTTTATGCAATTCCCCTCCTCCTTCCAGATGCTTATGAATGACATCCTCAGACCCGTCATGGGTACCTCACACCTACCTCAAGTCTCCTCTGACCTCAAAGATCCCACTTTTTCCTCGGTTCAAATCTCTGAACATGATCGTTCTTGCGCACAAGCTTACCTAGACGATATCCTTATTTATTCCCCTGACTTCGAAACCCATCTCGTGGACCTCAAAAAGGTTCTAGATATTATGGCCGCTAATTCCTTGTGGGCTAGGCGAGCTAAAGTGCGGTCTGGTCGTAGTGTTCCCTTCCTCGGTCACGTCCTATCTGATAAAGGTGTTGCTACCGATCCTGATAAAACAAGGTCCATCCAGGATTGGCCAGTGCCTACGGATGTCAAAAGTGTACGCAGTTTCCTCGGTCTTGCCTCCTATTACCGACGTTTTATTCCTCGGTTCGCGACTATCGCGGCTCCTATTAACCACCTGCTGAAGAAGGATATTCCTTTTGTTTGGGGCCTTGAGTGCCAACAAGCTTTTACAACCCTCAAGTCTCTTTTACTCTCGCCTCCGGTCCTCGTCTTGCCCGATACCTCACGACCATTTGTAGTAGCTACTGACGCTAGTAAGGTAGCGATTGGGGGTGTTCTCCTCCAAGACCAGGGTCATGGTTTGCAACCCATCGAATACATCTCTAGGACTATGTTACCTGCTGAACGCAACTACCCAGTTCATCAACAAGAGTTATTAGCTGTGGTATATTGCTGTCACTCTTGGCAACATTTCCTCAAAGGGGCCCAGTTCGATGTCTGTATCTGCGAACCTTGTGATGCTGACCCTTACCGGTTGATTATTCAAACCGACCATCGTCCTCTGATTCACCTCCTGTCACAACCTAACCTCACTCCTCGGCAAGCGCGGTGGATGGAATTCCTTGCGCAATTCGCCCCATTTAAATTGCAATACGTCAAGGGCGTAGATAATATAGTCCCTGATGCTTTATCCCGACGTCCTGACTACTCCTTTTTCGAGGATCTAGATGTCCTCACTACCACCCTCGTTCCTACTCCTCTTGGTGTTTTCCCCTATGGTGACGTCCCTGATGACGGGCAGTATACCTACCTTTTCCATACCTCTGTCCGTTTTCCCGATCTCCTCTCCCATGTAGGCCTTTCTCTGCGGTGTGAGGGCACACCTGTCACCTTGGGGGAGGGGGAGGATACTAATAAAATTATTTCTTGTCCCCTAAGTCATGTTTCCACTAGGGCTGGGAAGTCGTATGGTAATGTTGTTCCTTCTGGTCCACCCCTCCTTTTTGGTAAAGCTGTGGGTGACTTGTTCAAACCCTCTGTAGATACCTCGGTAGCCAATCCTACGTCGGATTTAGAGCGTCTCATCAGTAGATTTACGGCCACTGAGCCGGAAGCCTTGACCGCAATCTCCTCACACCCTCAAAAATTTGGGAAGTACCCGTGCAAGTTTGTGGGTGGCTTCTTGTATGTGCTGTTAAAGGATGATCCTCCGCAATGGCGTTTGTATGTTCCTCCGATTTGCCGCTCCTCCTTGTTGTTTGAGTTACATGATCTAGCTGCTCACCAGGGCGGGAAGCGTGTGCGGGATTTGGTAACCCGTTCATACTTCTGGCCCTCCCTCCTCAGTGATGTGGATGAATATGTTAGGACATGTCAGTCATGCCAGGAAATGAAACCTAGTAATGTGGGTCAGATAGCAGAACCTCGTACCCTCCCTGATCCTATAATGCCTTGGGATTCCATTATGATGGATTTTGTGGGTCCCTTTAAAAAGAATCCTAAAGGCAATGCGCAGATCCTCGTGTTTGTAGACCGCCTTACTAGACGTTGTCATCTTGTCCCTTGTCCCTTGGAGCTTACTGCTCGTGACTGTGCCCAGCTGTACCTTCAGAATGTTTATCGTTACCATGGGTTGAGCAGGCAGTTTATCTCTGATAAGGACAAGTTGTTTACCTCAGACTTTTGGACAGAGTTCTTTGCTGCTATTGGTACTAAAGTGACGTTTGGCACTGCGTACCATTCCTCCTCCTCACACCTAGTAGAGCGTTTAAATAGAGTGGTAGAAGAAGCCCTCAGACATTATGTAAATGGGTCTGGTAGTGACTGGGAAGATTACCTATGTTTGGTTGAATTTTCTTTGAACAACTGTCCTCAAGCTGCGCATGGATTGACCCCTTTCTTCCTTGACACTGGTCGTCAACCCTTAACCCCCACCTCTCTTTTAGCTAGTCCTCTCCGTGATAAGGATACTGTGTCTCGTGAAACGATTGCTGGTGTTCATGAATTGCTGTCTAAGATGAAAAACGCTCATGACCAGGCCATCGCAGGATACCACAAGGCACAGGCCAAATACTTAGATAGGCTGCGTTCCTCACTGGATAGAAGGGCCCCAGAGATAGAAGTAGGCGACCTCGTATTGGTAGAAGGCCCTCGTGTGGGGCGCTTCGCCCATAAGTTTGAGGCGGAGCTGAAGGTGAAGCTTAGGCCCGCTTTCCTTGGCCCTTTCCGTGTGCTTTCTAGAGTAGGCAATTTCCTCTATGAAATAGATATTCCCTCCTCTTGGCAGACCCACTCTCGCTCTTTCCATAGGAGTCAGCTCAAACTGTATCATCAGAGTACGTTTGCTGGTAGAGAGTTAGCTCCTGCTCCCTTGGAACATAACCCTGACACTGGTGAAGTAGAGGATGAGGTAGAGAGTATCGTGGCCCACAGAGATGTAAAAAGGGGCCGCGGTACTCAACGCCAGTACAAGGTTAAGTGGTTGTATGCCCGTGGGGAGGTAGATAGAGTATGGTACTCCGAGTCGGAGTTAGATGGGTGTAGTCGCCTCTTGAGGGAGTACAAAAACCTGCACCATCTCTAGTTGTTTGTCCTCCTTGCCTTATGTTCTTCCTTTTGTGTATGGGGCGGATGGTTGTCCCCCCCCTCCACAGCCTTCATGGCGACGCTTACTCCTCACGAGGAGCGCCTGGCTGCTCCTCCGTCTCCAGATCCTCAGTTATTCCACGAGGTGCTCCCAGGCCGATGGGTCTCGCGGAGCTGCTTCCCGGGCGGCCGCGTGCATGCGGCCCTCACGCCTGACCGAGCGGCCTTAGTCCGGACAGCGCTGTGCGGTATTTCGTGGCATGCCTCCGACCCTCTGGGCCAACATCTAGCTGTGCATAGCTTCGATGACGCTGGCCGTTGTGTCCTCGGGTGTGGCTCACGCTGTCCTGCGCTTGCACAGATAGAGGCCGTGCTGCAGGGCCCGCGCATTTTTTCATACCTATCGACTCCGGATGGGCGTGCGCGCATTAGGGATATTTTTCCCTGGCTTCCGGCTGAGGGGGATGCGGAGCTCGATGAGTTCCCTTGTGACCTCGTGAGGGCTGTTGAATTCATGGAGCGTGAAGATGAGGCAACCTCAGCTCCACCAGCCGTGGCTGCGGAGGTTCTAGCTTCCATGCCCCTCACGGATCTTCCTCCGGACCTCGGGCGGCCGGGTTCCTCTGGTCCAGGGTCGTCGGTGACGGTCTCCTCGGTTGCAGAGTCTCTTCCTCCGCCTGTTGACCCTGCTGTCGCCAGTCTCTCGACCGTCGTCGTGGAGATGCAAGCGCAATTCCAGGCGTTGTTGTCGGCATTCACTGCATTCACCGCGGCACCTCCGTCTGCGGTTCCCGCTCAGCCAGCCGTCGAGCCTCCGTCCGTGGTGTCCTCCGTCGCGCCTGTTCGACCGGCTGTCGGACCTGTGTCCGTGGCGTCCTCCGTTGCGCCTGTTCAACCGGTCGCCCACCTTCCGCCAGTGGAGCCCTCCGTCACACCTGTCCAGCCGGTCGCTGTCGCTCCGTCTGTGGAGCCCTCCGTCACGCCTGTTCAGCCGGCGGCTGTCGCTCCGTCTGTGGAGCCCTCCGTCACGCCTGTTCAGCCGGCCGCTGTCGCTCTGTCCGTGGCGGCCGCCGCCGCGCCTGCTCAGCCGACCGAGCCTCAGCGTCATCCAGATTTGGGCAAGGCGTCGACGGGCAAGTGGGTGTTTGACACTACCGAGGATGCGTATGATTCGGCCATGGGTGATTGGACCTCCGCCCGACCGGCCACAACGTTTTCCCCTGTCGCCACTTCCGCCGCCACCGCCTCTTCTGTCGCGCCCGCCTCCGCCGTCGTCCACCGACCGCGCGTTGCTCCTGTTGCGGCGTCCTCGGCTTCGGTCACGCGTGTCAGTGAGGTAGAGTTCCGGCATGTCAGGGCGGTAGAACTGCTCAGTGTGTTGTCCGCCGCGGACCGTGAGCGTTTTCCGACAGTGGCCCATCTAGATCCGCAGGTGTCCGATGTTGCGGTCGCTGGACTGGCCATGTCCGCCGCCCTCTGTCGGGCTGTGGCTCTCCCTCGTGTGGCCAGTGTAGTTACCAACACGGTGTCATCGTCTCAGTTTTGCTACGCCTCCTCGTTACCTCAGGAGATGAACCTCCCACTAGAGACGGATAGGCCTCCGTTTAATATGGTGGTGCTGGCCGATCCGTTGTTTGATGGTGAGGTGCGGGCGCAGAGGGTCATATATCGTTGGGCGCGGGCTGCTAACGATCCTTGCTATACCTATGGTGATGTCCAGTGGGCGTATCCTCAGCCCCTGTGGATCATGCCCTCGGATGCCATGTACTTCAGTCGTCCTGTCCCTGCGGGTGCTCTCTACTCCCTACGCATCCAGCCGGGCCTGCAGTGGGATGCTTGTCGCCCTGCGCCCCTTCCGGGTCAGGGGCTGGATGAGCCTGGGTTCCAGCCTCCGCGTACGACGGGTACCCACCTGTCCCGGGTTGGCAAATACGGGTACGGGGTATAATACGCGGACCTAAAATACGCGTATTATACGTGGGGGGTGTAAAATACGTGGAGGTAAAATACGCGACAGTTTTTGTGGTCCAATTGTCAGTCACCCAATTAGCACGCTCCTTGATGATGGTCATGCAGTTATTGCAACTGAAATTGGTGTATATGCTTATTTATTAACATCTTCCATTTAATTATGCCCTGGAATCCTATCTGATTATGATTTGTTAAATGCAGGGGGGAGCAGGCTGCAACGGGAATAGTAAGGAATCAATTAATAAATTGATTGTAAGGAAAGCCATCCACTATATAATGCATGAGAGAACATAAGACACAACTCCGAGAAGGAGGGGTGGCGTGCCCTCCTTTGTACTGGATCATGCCGGCCACCATCTGCTTGAAAGAGGCGCTCTCAGCCGCATTGAAGGCAATGCCGTTCTCGATAAAAAATTCGGCAGCCAGCAGCTGGACACCTTTCTCGTCGACGGGAACCAGCCATTTGGTGATGCTCAGCTGGCCTTTGCTGGGAACCGACGACAAGTCATGATCAGCCGGCGCAGCCCCTCCCATCTCCGCCATTGCCCTGTTCAAATTGTGCTGCTTCTTGGCGTCTGACTTCTGCAACTTGTTGTTAGCAATCCTGAGAAACCTGCTCCGGATATTCGGTGGAATTTCGTCGCAGGGTAACATCCCTTCCCCTGCGATTCCGGCAAAGTGTGCACGGACTCGGAATACGCTGATTGGCCCCGCCTTGTAGGAGAAGTTCTTGTTGCAAAATGAGCAGAACATCCTCGACACATACTGCGTTGTGTTACTAACAGCATCTGTGACTGCTTCTTTCTTCTCGACAACGAAATCCCATTCAGGCCCTTTCTTCGGCATGGCTGCAAATCGAAAATGGCTGCACACTATCGCACAGTCGCACTGGCCTCGTCGTCGCTATATTGCATTACACCGTCAGTAGCACAGCTGGCATTTGCTGGCATTATGCGTTATGTATGTACCTACAGTCATTCACGCCTTAAGTTGGGTTGGCTTAAGTTGGGTTCACGCCTTAAGTTGGGTCGAATAGGATTTCGGCATTCCGAGTTAAAAGTAGTTCAGAATAGTATGTTTAAGTATCTTTAGTTCAAATTAGTATAATTTAGTAGAATCATTCACGCCTTGGGTTCACGCCTTAAGTTGGGTTGACCCCTCAAAAACCTCGAACCCAACTTAAGGCGTGAATGACTGTAGTCCTAGCTGTCTCCTACCGGCCAAAGATTTTGCAAGGCTTGCGCTTTATGGAAAGAACTGTACGCATCTACTTCTAGTAGTAAAAATCTCAAACGTGCAGTGAACGCGCCGCGCCCAGAACCTGGGCACCGCGCCAGTGCCCGCTGCCCGCTGGTACCCCCGAAAAATTCTAAGTCCAAACAGCGTATTCTGAAGTAAAGTACGCGTATATACGGCGGAGGCCTTCAGTGTACGTTTTCCCGTATTTTTGCGGCTCCGTACGGCGTACTGACCAACCCGGCACCTGTCGACTTACGGCTCCCGTCAGTGCTTGCGCCGCTGGCAGGGTCGTGAGATTCGGCACGTGCGTCTGTGGCCCGGCAACGTGGAACGTTTCCTGGATTTGTTTTTCACCTCCGTTGCTCGTGGTGAGCTGGTCTTCCATCGGTTCCTCCTGCGCGCCCTCCTTCTGCTGTCGGCAGAGCCCTTCGTGCGACAGTTTCAGTGTGGGTTCCTTGACTGGGCCCGTGGACAGGTGGTCCTGACACAGCATCGTTACTACTGGGCTTTCCTCGGCATGTATCCTGATGGCGTCTGGGAGGATGTGTTCCTCCATGTAGACAGGCATGATAACCCTGCTGATGTTGCTCATCACCGGGCGTACCTGGATGTGCTTTTGGCCACCCGTGGTACTTTTCAGGCTACTGGTGTGTAGACAGAGGGCTCTAGGCCCGACCTGAGGGTGTTGTCCCTCCGGTATATAGAGTCGCCCTCATATTCTGGCCAGTTGATTGGTCGTTCTTGGTCCTTGGTACTGATTTGTTTACTCTGTGTGTCCTGCCCAGTGCCGTCCCCCCCCGGCAAGGACTCTGTTCCAGGCAGTTAGGGGAACCTCCCACCAGGCTTGGTGCTGGCTAACCCTACACCACCCGGCGTGGTGGTGGAGACCGAGTTAACATGTTGGTGCTTTGTACCTTGGATGGCCTGTCGATTGTGTTAGGCTTTGTTGGGTGCTTTAGATCCTCCTTCTCCTTTGGTTTCCTCCGTGTACGTAGGGCGAGGGCTCCCTACCTTTGTGGGGGGGAGGTGTTACGTCGCGTAACTTTTGTTGTTGTTACGGACGTAAATTAGGTCCTTTGTGCCTCAGCCATTTCGAGACAGTCCGTTGACTTTCCTAAGCTTACGTGTAGTTAGGACCTTTTTGGCCGGTTGGTACCGGGCCTTGTGACGTGGCAATCGTACAGTAGGGCACTTGGTGCAGTCGCGCCGCGCTGCGTACTTTAGTAGTGGTCCTTTATCCTCCGTTTGAACCTTGTGGACATGCGTTGGTCCTGTAGGCGAGGGTCGGTGTCGGCCCGAGCATACACGCATGTCGGCGATCATTTATGCAGCGGTTGTCCTTCGTGAATCGCACTCGGCGTGTATTATGGAATTGTAATACATCGTTTTGGGTCGTGAGTTTACCAGTGTTTACTTCGTAGTGTCCCGGCATTATTTGGTATATGGCGTACAGTAACCGCATGTATCGGAATGCATTGAGAGCAGAGTCGTCGCGTCCTAGGTCTTATAGCCAATACAGCTCCTCATCGCTAGGTACCCTCACTAGTTTAGGTAAGGTTAGGCGCGGGGTTTGGGATCGAGTAGATCCTGGGCGTAACAATTCCCAGGGACATGCAGAAATGCCGGAGCCTCTAGGAGATGAGATCGGCAACAGGGTAGCAATGCATCTGCCTCGGTATGCAGGGCTTGCCTGTTGCCGCATCCGCGCAGGTGAGCTGGGCGCTGGTCCGGATGCTTAGTCCAACAGGTGGTGGCGTCGTGACCTGGCTTGTCACAGACTGGGCAGGGCGGCCCACGGCCACGCCCATCGCCCGCGTCACCACCACGACCACCAAGGGGGGGAGGCCCGCGCCCCCCGCGCCCGCCACGCCGGCCCCCGCTGCTGCCGGCGTTGCCGTTGCCGGTGTACATGTAGGCGGGACTTGCGCTGCCGGGGCTGCCGTGCCCGCGGGCGCTTGAGTGACCGCCCTTGCTGCCGTGCCGGGGACCACGCCCCCGGCCAGGGGTATGGTATGCATGAGCAGAGTCAGCAGGGGAAGAGACGCCACCCTTGAGGATGTCCTCCACCTCCATGAGTTGCTGGCGCACAACAGGGTGGCTCGCATCGTCATCAATGCGAAGAGCGACGAGGGCCGGCCGGTATTCTACACGGAGGCCGGCCAGGACAGCGGCAACGAAGTCCGCTTTCTGAGAACGCCACACCTGCAACCCGCAGCTCGGCGGCGAGGAGCTCGGCGCGATCGGTGAAATACTGCGGGATGGACGTCTCGCCGGAAGACTGCTCGATCCGGACCATCTGCCGACATAGACGTGCCATCCGCCGGCCGGGACTGACTGGGTGAGCTTGGGCTGCTCGTATGTTTGAATCAGCTTGGCCAATACCAAGATGCAGCCCCCGTGTTGGTCGTCAGGCAGGGTGGTCAGTAAGTATCGATACTTCTGACACAGCCGCACAACTTGGGAGCCAGGCGCGGCGCTTCTAATGGTCATACGGGAGCTTACTAGGGGAGCTTGTAAGGGAGCTGCCCAGCCATGGCCCAGCAACAAGAAGCACCTTGGCGGGAGAGCGGCGTTTCAAATGGACTCCCTTCTCTATGCCGCCGGGCTGTGCCGCTGTTGCCGTCGGCAACCGATTGCTCAACGTTGTACATACTTACTGTTCGCGGTTCGATTGCTCAACGTTGTACATACTTACTGTTCGCGGTTTATTAGCCGCGAACAGTAAGTATGTACAACGTTGAGCAATCGGTTGCCAACGGGCAATAAATATCAAGGTAGGGATTCATACAGTATCCAGGGATTCATCAATACAGTAAATGGACTTGCAGTAGTGATTTTTTTTCGGCGTGGCGCCAGCCTGCACCGCCTGGCTCAGCCTGGTCTGGACGCTCCTGCAGGATCTATGTGCCAACGACGGACGATCTTCTGGGAATACCTTCCGGCCAAAAAGATAGACGACAGCAGGGGGGGTGGAAAAAACAAAAATATCAGACACCATGCTGAAAATTTCCAAAAGTTGGCCCTTTGACCCTACCTACCTAGCACGTAGACGCTATACCTAGCAAAACCCTGAGGTCCCGAGGGTTATAGGGGTCGACCTAGGGAGCAAAATGATCAGCTCCGCGAGCTCTACCGTTTGAGCATATTGGTGTATGGGAAAATTCCGGTTTTCCAAAATGGGTCGTTGGCCGGCGCGACGCGATACTGGCACAGCACGGCGCTGGATAGCCGAAGCCTTGTAGTGGTGGCAGACGGCGGCATACTTCCGTGCCTAGGGGCAGCACCATCTTGCGGGCAACCCCCCCCCCCTCTATGGTACCTGCCAAAATTTTGACTGCAGATTTGGGTTCAGCTCGCCAAGTGCTATCAGTTTGTCCGTCAAACCGTTTCAAAATTCCGACCATAGAGGGAGCTAGCAGAAAATCCAAGTGTTTTGTTGTAAAAAACCCATATCGGCCCGGCACCCTACCTACCTACCCTTTAAGTTAACGGTTTTTGAGGCTCTGTAACTTCTAACATAGAGACCCCCTGGGGTTGCGACCAGTGGCAAACATCAAAGAGACAACCAGCGCAGGCCAGAAATCGGGAGAATCCGGACCATGGTAGCTCGAGCCTGCCGTTATCTTTTCCATGCTTGTTTTCGCGAGATCTACTCGAATCCAGCATGATGTACAACAGGTTTCTTTACTGTAATCTCCCTGGGGCTTGGACGTGGCTCATTAACATCTGGGCCGCATGGACGGCATCGCCACCCACTCTCCCAATTAGCGTGCGTACCATCATTTTCGGTATTGCTGGCACACAAGGGACCGAGCTTTCAGTTTCCCAAGCAGAATGGATATGGCTACGCACTACTATGCTATACGCGATCTGGACCATACGCAACGAGACAGTCTTTAAGGTCCGCGAGGAATATACCCGCGGCGGCGTAGTCCGGCGCTTTATATACCTATGGAATGCGGCTATGCGCCGCTACTGGCTGTTAGCTCAGGAACAACACAGGGTGTGGGACCCAGGGCCCAACGACAAGCCCAGCCCGCTCCAGCTTTTTCATGATCTACTGGGCCGTAATCAGGTATTCACCAGTATGCCTCATGGCGACATTACTCAGGTCCAATGGCTTCCCTGGTCTAATAACGCGCCCTATTAGCCTTTCACCTGTCACCGCCACACGTGTGTGTGCCCACCTTCATTAGGATTCGCTGATACTCATTTCCCCTCTCACCTCTTTGGTCCATAATTGGCTAATAAAATATACCCATTTCCCCGAAAAAAAATCCAGCATGATGTAAATTTTCTTGTTTTTTTCCACCCCCCCTGGACGACAGTGTCAAAAATGTCCCGGGAATCAGGCGGGAATGCCCAAACTGCTCCTTATTACTTTTGCGACTTTGGACGACGGGCTCATTTTGGTACAGTCATTCACGCCTTAAGTTGGGTTGGCTTAAGTTGGGTTCACGCCTTAAGTTGGGTCGAATTGAATTCCGGCGTTCTAAGTTCAAAGTAGTTCAGAATACTATGTTTTAGTATCTTTAGTTCAAATTAGTAGAATTTAGTAGAGTCATTCACGCCTTAAGTTGGGTTCACGCCTTAAGTTGGGTTGACCCCTCAAAAACCACGAACCCAACTTAAGGCGTGAATGACTGTAAGACCAAAAACCTCCTTCCCGTCCAAATTTTTGCCGACGACGGAGGGTAGGGAACGACCAAATTTGGCTTGATGCCACCCCTCCTTATGTTGCGATAGTGATGTTGAGGACTTAAGAGCGCTTACGCTCGTTCACTCGACGATCTGCGTTCAGACTTCAGCTGAGCTTTGTTGGTAACTGTTTACTTAGGTAACTGATTTATTTTACCCTCCGATTTTTCATTGTAGCGGTATCCGCGCGGCGGCTGTAATTTGGCAAATCCTTGTTGAGTAATCTAGAAGCCGGATCAAAACCAACGCCATTGCCGCTGTTACAACGACTAAGGAGCACTGTTGTGTAAAACGCCAACACCGGTCGGCTCTGTTGATGACTCGATGCCAATAATTCTCACCAGGTGACCTTCTCGTTTAACGCTTTCTACCTACGCAATTACCAAGGCGCCGACATTCCGGGACGCGATGACTTGTTTTGCATGGCGCAATCTCTGGCGTCATATCTTCGTTCTGGCCGCCGTCTGCCTCGTAGTCATTCCTTGTGAATGCCTGGTGGGCCCGAGGGCGTGGGGGTCGGAGCTCGCCATGGTGGACGCGGTTAGGACGTTTTGCCGGTGTGCTGACAGCCTGCCATCGCACAGGGTCGAACCAGAAAAGCTGTACAAGCAGGAGTTACATGCAACCGACAATCCCGTGGAAAAGCTTCTTGCTGGCATGGTAACATCTCTCGGCATTCGCAGTGGAGCACAAATTCGGGCATTTTGCCGAGACGAAACGGCAAGGCTGTCGGCCATATCGGGGGGTGTAGAGGGCAATTGCACCGGCCTTTTTCACATGCCCATCTTCAGCAAATCGATTCTCAGCGTCGTCTCTCTGACCATGTGCCGGCGGGGCTGGGTCTACTGGGACATGCGGAAGCCACGCCCCGACAGCATCCCTGGCATCGCGGACTGCGCCGACTCGGCCCCTCGGTTGCTGTGGACCCGTGCCTGGCTTTATGATCTCAATCGTGGCTACAACGGCCACACCTTTGACCTGTTCAACGAGCTCGTCATTAACAAGGTCCTGGGCGACAAGGGGCTCATGTACGAGATCATGGTGCGGGGGGCAGCAGAAAAGTCCCCCAAGTGCCTAGACTCCCTCTCCGCGCTGCTCCCGAAGACGTACCGGCTGTACGACCCCCAGGAATGCAAGCAGTTCTTCGCGTCGGAGCTGATCGGGGCGGCCCCTCCATGCGATCAAGGGATCGCGCGAGCTGGCGCGGTGCCTCTGAGTGGCACGGCCGACTCGCCCGCACAAGCCGGACGTGGGCCGGGGGACAGCACCCTAGACTCGCAGCAAGATGCAGAGGCCCGGCCGCCGTGCTCCCTCTCGGGGTTGGATACGCCCGCCGCCCCCGCAGGCAACATCCAGGCAGCGGTGCCCTCGCCGGCGTGCCTTGATCCCGTGAACGAGACCTGGTGGCTCATCAAGCTGACCGACGAGTACAAGTGTACTGGCCACGGTATCGTGATCCCTTCCATCCACTCTAAGCTGACCGCCGTGGACTCTGTGCCCCCCCCTGGCTGTGTGGGCGCCGGGTGCCCGTCGGACCCCACGGCGCCCAACGCTCCCCATGGGGGGACGAACCCCGGGGCATCCAAGACGGCTGGGGCGTCCAACGCGGTTGGGGCGAGGTTGAAGGGGAAGCCAGGCGGGGCCCAAGACTCGAATCGGCTGCACGCGTACGGCCCCGCTGGGGAGAACTGCGATAGAATAGGCGAGGTCAATGCGGGGAAGAAGGAGATCGCGACGAGGTACATCCGGCCCCCGTTGCTGATCGAGGGGCGAAAATTCCACGTGCGCTCGTATGCGGGTCTCGCGAGTAGTGACCCGCTGACCGTGTTCTTCCACCGCGGGTATGTGAAAGTCGGCCAGCAAGCGTACGACGATTCCAAGGAGCGGTCAGGGGACGCGCTCCGCCACTTCACGAATATGCCCAACCCGAACACAAACTCGGCCGACGTCCTGTGGACGTATGAGGATTTTGAGTGGTACTTGTCGTCAGTGGTCCGACGGGTGGAGCCGGGATACGTGAATGCCACCATGGTGCCCCTGTTTAAACGGGTGACCGTGTTTGCGTTGCGGCTCCTGCATGAGGCGCTGCCCGCTGGGCATCAGGGCTTCTACCAGGAGTACTCCTTTGACTTCATGTTTGGCGATGACCTCCGGATATATCTCATCGAGGTCAACACGAACACGGGCTGCATCTTCAAGGACCCCACGTTCTGGAAGTCGTTCATGAATGCGTTCGAGGACCTCCGGATCGCCAGGGAGGCGGGCGTCTGGCCGCGAGAGGAGCCAGGGGCGATGCTCCCCGATGGGATGGACATTGGCACGCTGGAGCTGCTCATGTATAAGGACTGGGACACGGGGAGTCTAGAGGGCTGTGATTAAATAATTGATTATTTTATTGATTAATGAGTTAATTATTAAATAAATCCAGTTACACGTAGACTGGGGCACGGGGAGTCTAGAGGGCTGTGATTGATCGGAGGTATTCTGCATGGTCGGGGCAAGAAACACACGCCCTGATCAAGCGAGTTGTTTCCGCGGCCCCACCGTCTAGATTATCTAGTCGCTCTACACGCAAGCCAGCCATAATTTCAATGCACAAGGCTACACATTTCCATCTCCATTCATATTCATCACCCTGAACGAATCGAAAACGCGCACAAGATAACGGCAGGCTCGAGCTACGACCATGGTCTAGATTCTAGCACAAAGCAGAAATTGGGAGCTCCCGATTTCTGGCCTGCGCTGGTTGTCTCCTTGATATTTGTAACTTTTGTGTAATAATTTTTCTGCGAGCTTAATTAGCGCAGTACTCCGTGGCACGCCTATGCGAATGACATGCAAGTACTTATTACTCTTGTATTCATTGGTGGTCTAGTGGCCCGTCCCGGGATGAAGGGAAGTGGATGTTTTGGGGGTACCATGTAATAAAAATTGTAGTGTCCACTTCCTCCTGCATCTTTCGCCATACAAATTATTAATTAATTTTTTACACGTGCAATTTGATCCATTGGCCGGGGAGTGGGGAGTCGCCATACAAAGGAGAGGCCAATGCGTCCCATGTCTGCATCTAGTTGGCGTGCGTGCAGGCGGCCGGCCATGTTCTTTGCAGGGCGCGGCCTTTTGTTGGGCCTCCCCGGCCTAGCTGGCCATGTGAGGAGGTGGCGACCATGCGCTGAGCGCTCCGCATGCAGGCCTGCACTAGTTGGGACGCCCCCATGACATATCTGCGGGCCGGCGCCTAGCTGGTTAGTACATGCTAGGTTGTCTCCTTGATGCTAGGTTCCCTGCCAGTTGTAATCTATTAAGTTCTTCACTGGTGAGTTGGACACCACGACGACCCTTCTTACGCCATTTAAGCGCGACATTTTTGCCCCCATGTTACTCACTGGTGAGCTGGACATGTCGGCTGTCCGCCTCCCCCGCGCGCGGGGGAAGGCTGGCCCGGCACCCGTGCTCCTCACCTTTAAGTACATGGCGGACGAGCTGGCGTTCCTTAAATGCCGCAAGAAGCTCTCGGAGACTCGCTTCACGCTGGACGATGACTTGACCCTGGCCCAGCAACAGCGGCGACGCGAGCTATGGCCGACCTACCTCCAGCTCCGGCAGAGCGCGAGGGGGAAGCCGGTATACTGGAGGGGGGCGGTCGTTGACCACAAGCCCTGGCAGCCCCCTCCTGCCACCTCAGACTAGGAATATATATTCATTGAGAATGATAGATTACGGAGGTGAGATAGGCATGCAACATAAGGAAAAACCCGATAACTGGGAGAATAACCCTGAAGAAATTAATAGTAATCTGACACAGACATCCAAGGATCACGCCAGCGGCACAAGGTACAACTAACTATACATCACAAAACTACACGCAGCAACAGCGCTGCCGGCCCACCATGCAGGCCTGGAAGGGATCTAGACCGCATGGGTCGCGACAAAGTCGGCCCTAGGAATATATATATTATATTTTTAATATATATTATATTTTTAATATATATTATAATAATATAATTACTTACAGCAGAGTGAAATCACTCAAACCAAAGCAAACGCCCAGCTATAAACCTCTATACAGAGCCATGTCAAATCTCTATACTACGATAAGACCAATGGAAACTCTTAACGGGAGGAACCTAATAGCCCTGCTGCACCGCAAAATCAGCCCGCGTACGGCGGAGCATGATGTCAGCCATGGCCCGAGTCAGCGCCACCGACAAGCGCTGACGCCAATATGACGTCCAGGTCCGCGCCGACCATGAGGCCCGCTGGCCCTCCAGGTCCAGCCGGTCCTCCCGGAGCCGGCAACACTCCTTGAAGAAGGCGGAGGTCAGGGGCCCCATGGCCCCAAACTCCTCCAGGACAAAGGGCACCACACGATGGTGCCCGACGTCGCCGTAGGCCAGGAGCTTGGCCCGCTCCGCCCGGTCCGCCGTGTAACCTGCCGTGAGGGAGGCCCCAGCCACGTGGCTAAGAGCCAAGGGCCGCGCCACCGAAACGTCGATAAGCAGATGCCGGCCACCCCCCTCAAAGTCCAGCACCACGATGTCAGGCCGGTGGTTGGGGGAATAGAAGGCAGCGCCATCCGCATCCTCGGACCGGATGTTCGCGTGGGGGAAAACCGACCGAATCATGGCGAGCACCACCGTCAGGAGGACAGTGTGCAAATACAAATACCAATTCTGATTCTGTTGGCCCCCCATGCAGGAAAGGTAGTGAGTCCCCGTGGGATCCAGCGGCTGCCCACAGCTACCACAAGGCCGCCCGGCCGGAACAAGAGGCTGCGGGGCAAATAGCTGGTGCCGGAGCGCCACCGAGTAGTGGCTGGGAGCCAAGGCGAATGGGGGGGCCATGGGATTCAAGAGCACGAAGGTACGCCGAGCCCACACTCCGCAAGGAAAGCGAGAACAGCCACGCACGTCCCTGGGCGTTGAGGTCCGCGAAAAGAGCAATCCAATCAGCCGTGTGCAGAATACCCGCGTAGGTTTTCTGGTGTTTATCGATGACGCGAGCAGGGAATGCGGCGGGAGATTGAACGGAGGCGACCGAGGGAGTGCCGCGAGGGAGGTGGCGCTGTACCGCCTGAGCGGCACGGACGGGAGAACAGGCCTGCTGGATCTCAGCATAGGCCTCCTGGATGGCAGTGACGAAGGGCAAGGGGTTGCTGGGGTCCGGCAGGAGGTCAGGCGCTGCCGTTGCCAAAAGGGGCAGGAGCCGGCAGCTTTCCGCCCACGACTGAGCGACGGAGCCCAAAAATGCTGCTGGGGCCAGCCGGGCGGCACGAGTCAGACCACAGCCACCCATCCGTGCAGGCAGGGAGGCATGCAATGCGAATAGCATGTGGCGGGAGGTCGGGGCCCGGGACCAGCTGCGCCAAGGCCGACTGGATGCGTTCGTCGTGGCCCTCGGCGGCCAGCCGGACCTGAGCCGGAAGAGCGCCCCGGAGCCAGTGAACGACGCGAGGGTGAGCGCAAAACCACAGAAGCAGACCCTTGGTCTGCGAATCATGAAGGCGCGCAATCAAGGGCAGTACCTCAGTGCGTGCCTCGAGGGCGGCCCGCAGAGCATCGATGACAAACGCGGGGTCGCCAACCGGAACGCCGAGGACATCCAACCCATGGAGGCGCTCGTCCCGGCCCAAGAGCTGGGGCGGAAAGCCGGAGCAATCACCTTGGGGCGAGTACACCGCGCACTTGGCCAGGGTCAACTGGAGGTTGATGTCGGCCACCGCGGTCTGCAGTGCCAGCAGAGCCGCGGTGGTGTCCGGCACAGGGCCCAGAAGGTAGATATCATCCAAGTAGGCCTGAATAGCGACCGCCGGGTGGGCAGCATGGACCGCTTGGAGGCAACCCTGGAGGGGGGCGGCAAAGTACAGGGGTCCCAGGGGGTCCCCTTGCTGGGTGCCCGTCCGCGACAGCAGGCCGCCGCGAGAGCCGTCCTCCATGATGTGAACCAGTTGGCCGGGCTGGCCGTAGCACACGGCTGTCCAAGCGTACAAGTCCTCGAAGGACTCCATGACGGCCGCAAACATGCTGGCGCGGGACAGACTGTTGAACGCATTGTGGCAGTCGACCTTGACGACAGCGTGGGTGGGGTGGGCCTCGAGGTAGGCCTGCACCGAATGGATGAGGATATCCGCCCGGCCTGGAGTCGTCACCCCCAGCTGGGCCGCCACCGAGGTCTCACCCGCTGCGAGGGGCGGGCAGAAAAAGGCACGGAGCTCGGGCGCCTTTTGGCGGCAGATCACTTTGCCCACGAGCTTGCGGAGCACCTCACCGCAGGCGATCGGGCGCACCTTGCCCTCGGGGGGGGCAAGACACCCTTGAGCAGAGCGAGGAGGCGAGCGCCCGCTAACCACTCGCGCGCAGCGGGAGGAATGCGACCAGCCGCCAGGTCAATGAGGGTGTCAAAGAGAATGTCCTCGCCCCCATGCCCCACCAGGACCTCCAAGTGCTCGTAGCGCCAGCCCGACGGCCCGGTAGAGGAAGCCCGCGGGACCGCACGCATCACCTCCAGGAAGCAGTCGCGGTCCAGCCGGAGGGGGGCCGGCAGGGGGTCCGGCACGGGCAGCTGGAAGCCGGGCTCCGCAGGGTGAAGAGCCTCCAAGGCCGCCAGGGTAGCCGCATTGGCGGGGGCCAGCTTGGCCATTTCCAAGCGGGTCATGGCCCGGCTGAGCTGCCCCTCGCGGACGAGGCGGATGACGTCGGCGGCCACCCGCTCGAAGTTGACCTCCAGATATATATACCAGTAGTGTAGATTAGTAAGGCTTAGCCTAGCATGTGGCCCACGCGCATGTGCGCCTATAATGGCCCCCATGGATGTTGCCTTCAGAATTTAGCCACGCCATGCCTATAATGGGACCCCCATGGATGTTGCATTAAGAATTTAGCCATGCTACGCCATTGAATTGAATTGAATTGTAACATAACTCCGTTGGGAGTATATGTAGCACATAGCCCTTGAGAGGGGGCATATGGCCTATCATACATCCTAAGCTACTTCCTGCAAGGGTGGGGATGTAAAGGACCCTTGCTCTAGGTGCACCAGGGCACTTGCATCCCCATGATCTTCAAGCTATGCCCAGCGAAGGGGGAGCCTGTCATGGGGGGGAAGATCAGCATAGCTATACAAAGAAGCTAGGGCATGGCGTCTCAGCAGAGAGTTACTCCCTGCATAGGCACAACAGAACTAAATAAAGCTAGGCATCATCTGGGGTGTGGCTCATCATAGGCACACATGTACATGATTAAGTAAAGCGCGTGGCTTAGCTGGGATAGTGCCTCTAGGAGGCGTACATGTATATGGCCACGGTCTATATCTATGCTACACTACTACTGCTATATTCCCCTAAGCTGGGGCGTCTGGAGTCGCTGGGGCCGCGGGGGGGGGGGGGTCGCCTGCCAGGGCTTATGGCCGACGTAGATGGCCGCCCCCTTCCAGTACACCGGCTGTCCCGCCTTGGTCTGCCGGAGCTGGAGGTAGGTCGGCCATAGCTCCCGTCGCCGTTGTTGCTGCGCCAGGGTCAAGAAGTCGTCATCAAGGGTGAAGAGAGTCTTCTCGAGCCGCTTGCGGCGTCTGAGAAAAGAAATCTTGTCCGCCGGGGTCTTAAAGGTGAGAAGGAGCGGGGGCGGCCCTGCCTTACCCCACGCGCGGGGAAGGCGGTGGGCGGCCAGCTCGATCTCACCGTTAAGGCCCATGCGACCAAGGATTTCTCTCTCAAACGCACGCAAAAGCTTCTCGGAATTCTCACCTTCCTCCATCTTGAAGTTCTTGACAATGACGTTGAGGCTGCGCTTGGCGAGCTCGGCCTCCTCGCGGAGGTCAAGCGTCTGCCGTTGAAGCTGGGCTGCGACGGCGGAGGCCGGTGGTGGAGGTGGTATGTTGCTTAAGCATGTCCGCCCAGGTGGTGATGGGAGGAGCATCGCCGGCCAGGCCAGCCGGGGCTGGCTTGGCGGCAATGTCCTTCACCGCCTGGGCGGTGAGGCCTGCGGTGTTCTGCAGAACCTCGATAGCGATGGCGTTGTCCTTAAGACGCTGGTCGATGTCGCGGAGCTGGGCGGTGATGGCGTCGGAGGTGGGGGTGGTGGCGGTGGAGGAGGCGAGGAGGCTGGAAGTGGCGGTGGAGATGGTGGGGAGCTCAGCAGCCAGCGTGCCGCCCATTGCCGCCACATCTGCGGCTAGGGGCGTCACGTGCTGTGAGATGGTTGCTTGGAGGAGGAGGAAGGTGGATTCGGTCAAGGGGGAGGGGGTCCAGAGGTCCGTGACAGAGCGGTCAAGGATGGAAAAGAGGGCGGCGAGCTGAAGACGGGGGCGAGACCAGCTGGCCAGGTTCTCAGCATGTTGTCGCATTGTGAACCGGCCGTCAGGTCCAGTGCGGAAGCGGCAAAGGCGTTGAAGGCGTTGGCACATGTCGAGAAGGGAGGCGTATGACCCATAAAACGAACTCCAGTATCTTGAGGGGTGGCATGTCGAAATAGCTGGGTCTGGCATCGTTGAAGGTGGAAAATAACCCGTCAACGTCAAAATCGCGCTCAGACCAGCTCGGTTCGGTTGGGCGGCTGCGTTTTGGCTCAGGCGAGGCTGAAGGCGAGGCAGGAAGCCCGGGAGGGTGCTGGACGACCACCAGTGCGCGACTAGTGGCAGCACTGCCTGCCGGCCCTGATGGCGATCAAGCTGCAGCCGGAGCTGCAGACGTATTTTCATTGCCGAGCGCAGCCGCCAGGCTGCGTTGCGTCGAGGCGCGTTTATTTGCCATATAGTGCGTTATAGCTTTGGAAAATTATATCAGCATGTGCGTCTAAGAAAGACGAAGCGATTGTGATATTCACAGCTGAATTCGGGGCTCAAACGTGAAAGTTATGAGCTCCGACAGCCATGGCTACCTCGTGGCTCGTGGCTCGTGGCTCGTGGCTCGTGCTATGATGCCATGCAGAGAGATGCTCTCTGTCGAGAAGCCATGTCCCAGCTCTTGTATAGCTACGATGATCTTCCTCCCCCGTGCCAGGATCCCCCCCTTAGGCGGGTTGAACCTGAGACAGCATGGTGGTGCGGGTGCCCTGGTGCACCTAGAGCACGGGTAGCTTACATTCCCACCCCTGCATGAAGTAGCCTAGGATGTATTAAAAGCCATATGCCCCCTTCTCAGGGATATGTGCTACATTGACTCCCAACGGAGTGATGTTGATAATTAATTAATTAATTAATTAAGTTATGGTGAAGTGAGGCAAGTAATTAATGCAAAGTACACCGTCAATCGCACATGTGTGCAGCATAGCCAATGTCCTTGAAAATGCAACGAAGCACACAGATGCTTTGTACTGTAGGACATGAGCCAAGCGTCGGCATCTCTGCCCAGCCTGTAGGTGAGAACGAGAGCCTGTTTTATTGATCGGGTTCCTGTTTCGATCTCGAGCAATTGCACATGGGGCTTGCACGCGCTACACTGGGAGTTATTGAGCCCCCAGGCCGTGCATGCAGGCATTTGTACATACACATGTAGGTAATTACAACACTCCACGACTAAAATTGTCAGGGGGCAATCAGGCGTGTATCATACCAGATCTATAAGTCAACAATAAAGCTAAAATTCAAAATGATGCAAAAAATGGGAAGAAAATAAAAATGCTAAACTATCGTCATCGTACTGCCTGGCATACTAATCAGTATCACCAGTGCATCACGATCTTCTGGTTGCATGCCCCGCCATCTTGGCACCTCCCGTGCCAGCATCGACCCTCCGGTGTGTCAGCTACCATTCCTCACTGTTAATGCAGTCTGGCATGCGCGGCCCCACACTCAAAGAGTGCATGGCCCAACTCAGACGTGGCACATTAGCTGCCCTGGGTTAGACGCTACTGTTGAGCAATGCCTTGTAAAACACCCACTAGGAGCCAAACTGACTCTTGCCCCTGGGCGGATGTCTCTACATCGACTAAATACGCGCCATTAGAACGCAAAGTATCTGAATGTATGCTGCCGTGCATCACCGGCACAAGGCCCTAACCTGCTTGCATCGGCAGCGATATTATACCTGCTCTAAAAGGAAGAAACACGGTTCTGCATTAATCCTGATTTAAAAGGAAGAAACACGGTTCTGCCAGAGTCGGCAGCATCGATCCTGCTTGGGTCTGCGGTACTGCTCCATCCTGCCTACACGCAGGCAGCATTAATCAATCCTGCTTGGGTAAGCAGCATTACCCTCCAGATTGGGTCTGCAGAACAACAATCTGCCAGGGTCGGCAGCATTGCTCCTTTTTAATCTTGCTTGGGCTGCGCCACGGGCGTCTCGGGCGGCATTTTGACGATGATGATCGGGCAGTGGCAGTGGTGTACGCAGTGGTCGCTCACCGACCCCAGGAGCGTCCTGCGGGAGGTGCGCGTTTATTGCCAGAGACCACCAGTCACAAGGGAAGCAGCCAGGGAAGAAGCATTGTCAGTCGTTGCTCACCGAAACCAGGGGTGTCCTGCGGTTTCAAATGTTTGTTGCAATTAAAATAAAAGCCAAATCAAATGAAAAGCGGCGTTGAAACGTACGCCATCCGCAAAGTTTCTATCTAGGAAACCTTTTGGAGAGTATGAATAAACCCACTTAGTTACATGGAAACGTCCACCATCCACACGGGAAGCAGCCAGGGAAGCATCGCTGCCAGCCCCGCAGCACCTTGGTGGGTGTTTATTGCGGGAGTTCAGTGTGACATTAAGTTCAGTGTAATAGCTTTTGTGAGAGTTCCATGCTGTTAGTTTAGCGTGAAACTTCAGGGTAAGAGCTATTGTGCGTGTTGACTGTGAGCGCTATTGCAATCAATGGGTTCGCCGCTAGACATGGGTATGGGCCCATGGGTGCGGCTCATCTCTTGATGGCGCCACTACTATTTTTATTGATATTATTATTATTATTATTATTATTATTATTATTATTATTATTATTATTATTATTATTATTATTATCATCATCATAATCATTCTTATTGGCTCACCTCTTGATGGTGCCCAGACCCCGGCTGCCCATGACGAGCACGTTGGCGTCTACCGCCTGGCACAGCTCGATGATGCGCTCGCGGGGGTCGCCCTTGAGCAGTTGGACCTCGCACGAGACCTGTGTTGTGGTAGCAGATATAAGGGCACATGACCAGGGGTGGGTGTGGCACGTGACAAGGCAGCACATATAAATTATTGTAGGTAGGTAGCACATACATAGATTGATCACGCTAGCGCTATAGATGCGGTTTACCCTAAGGTATCGTTGGACCTTGCAGGAACTATTCAATTGTGAGAATAGGAATGCACAGGGCTTCAGCTCCATTGTAAGAAAAGGGCTCCCATGGACGGCCCGCTTTTTTTCCCCCAGAAATGCTAACTTGACTGCTGCCTGCTTATGCGTGCATCTGAGCTCAAAACGTTGCATCTGTCCTGCCCCCCCCCCCCCCCCCCCCACCCCCCCCCCCCCCACCCCCCACCCCCCCACCCCCACCCCCACCCCCACCCCACCCCCACCCCCACCCCACCCCCACCCCCACCCCCACCCCACCCCACCCACCCCCACCCCCACCCCCACCCCCACCCCACCCCCACCCCCACCCCCACCCCCACCCCACCCCCACCCCCACCCCCACCCCCACCGCACAGCTTCACGTGTTAGTGGCTGCGACTTTATTGAACCACAGGCGCAGCGCATGTCTCCAAGCCCACTTGGGTTCATACCCAATAAGCTTGGATGGTATGACTAACAAAATAAGACCTAAAATCTGCTAGATAATGACATGGCAACTAAAACCCTCCCCCCCGCCTGGTGCCACCGCACGCAGGCCCCCAGAGAGTGCCACGTACCCCTACCCCAGAGAGCTACGTAGCCCTACCCAGAAATTGCCATGTACCCCGAACCCCAGAGAGTGCCGCGTACCCCTACTCGCTTGGCTTCCGCCTGTAGCTCCTCTGTCAGCCGGGTGCCCGCTTCATTCGACTTTTGTTCCAGGGTATCGCTGAGCTCCGGCGGCAGATTGACGGCTATCCCGTCGACGTCCCAGTAATAATCTGGTGGACGCGCGAACAAAACACGACACGCAGTTACAATACCAGGGACGCGATGGCCACGAAGACACAACAACATGCATATAGGTTAATCGTGCGGACCTGGGGACGAAGAAATTGATTCTGTGCAATGATTTTTTTCCCCTTACCTTCGGCAAATCGATCACTTCGGCTATCATACGTTCAAAAATCTACATGATGACATTCTGCAAGTCACTCCTGGGGAAATTCATGCGAACAAAGAGAAATTTGTGCTGCAACCCATTAACACGTGGGTGTCTATTGTCGGGGCAACTCCTGTAAATAACAAACTGTACTATATGGCGACTTCGCCAAATGCCAGAAACCAAAAGCGGCATCTGACAGGCGAATGGCGATACGCAATGCGCTGCAGCTCAAAACACGTGCGCACAAAGCATACCATAGTAAAGAGGCGTCGAAGGGCCCACGCTGATGGCAACGACGCGATCCGTTTCTGGCCGGACATAATTGGACAGGCACCACCTAAAGGCGTGCTTACTCTCGAGGGAGTGGTCGACGGCCACAACGATAATCCTCGGGCTGGCCATGGATGCAGTAAGTAACTATATACAAAATACTTTACTTTCTTCACGCGATGAGCGTGTCTTTCCTCTAATTGTCTCACTTGTCGCGTATGATCTTCAATCGAAGTGTGTTCCACCCAGAGTTCCTTGCGTGAAATTATATCTGAGCTTTGCGAGTTGCGACTGGATCGGAAGCATCCCTCATGATCGCAATTTCACAGTCAGCGTTCCACGTGGCGGAGTGCGGACCCCGCGGGGCACACCTTTGCAGCAGCTTGCAAAGCTGTATGACGTAGCTGTTGATGACGTAAGACGGTGAATGATCGCGCGAAAGCCTTCGTGAAAGTTCAAGAATCATATTGTTGCGAAAGCCGTAAATTATCTACTGCAGTTTTCCGAATAGAAATATGAAACTAGCACGGTAGAATATGAAACTAGCACGGCTTATTCAACGATTGGGGCAAGGGGGGTACTCAAAAACAAGAAAATTTACACGACGCTGAATTCGAGTACTGTAGCTCTCGCGAAAACAAGCATGTTTGCCACTGGTCGCAACCCCAGGGGGTCTCTAGGTTAGAAGTTACAGAGCCTCAAAAACCGTTAACTTAAAGGGTAGGTAGGTAGGGTGCCGGGCCGATATGGGTTTTTTACAACAAAACACTTGGATTTTCTGCTAGCTCCCTGTATTGTGGGAATTTTGAAACGGTTTGACGGACAAACTGATAGCACTTGGCGAGCTGAACCCAAATCTGCAGTCAAAACTTTCGCAGGTACCATAGAGGGGGGGGGGTCGGTTTGCCCGCAAGATGGTGCTGCCCCTAGGCACGGAAGTATGCTGCCGTCTGCCACCGACCACTATGTGGCTTCGGCTATGCAGTGCCGTGCCCTGCCAGTATCGCGTCGCGCCGGCCATCGACCCATTTCATAAAACCGGAATTTTCCCATAACTGAACCAATATGCTCAAACGGTAGAGCTCGCTGAGACGATCATTTTTGCTCCCTAGGGCGACCCCTAGAACCCATGGGACCTCAGGGTTTTGCTAGGTACCTATACAGTAGCGCCTACGTGCTAGGTAGGTAGGGTCCAAGGGCCAACTTTCATTGGAAAATTTCAGCGTATGTGTCTGATATTTATGTTTTGAGTACCCCCCCGGCCCTTGATTGGGGCATAACTTTGTTTGGAAAAAATCGAGCGATCTCAACTGAGGCGGCGCCAGGTACACGGATGGATCAGAGAGGCAATGTCTTTTATGCCGTGGCGTCCGTCTTGGAGGACTAGGCTTACACAATATGCAATGGCGTTTATGGTCTGTGTATGCCAAACAACGGTTATCTCTGCCCACATTGATTGGCGGGTGTCCGTCAACACACACCCTGGATGTCTTCTGGCCCGTGTAACCCTCTCACGTCTTACTCATCACTCAAATGGAATGTCATGGCACACTGGAGCCGCACTGCTTACTGCTCGCCTCCCCTCCCCCAAACTCACTAGAGGTCTTCCTTGGTACTGGGCTCGTATATGGCAAGGCTTTATGGCACTTAACTAACCCGACCGCCTACTATTCCCCACAAGTACTACGTGCCGAGGAACTGAAGTTGCACGCCAACCCCTATCATTCTTCAATGATATATACCTCAACCCCCTTAATCGCCCCTTTGGATGCTTAAGTGGCCCTAACCCCTATGAAGGCTTCATAACATCCCCCCACCCTGTAACCACTATCCTCCACCTGTATATTCTCCACGGTGACTGTTACCGCCTCTTAACATATAACGAACTGGCTGCCTGGGTCCCCAATATGCCTACTTATGCTGCCTGGGCCGCGCTAGTACAAGCCATACCCCCCCGCTGGCACACACTCATGACTTCCCCCCGTGCCCCCTATATAAAGTTGGTGAATAGTGCTGCTTTTGTCCCTAGAGCACGACCGCAACATGCTCGGGGAAGGTGATCGCAGAACTCCCCCTTGGAACCCTGCACGTTCAATTAGTGGCGCTGCTGAGTTGCCATAATGGCTGTCTGGCTCAACTTACAACTGCAGTTTTGTTCCTCCCCACTCAGCTATGCCACCGGATTCAGGTTGTACCTTGGTCCCTTGAACAATCTGTTACGTCGCGTAACAATCTGTCACCGTTACGGACGTAAATTAGGTCCTTTGCCTCAGTCGTTCCTAGGTTTACGTGTAGCTTGTACCGGTGGACACTGTTGTCCCGGTACCGTGGTGCATTGGATGCATTTGGCGTCGCGCCGCGTACTTTAGTAGTGGTCCTTATCCTTCGGGTAGAATGTAGTGGACCAGCGTGCATCTGTGCAATTGTAGGCGAGGGCCATGTCGGCCCGAGCATGTTGGACCGTTGGTGATCATTTATGCACGTCCTACCCCTCGTGTTGGCACTCGGCATGTGTTAATGAATTGACACATATAGCTAGGGTAATGGCAGTGTAGTTGTGTTTCCTTCCTCTACTCCTGGAATAAACGGGGTTCGTTTAAATGGCTTATTATGGCGTATTATAGTCGTACTTACGTAAATGCATTGAGATCCAGCTCGTCACGTTCGTCTTTCGCACAGGGATTAACTAGAGGTGGCCTCACTTATTTAGGTAGTATTAGACCGATTAGAGGTAGAGGAGGCGGAGGTAGAGGACTGAGTCGTAACACAATCATGTGTATACCAACCCAACCCCAACCTTCCCGACGCTGCTATTATTTGGCTACATGTGGGAGCAACCCGCCTTGACATGTTGTCATTGGATCCAGTGGAATTTGGCTGGGTGCTACTAAATCAGGGTGACAGCAGAATTCTAAAAGTACACGGCAGATTGGGGCTACACAATGCTCTTGCATAAAAACCATCAATTCCACCCGGCCGGACGGACACGCTGGGGCGCTACTGAGTGCATGGCCTGGTCACACTTGGGTCCGCAACATCACCCTCGTCGCTGACCACCCGCTAGTAGACCGCCGGGCGACCGACGTACAACACCTCTTGATGCACCGGTCCATCGGGGTCGGGGAGATCCTCCACCGGCTATTTCAACATCCTCCCACATGTTTATGTACCAACCCCAATGAAACGGTGGAACACCGATTTTTATGGTGTAACCTCCAGGGAGTTTGGACCTGGCTGATTGGTTTATGGGCAGCATGGACGTCTGAGCCTATCATACCGGTGTCTACCCGCTCAATTATCTTTGGCATCACTGGCACCGGCCCTGGCCTTGAGCTCACCTTTGCACAACAAGCGTGGATATGGCTCCGCACCTGCATGTTGTATACAATCTGGACGGTGCGAAATGATGTGGTGTTCAATAGGCGCACCGTGTTCGACAAAGCCGGGGTTCTCTCACGCTTTATTTACCTATGGAACTCTGGCATGCGACGCTATTGGATGGTCGCAAATGAGCAAAACAAAATCTGGGACCCTGGCGCGGACCAGGATAAGCCCAGCCCACTTGAGATCTTTCATGACCTCATGGGCAAAAACAGGATCTTTACCCACATGCCCAATGACAACCCATTAGAAGTCCAGTGGCTTCTGTGGTCTAGTGAAGGCTCCATTTAGCCACTGATATCTTGATACCCTAGGCTTATTAGTAGCAGGGATTAACTATTGGATATATTTGGAATAAACGTACACCTATTTATCTGGAAACTTAAATTAAATTACATTAAATTATAACATGCCTCCGTTGGGAGATCATGTAGCACATATTCCTTGATGGATGGGTGGGGTGGAGGAGCCGCGTAATCGAACTAACCTAACTCTAATCTAGCTAGTCTAGAAAATTCCTAACTACACTACTCATCAAAACGCCTCCTCCGCTTGGGGGGAGGTGGTTTGCCCACAGGGTCGGGCGTGTGAGCCTTGACAATCCTCTTCCACCGCGTCTTGTTCTGCATGGCGGTCCAAAGAAGGGAGAGAGAGTGGATGCGGTATTCAAACTGGGCTGGGACCAGTAGGTCATCCAGCAACATCTGTACGTAGTTCGTGACATGTTTCCCTACCTTTTTGGCAATGCCTTTGGGGCCATCTGGAAACTAGCACGGTATATTTTAGTTCACATAGAGTTGAGTTGAGTTTATTCCCGCGCCGGTGGTCCGACAGGGTTATTGACAGGGTTATTAATAGTGGATCCAACGGCTATAATAGTTCACAAAGTTGTTGTTGTTGTTGTTGCCCACGCCGCACATGGGCAGCAGTTCACATAGAGGACGCCAACTGTCGATGTTGTATGTACGGGTTTCTCCCAAGTGCCCATGGAAAGACCGCAGTCCTTGCATTCACGTGGGACACAACAACAACAACAACAACAACAACAACTTGCATTCACAACAACAACTGTCAACAACTGTCAACAACAACAACAACAACAACAACAACAACAACAACAACAACAACAACAACAACAACAACAACAACAACAACAACAACAACAACAACAACAACAACAACAACAACAACAACAACAACAACAACAACAACAACAACAACAACAACAACAACAACAACAACAACAACAACAACAACAACAACAACAACAACAACAACAACAACAACAACAACAACAACAACAACAACAACAACAACAACAACAACAACAACAACAACAACAACAACAACAACAACAACAACAACAACAACAACAACAACAACAACAACAACAACAACAACAACAACAACAACAACAACAACAACAACAACAACAACAACAACAACAACAACAACAACAACAACAACAACAACAACAACAACAACTTGCATTCAAGCACTATAGATTCTCTGCTGCCCATGTGCGGCGTGGGACACAACAACAACAGCAACAACTTGCATTCAAGCCTCACACGCTCGTGCTCTTACCGAGTGAAGGTTTGTGCTTGACTTTTTCAACCACCCTAGGCACGTGATTGTGCTCCGGTCCTGCTTTTCTTCCGCCTGCCATGGCTACAAACTTGAAATGACAGAACGCAGCTAGCCCCTTGACAACGTGAGCTGTTTTTTTTTGCTATGCTTTATCGCATGCAGATCCGTGGACAGATGTTAGGATAGGACTCTGCCCTCCTAGAAGTCCTAGCTCCTAACCCGGCAGAGGCATGTTGCGGGCAGCAGCAGCAGGGAGTTAAGCACTAGTACTATGTGTAGATGTACTAGTACTTGGCACACGGGCCACGACCAGGGGCTTGGTTTTCCTTAAAACTTCGCAACGGCCTTGTGGCCAGTGTGCATGTGTGCCATTGCCCAGTTAAGCGCGACTACTACCCCAGGCAAATTATGGAGGAACGCCTGCTTCTCACCATTTGCGAGCCATAGTTAATTATGATGTGTGAGATGGACATCAGCGTAGAACTTGCTCGCCGAGATTGACTCTGCAGCCGCAACATGCAATTGGCTTGTAAACTACGAGGTCCCAAGACCCATACTGCAAGTTTGCCCCATGTACATCGGTTTGTCACTCGGGACGGCATATTACATGCACGGTTGCGTCTGTTTGCGTGAATGGTCCAGTAATAAGCTCGGCCATTAATGAGTATGTGACTGCATTCACATACTACTATTAAAACAAGTGTCAAGTTTGCCCCATGTACATCGGTTTGTCACTTGGGACGGCATATTACATGCACGGTTGCGTCTGTTTGCGTGAACGGGTCAGTTAAATTAGCACGGCCATTAATGAGCATGTGACTGCATTTACATGGAATTAGATAAGCATCTGACTGCGTCACGTGGGTACAATTGAAGGAATCTTCGACCCAATACACAACGAGAAGGAGGGTCGAGGGCGCCCTCGACTAGCTTGCACTAGCTAGCTTCTCTCAGTACCACAAATGGGCGGGCCGCAGAGGGCTCTCTCTGCATCATGGTGCAACCAACTGTACGTGGGTGCACTACAACCACAGGTAGGCTGACGCAAAGCAGATGCTTTGAAGGTGAGGATACATATGACACGCGTGCGTGATACATTGTTTAGTTTGCATGATACGATGTAACGCAGTTACGTACGTGTAGGTTAATTTAATTAAACTGATTCGACGGGCGCGGGCCTTTCTATCGATCTGCGGCTTTGATGGCGCAGGCATTGTACCGGCCAGCTTCAACGCTTTATGATCAAGAAAAACCGTTTGAGTACCATAAGATTCGACAAAAATACAATGCATGTCAAATTGTTCGAGTAATTAACTCCTGCTTTTTTGTTGTGTTCACCTTTTCTCGGACTTATACAGACTTATTTGCAAACTTACCTACCTCATGCAAAATTCTTAGCCTCAATTAAGCGTACACCAGGTTTAGAAGGCAGAAAGCCCCACTTCCCGGAATCCCAGTGCAGGTGCCTAAAATGGGATCGATCGCTATATGGATTATGGACCCGAGCTGGCGCTGCGCCACTTTTTTCGTGAGATCGGAAAATCTCATTTGCCCTCGCGAGGGCGCACCTCCAATTTATAATTAGACTCCGACATGCCTGCCATGCATCTTTTTGCTGGGATTTTTGCGCCGATCCTACGGCTGCATTAGATTCCAGGGTTGAGCGCGGCGTGACCAATTAACCAGTCATGCATGACGGCTAACAGCCCGGTGTTATTCTGATTTGGCACGCCGCAAAGGTGAAAACCATTTGCGTTCAGTGCCGGTCCGCGGAAAACGCGGAAAACGCGATCTACAAATGAATCCGACCGGAATCGAACTGGGGACCTCTCGCACCAACTTTCGCTGACTAGAGGACGGACGTCTCCGGATCCTAGGGCATCGCCAACTTACACCTACAGTCATCCGCAAAATTTCTCCTTTCCGGGGAGTGATGCAAGCCTTTCGGATTTGGTACTAGATAAATCATTCGAGATCTGGTGTTATGTCTAAAGTCTAAAGGTTATGTTTCCCCGTCAAGGTTGACTTACCAGATCGACGGTTTTGCGTACCTAAATTTGAGTTCTCCACTTGTCTTCTCCGCCCCGAAACATACGCCAGAGTACGGTTTCTGTGCTGTACACTTGTCTTCTCCCGGTTAGAGCTAAGTTTTGCAAAAAACATAGTAAGTCCAAAGTCCAAAGTAAATTTTCCTCCTGTTAATTTTCACGTAACTGCGTCACGTGAGCAAGTTGTTTTATGCCGAAGAAGTCATACATTGCAGTATAGTTATCCAAAGGCCGATTGATGGACAATAATGCATGCCACTGTAACTAGGACCTACTAGACAGCTTACACCATCCGTTCCATCCCATGTTCCCCTCCCACTGAGGACTTATGCTCACGTGCATGACGCAGTCACGTGTCTATTAATTAATTAATTAATTAATTATTTAATTAATTAATTAATTAATGCATGCCACGGGTCTGTGTCTTTCTCTGTGTACAATTTTAATTCTCAAGACCCAGGCGAGTGAGTCGTGCCATTTGCATGCCTTCGCGGGTTAATGAGTGTCCGCGTAGAAAAGTACCTCATCGGGTACTCCGTGGCATGCCTTCAGTGCATGTTCACGCACTTACTGACTCTGAGTCAGTAATTGTACTGACAGTACAATTACTAGCTATTTAATGAGATCCGCATATCGTGCCATGCCTGTGCGCATGACACGCAAGTACTTACTTTCACAGGACTAGCTAGCTTGTACATGAAGAAAGTTCCACGCTATCCCAGCTAGTGCCTCTAGCTAGCTCTGTCTGGCCAACGACGACCTCATGCCGGTTCCTGATCCCGTGTCTCATTGACTCGTTCCCAATACGCACATCTGAAACAAGACCAAGATTAAGTCAGTCAATGCCATCAGATTCACGCCAGTGACGCTCAGAGACCAGCAAACCCCTAAAATCTACTGCAGTATGGTTACAGATCATGCCAGCAATGGTGAACAGTGAACCGGCAACTGGTAACTGGCAACTTCCCTGTGCACAGTGCATGCCAATATTAATTAATCAATTCATACGTATCACGTTCTCGTTGGGTTACCACGGAGCACTAGCTGAATTCCCCAATATGGCGCTTGCCCATATAGTACACTGGACTTCAGCATGCCAATCGTGTGCGCCAGCTAGTCTTCCGCGCCAGTTCACGTGCGCCGCTGTGCGGCACCTGTTAGTTAGAAGCGCGGAACTCCTTATTAATTGATGCGGTGCTCCACCACGTACTGGGTACTGTACTTGAGGCTTCAATAAACCAAAGCTGACGTCAGCTAGCGGGACCAAATCGAACGTGAATGGTTTGGCGCGTGCGACACTTGATTGATGCTTATCCACACTACAACGCAAATGGTTTGGCGCTTGCGACATTTGATTGATGCTTATCCACACTACAACGTAAATGGTTGACCTACCTCCAGCTCCGGCAGAGCGCAGGGGGGGGAACCGGTATACTGGAGGGGGGACGTCATCCACGTCGACCACAAGCCCTGGCAGGCACCCCCTTCCACCCCAGCAACCCCAGTCTAGGGAATATAGCAGTAGTGTAGACTAGTAAGGCTTAGCCTACCACGTGGCCCACGCGCATGTGCGCCCATAATGGCCCCCATGGATGATGCCTTCGAATTTAGCCACGCCCTGCCTATATAATGGGACCCGAGACAGCATGGTGGTGCCGGTGCCCTTGAGGCACCTAGAGCAAGTGCTGCTTACATTCCACTCTTGCAGGAAGTAGCCCAGAAGGTATTAAAAGCCATAGGCCCCTTCTCCGGGATATTAATTAATTAGGAACATAACTCCGTTGGGAGTATCTGTAGCACACAGCCCAGAGAAGGGGCATATGAGCCTATAATACATTCTAAGCTAACACTACTTCCTGCAAGGGTGGGAATGTAAACAACACTTGCTCTAGGTGCACTAGGGCACCTGCACCACGGCAGAGTCTCGGGCAACACCCAGCTAAGGGGAGCCCGTCATAGGTGGGGAAGATCAGCATAGCTATACAAGAGCTAGAGCGTGGCCTCGCAGCAGAGAACAGCTCAGACTCTCGGCATGGGCACAGCATAACTAGATAAAGCTAGGCATCATCTGGAGTGTGGCACATCATAGGCACACATGTACATGGCTAAATGGGACTCGTGAGTCAGCTGGCCGGTATAGAGCCTGTAGGAGGCTTATGTACATGTACATGGACACGGTCTATCTATTCTACACTATAGTACTCAGGCTGTATTCCCCTAAGCTGGGGCTTCTGGAGTCGTTGGGGCCGCGGGGGTCACATGCCACTGATGCCAGGGCTTGTGGCCCCGACGTAGATGGCCGCCCCCTTCCAGTACACCGGCTGCCCCGCCTTGGTCTGCCGGAGCTGGAGGTAGGTCGGCCATAGCCCCCGTCGCCGTTGTTGCTGCGCCAGGGTCAAGTCGTCGTCCACGGTGAAGGGAGTGTTCTCGAGCCGCTTGCGGCGTCTGAGAAACGAAATCTTGTCCGATGCATGGGCTCTTAAAGATGGGCTCCGGGATATGTGCTACATGTACTCCCAACGGAGTTATCTTACTAATTAATTAATTAATTAATTAATTAATTAATGGATGATTAATTAATTAATTAATAGACACGTGACTGCGTCACGTGAGCAATAGTCCTCAGTGGGAGGGGAACATGGGATGGAATGGATGGTGTAAGCTATCTAGGACCTAGTTACAGGGGTGTGGGCACCGCGGCCCGAACCGCTGTGAATGCCATACGCGGTCACACGCGGAGCCCCCACAGACTTGGGGGTGGTCTCCTTCATCACTACTTGCCATCTATCATTGCGTACCATCTTCCTCCATATTACAGAGAAACCAGGAGGCTGCCCGGGTGTGAGCCCGTCGCGTCTAGTGTAGCACATGTCCATGCCGAGTCTATCACGAAAAGTCCATGGGTGGCGGCCCTGCCGCGCGCGGCCTGGGGCACGCCAGGTGAGGACATATCGCCCAGGCTGGGCGGGCTTGGTGCCAGCTAGTCTATCTGATATGTGTCTACCTGATCTGTGCGGGCCAGGTGCCCGGCTAGGCCCAGGCGCCTGTGCCTAATAATGTGGGAAACATAGGGCAAATCAGCGTACAAAACCTCATTACTTATGTGAAAACCAAAGGGGATGTTAAGGGCCTTGCGCAGCATCTTGGTGACGTTGCCGTCGAGTCGTTGCTCCAGCTCAGGACTGCGTCAGTGTCCAGGTCTCGGCGCCGTAGGTCAGGATCGTCAGAATGACGACCTTGAAGAGGTCACGCTTGACGATCCGGGGTAGGGCGGGGTTGCTCCACCAGCGGCGGTGGTCATGGACTTGCGCCCACGCCATGCCGATCCGTGTCGTCAGGTCGTCCTCGCAGTCGGGAAGCCAACTGCCGAGCATCTTGAAGCGGCCTGAAGTAGGGTAGGGGACCTCGTTGTCGTCTAAGAGGCGGAGTGTGGGTGGGGGCCCTGCCATGCCGAGGGCCAGGGCCTCCGTTTTGGGGCTGATTTCTAGACCAACCGCCCGAGCCTCGAGCGCCAGGCAGTCCAGCCAAAGTTGGGCAGACTCCGGCTTCTCGATGAGCGTGATGTCGTCAGCATAAATGAGGCCAGCTAGTAAATTCTGCTTGTTAGTCGGCCCCCCTTCTCCAAATGGATGATGAATTAATTAATGGATGATGCATTAAGAATTTAGCCAAGCTATGCCTATGCAGAGAGTCACTCTCTGTCGAGAAGCCATTAATTAATTAATTAATTAATTAATTAATTAATTAATTAATTAATTAATTAATTAATTAATTAATTAATTAATTAATTAATTAATTAATTAATTTATTTATTTATTTATAGACATGTGACTGCGTCGCCTGAGCATAAGTCCTCAGTGGGAGAAGCCATGCCCTAGCCTTTGTATAGCCATGATGATCTTCCCACCTCTGTCGGCGCCCCTAGGTGCCTGGATACAGTGGTGTGCAGGTGCCCTTTGTGCACCCAGAGCAGGTGTAGTTTACATCCCTACCCTTGCAAGAAGAAGCCCAGAATGTATTAAAAGCCATATGCCCCTTCTCAGGGATATGTGCTACATGTACTCCCAACGGAGTTATGTTCTTAATTAATCAATTAATTAATTAATCAATCAATAATTTAATCAATTACTTAACGTAAATGGTTTGGCGCTTGCGACACTTGATTGATGCTTATCCACACTACAACGTAAATGGTTTGGCGCGTGCGACACTTGATTGATGCTTATCCACACTACTGCGAGGACGACCTGACGACACGGATCGGCATGGCGTGGGCGCAACTCCATGACCACCGCCGCTGGTGGAGCAACCCCGCCCTACCCCGGATCGTCAAGCGTGACCTCTTCAAGGTCGTCATTCTGACGATCCTGACCTACGGCGCCGAGACCTGGACACTGACGCAGTCCTGAGCTGGAGCAACGACTCGACGGCAACGTCACCAAGATGCTGCGCAAGGCCCTTAACATCCCCTTTGGTTTGCACATTAGTAATGAGGATTTGTACGCTGATTTGCCCTATGTTTCCCACATTATTAGGCACAGGCGCCTGGGCCTAGCCGGGCACCTGGCCCGCACAGATCAGGTAGACACATATCAGATAGACTAGCTGGCACCAAGCCCGCCCAGCCTGGGCGATATGTCCTCACCTGGCGTGTCCCAGGCCGCGCGCGGCAGGGCCGCCACCCATGGACTTTTCGTGATAGACTCGGCATGGACATGTGCTACACTAGACGTGACGGGCTCACACCCGGGCAGCCTCCTGGTTTCTCTGTAATATGGAGGCAGATGGTACGCAAGGATAGATGGCAAGTAGTGATGAAGGAGACCACCCCCAAGTCTGTGGGGGCTCCGCGTGTGACCGCGTATGGCATTCATAGCGATTCGGGCCGCGGTGCCCACAACCCTGTAACTAGGACCTAGGTAGCTTACACCATCCATTCCATCCCATGTTCCCCTCCCACTGAGGACTTGCTCACGTGACGCAGTCACGTGTCTATTAATTAATTAAATAATCAATTAATTAATTAATCCACACTACAAGGCTGATTACATTACATCCCAAATGCGGGGCATCCACTCACAGCTGATACATAGACCTCAGCACCTCTTCCTCATTCCCCCACACGTTCTTTTCAGCACCGTGCCCATCATCCTCAAGAGCCGAGATCTAATCCCCTCCCCCCGAGCCGAGATCTAATCCCCTCCCACCCGAGCCGAGATCTGATTCCAGGCCTCCCCCCGATTCAGCCACTCTGCTGAGTGTCTCCTTTGAGCCATCAGCAGCATCGGCAGATCCCTGTCCCCCGCATGGCTGACGTCCGGCCCTCGACCCCCGGCACCTGTCCAGCAAGAAAGGGGTGCCGTTTCTTCGCATCAAAGGGGTCCCTCTCGCTCACGGGCTTAGTTGCCGCCTTCTGCAACGGGTCCCATCCTCGAGGGATTCCCTCGAGGATCGTCCCTCGTAGGAGAAGACTCATCCTCATGGGAGGGGAATAATTCCTGTCGGAAGGACTGCAGCCATCGTCCCCTCCAGCCAGAGCCCCACAGCGGTGACCACACCACCATCATTATCAGTATCATGATCACTACAACATCATGGGCGCTATACCTGTATAGCGACCACGGTCATCGCCACCAGCCCCAGGTCCGGCCTTTCTTGCGGAAGCGACGGGCGCCGCTGACGAGTCCGGCCTGCGCGGCACCAACCACTCCCGAGGCGTAGGCGGTCTCGTGTTCCAGGTGACTGCCATCCGCCCCTTCTACCATCGACGCCGCAGGGTCACTATGACCCGAGAGATCACCATCTACCGGCAAGGCCTTGCTGCCAGACGCGTCCCCTAACTCACCACCCTTTCCTCTCCCTGGTACCGAGCCCACACCCTCCCGCTTGCCTGCCTCGTCCGGGCTGTCAGCCCCATCCCTGTCTCCTGAGACGGGCAAACCGGTCGAGCTGGAAGAGCTGGAGGCATCACTCCCTGCGTCGCCCTTGCTGCCGACATCCGCACCGTCATTGCCCCTACCGCCATCCCCCGCGCTGTCTCCTTCCGTGGCCGCATCATCCACGGGTACTGCCGCATTACCATCGCCTCTGGCGTCCCCGCGCTGGCTGCTAACCGCCGCACCCGGGCCCAGTCTGCTCTTACCCCCCCCCCGTGCGGGGGCCCTTCCCCCCCTGGCTGCCTCCACCCGCTGTGACGTGGCCTCCTGCCGGCCCGCTATTCCCAGTGCTGGCAGTCCCATGCTCAGGCAGGGAACCGAGCCCAGCCCCGCGGGGGTGGCCAGCCCCGCGCTGGGCGTCCAGCTCCGCCTTGAGCTTGGCGCGCTCTTCTTCCACGTTGACGGGGGGCAGTAGAGTGAACCGTCCCGATCGGAACTGCACCTGGAGGCTCATGCCCTCGGAGCACGCGGCTCGCACCAAGTCCGCCACCAGCTCCCGCGCCATGGCTTCTACCGTGGCCTCAGTGACCCGCTCTCTCCCCTGCTCATGCGCGGACGAGCCGTGAGTGCCGGCAAACAAGGCATTTTCGCCGCTGCCGGGTGCCCCCCCCACGGGTTGCCCCGATACGGGCCCCCCTGCACTCCAAGCGGCCATTGCCGCCGCGGGCGGGACCACACGCCCATCTCCACCGACGGTGCGCGGCGTCTGCCCTGGGGTCTCCCCCTTGGCAACCCTGGCGGGACCCTCTTCCGAGGGCGCGCCCACGCCTTTCCCGTCCAAGACGGCGATGCGCCGCCGCCGCCGCCGCGTGCGCTGCAAGACCACAAGGGCTGAGACGGCTGCCAGCACAACACCCCCCCCCGTGACGCCGACGATTATCCCCACTCTTGACGAGGACTCGTCGCCCGAGTTGTCAGGGAAGGGCACGCGGTCGTCGACAATGATGGCATGCTCGCCCAGCGACATGCCATCCACGCCGGCGACCCCCCGCGACTCCAACAGCGCCAGCAGTGTCCCGTTTGCCAGGGAGCTATTGACGGCTGCCAGCACCGCGTCCGCCTCGGAGACGCTTTCCACGATAAACCGCGTAGTGAGCGCGAGAACCGGCACCAGGCCGCCGCTGCTGCCGCTGCTGCTGCTGCTGCCGCTGCTGCCGCTGCCGCCGCTGCTGTTGGCCTGCAGGAGGTGCCTTCTCGGCTCCGGTGCCGTCCGCGACAGGGGGCTCCCGGTCATCGCTGTCCTCTTGGATTCGTCATGATCCCTGGGATGGTCTTGATCGCGGTCACTGTAGAGCCCATGATCGCGGTCACTGTAGTGCCCATGACCGCGGTCACTGTAGAGCCCATGATTGTGGTCGCGATCACGGTCCATGTCTGTGTCGGTGCCCGTGGATATCTCCGTCAACGGCAAGGGGACCAGCGACGTGGCGGAGGCCCTTGCCATCGTGGCGGGCACCCGGATCCCCTTGGATGGAACATGGCCAGGTTCCACTCCTTTTCCATCGCCCTCCTCGGGCATCCCAACATGTTTTCCGCCTTCGGCACGTCGAGTGCCTCCCGTGAGCCCACTGCGGGGTTCACTATGGACCGTGCTCCTAGGGTCACTATACATCTCACCCCCACCCGGCGTCGTCGACCGCTCCTGCCTCTGCCCAAGCAACCGGCGGTGGCCCACCCACCGCGCGACGTCACCACCCTTCCCACCGCCACCATTATCCTGGCCGCCGCTACCTCCCTCCGGCTCCACCATCCTCTCCGTCTTGTTGTATAGGTACACGCGCGCCGCGTCCAGCCCCGCTGCCTGCGCCATGGTGGCCAGGTACGCCAGCTCATCGGTCCTGCTGAAGTTGGAGAGGCCGAGACCTCGGAGGAGCAATACGAGCTGGACCACGGGGTCGCAAGGCTCGGGGCAGACCGCCCCGCAGTCCACGTACTCCTCGCGACCGTTCCAGAGACCGTCCGTGCATGTGTGTGGGGCGGAGGGCGGCGGCGGGAGTAGCTGCTGGCAGAAATATCGTGCGTGGGCGCCATCTTCCTGGATGGCCTCGGATTCGGTGGCGCGGCTCCCCCCAGCTGGTGCGGCCCTGTGACTGCCGCCACCGATGCTGGCAACCCCACGGAGGGTGGGCGACACGCTCGCCGAGTAACGCTGCGGCAAGAACCCCTCGGGGCACTGGCGCACGCACGCCCCCTGGTGGAAGCTCGTGAAGGGGAGGCACCCGCGCGGGTCGCAAGTCTTAGCCTCGCTGGCCCCCTCGGTGCTGCAATTCGCGCAGAACGGCGCACAGGGCAGCACCAGCGGCGGGGCCCACTGCGCCGAGGGTGACGACGGCAGCAGCTCCATTCCATGACCGCCGCACCAGTCTGCGAACAACCCACTCGTAAACGGGCTCGGAGGGGTGGGCGGGGGCAGGGGGGTGCGAGGGTTAGGTGGGCTGGGAGGTGGCTTCGATGGTGGCGGCGGGAGGGAAGGGGGAGAGGGCGGATTGGGGGGGGATAGTGGGGAGTCTGCTGGGGGGGGGCGTGCCGAGGGAGGACGCAATGGAGAAACAGGGGGGGGTGCACGAGGTGGTGGGGATGATGGGGGGAGGGGGGGGCTTCGAGGGGGCTCTAACAGAGGCGCCCCTGTCCCAACCGTGGGTGGTGACAGGCCTCCTCCAGGGGTGCCCAGATAATCGAACCGCCAGTACGCCAGCAAAGGGGACGGGGCTCCGGACGCAGCGGGGGACACGGAATATCCTGTGCCGCTCTCGAAACTGTCCGCGCCCGCGTCGCCTCCGCAGGGGACCTCGACAGCAAACGTGCTCCGGAGTTGCTCTGGCGTACGGGCCACGCGCCACACGCGCACTTCGTCGAGGATCCCGCGGAACGGGCGGGTCCCTGGGGGCGCCTGGGCCAGGTCGTCGTCGTGTGTGTGGACGGGCAGGACGGCACCGAGCACCCAGCGGACTTCGCGCGTTTCGGATAGGTCCTGCGGTAGACCAGGTGTCGGGTAGACCACGTCGGACGGACCGGTGATGGTGGTGTGCATGGTGACGCCGAAGGCGATGACGGTGGAACGGTTACAATCACAGTTATGATGAGGATGATGATGATGATGGTGGTGGTGGTGGTGGTGGCGGTGGTGGTGGTGGTGGTGGTGGTGGTGGTGGTGGTGGTGGCGGTGGTGGTGGTGGTGATGGTGGTGGTGGTGGTGGTGGTGGTGGTGGTGGTGATGGTGGTGGTGGTGGTGGCGGCGGCGGTGGCGGTAGTGGTGGTGGTGGTGGTGGTGGTGGTGGTGGTGGCGGCGGTGGCGGTAGTGGTGGTGGTGGTGGTGGTGGTGGTGGTGGTGGTGGTGGTGGTGGTGGTGGTGGTGGTGGTGGTGGTGGTGGTGGTGGTGGTGGTGGTGGTGGTGGT
The DNA here is from genome assembly GCA_009746045.1 of Mesostigma viride. Lineage (NCBI taxonomy): Eukaryota > Viridiplantae > Streptophyta > Mesostigmatophyceae > Mesostigmatales > Mesostigmataceae > Mesostigma > Mesostigma viride. The sequence goes on from RPFO01000594.1 coordinate 168,117, forward strand.
GGTGGTGGTGGTGGTGGCGGCGGCGGCGGCGACGGTGGTGGTGGTGGTGGTGGCGGCGGCGGCGGCGGCGGCAGTGGTGGTGGTGGTGGTGGTGGTGGTGGTGGTGGTGGTGGTGGTGGCGGCGGTGGCGGTAGTGGTGGTGGTGGTGGTGGTGGTGGTGGTGGTGGTGGTGGTGGTGGTGGTGGTGGTGGTGGTGGTGGTGGTGGTGGTGGTGGTGGTGATGGTGGTGGTGGTGGTGGTGATGGTGGTGGTGGTTACGATGAAAACGAAAGCCATCGGCCGCAAAGGAACCGGTGACAATGGCGATTCCGTTGCAAACGTAGCCAGTCAGCAACCAATGAAGGCAAACGGCATTCGCCACGACAACGTCCGCGCAGCTCATCATATTTCTGGGATTTACTCTTTGTAGGTCATGGTGAACTAACATCTATAATGACTGGATCTAGGAATTTCCTGGTTATGCATAGAGAGGCGGGGAGGAAGGCACACAAAGAGGCCCCCCCCCCTGCGGAGACGCTACTCTGTGTACTACTGCAATGTAAGAGACATGGAAGGCCATGGGGGGATGTTCCAAATTATGAAGCTATGCAAGCTTTTAGTTAGATCGGCTCGGCACGGGGTCTGAGGCTCCCATAGTTAGAGCGTAGAACCACGAGCTCCCTAACATGTGATGTCAAGTATCTTGTCGGGGAGACAACAGATAAGTGAGACAAGAGGCCCTAATGTGGAGCCCAGAGTCACCGCCACCACCCACCGCAGTCAGCGACTAGAGCGGACAATGAGCGAAGCAGGCAGCGAATAGAGCAGGCAATGAGCGAAGCAGGCAGCCCAGCAAGCGTGAAGGTGGCAGGGCAAGATGAACGCTCAACATTGCATCGCACACTAGATCGATGTGACGGTGACGGCATACAATGTTGATAGCTCGGGGTGCGAGGCAAGGGCGACGGGGTGCCTGTGAGGCAGACAGACGAGGCTTCTGGCAATATAGGCAGCCACCACTACAAAGGAGAATAAGAAGAACGAGATAAAAACAAGCAGCAACTTGTGCTCCTTGGGATCGTCATGAAGGTTGCCTTTACGTTGCGCGCCCTACATTGACATAAGAAAGTTTCTGGGCAACCCTTACTGCAAATTTATACCCCTTTGAGAGGTCAGCAAGTGCATGCAACCGCAACCTGCCTGGCATGTGCCACACAGATGGGCGCGTGGATGCGGACCAGCGGATGACCTAGGGGGATCAGTCAGAGGTGCTGTCGGGGCAAATCCCTGTCAAAAGGCTTATACCAAATCCAATGTAAAAAAATTACATTTACGAGAACCAACTTTCTGCAGCTGCACATGATGCCCGCTTGTGAGCCAACAAGTTGTAGCCACTACGTACACTAGGCCCGTCTAGACTCTGTATCTGATCGCACGCTCGATTACTAGGAGATGTGGAGAAAACTGGAGATGCGCTAGAAACGTCCCCGCTGGAGGCAGACACACTGTAGTCCATGACACACGCTTGAGGTTTTCCGGTTGAAGTGTTTGTACACCTCTTCTCCGCCTTATCTCGTTGTAAGGTTTTCCAAGGCCGGCCATTCCCATGCTCCCTGACACATCGTAATTAAAACAAACAAACAAACAAACAAACAAACAAACAAACAAACAAACAAACAAACAAACAAACAAACAAACAAACAAACAAACAAACAAACAAACAAACAAACAAACAAACAAACAAACAAACTCACTGACTGGCTGGCTGGCTGGCTGGCTGGCTGGCTGGCTGGCTGGCTGGCTGGCTGGCTGGCTGACTGACTGACCGACCGACTCACGCACGCACGCACGCACGCACGCACGCACGCACGCACGCACGCACGCACGCACGCACGCACGCACGCACGCACGCACGCACGCACGCACGCACGCACGCACGCACGCACGCACGCACGCACGCACGCACGCACGCACGCACGCACGCACGAACGAACGTACACACAGACACCCTCCCTCCCTCCCTCCCTCCCTCCCTCCCTCCCTCCCTCCCTCCCTCCCTCCCTCCCTCCCCCTCCCTCCCTCCCTCCCTCCCTCCCTCCCTCCCTCCCTCCCTCCCTCCCTCCCTCCCTCCCTCCCTCCCTCCCTCCCTCCCTCCCTCCCTCCCTCCCTCCCTCCCTCCCTCCCTCCCTCCCTCCCTCCCTCCCTCACAACAACAACAACAACAACAACAACAACAACAACAACAACAACAACAACAACAACAACAACAACAACAACAACAACAACAACAACAACAACAACAACAACAACAACAACAACAACAACAACAACAACAACAACAACAACAACAACAACAACAACAACAACAACAACAACAACAACAACAACAACAACAACAACAACAACAACAACAACAACAACAACAACAACAACAACAACAACAACAACAACAACAACAACAACAACAACAACAACAACAACAACAACAACAACAACAACAACAACAACAACAACAACAACAACAACAACAACAACAACAACAACAACAACAACAACAACAACAACAACAACAACAACAACAACAACAACAACAACAACAACAACAACAACAACAACAACAACAACAACAACAACAACAACAACAACAACAACAACAACAACAACAACAACAACAACAACAACAACAACAACAACAACAACAACAACAACAACAACAACAACAACAACAACAACAACAACAACAACAACAACAACAACAACAACAACAACAACAACAACAACAACAACAACAACAACAACAACAACAACAACAACAACAACAACAACAACAACAACAACAACAACAACAACAACAACAACAACAACAACAACAACAACAACAACAACAACAACAACAACAACAACAACAACAACAACAACAACAACAACAACAACAACAACAACAACAACAACAACAACAACAACAACAACAACAACAACAACAACAACAACAACAACAACAACACTAGGGATGTGGCAGCATGATACCATGACTGCCACTTGGTTACTATCCCTGCTACCTATTACCTTACCCTAACGCAGCGGCACTCACCAAGTCCCACTTCTCCTCAGAGACCAGTGCGGCCCCATTCACAAAGATGGACATGACGACCATGTACACGGGCGACCCCGCCACCGCCAGCAAATGCCGGAATCCACCATCGGCCACCACCAATCTCTGTGGATGGGCCTCCTCTGCCATGTGCGATCGTCTATCCACCTCGGGTGCTGCACCCAAGTAGTCGCTCGCCACGCCACGTGTTCTCCCAGCAAAGGACGGCCCTTGACCGTGCGCTGTCACCAAGACCTGCTCGTCCGTGGCAGCAGAGAGTAGTTGCCGCCGCCGCCGTGTCTGGGACTGCTGCCTCGGAGCAGCCAAGGGGGTGCTTTCCTTTTGCCCCGGAGCATCAAGTGCAGGAGGAGGGTGCCCCGAGCCACCGGTGCCGCGGGTGCCTGTGCTGGCCCCGTCGGGCCCAGGAGATGCTGGTGACGGGGGGGGGGCGGGGTTGACATCTTGGATGGAGGGGGTGGCAGCAGGGGAGATGGGGGTGGGCGCGGCGGGATTGACGGGGATGCTGGTGGTGGCGGTCGGTGCGGGGCCAGCGGTGGCGGGGCGGGATGCTCCGGCGGCGGTGGTGGCGGCGGGAAAGGTCGTACCACCTTGGCTGCCGTGAGGGCGATGTGGAAAGGGTCAACCCAGCCGCTGCGTTCCCGATCGAGAGTCAAGTTTGATGGCAGCGCCGCATTCACGCACGTTCCTGCACGACGGGTTGAAGGGGGGACAGACATAGGAACGGGATGAAGCGCGACGTGTCGGGTGCAACGAGGGGAGGAAGCGCGACGTGCCGGGTGCAACAAGGGGAGGGAGGAAGCGAGACGTGTGGGGTGCAAGCGTCCAGCGCATGATTGGATGAAGCGAGACGTGTGGGGTGCAAGCGTCCAGCGCATGATTGGATGAAGCGAGACGTGTCGGGTGCAAGCGTCCAGCGCATGATTGGATGTACAACCATGTTCACTCCAACCAAGAGACCGGCTACGTGCGGGCACCTGGATACATACTCCCCCTATATACTATACTCCATAGGTGGAGAATACAAGACTCCGTCATGATAAGGTGTAGCATCAGTTGCATACGGCTGCGTGCGGGCCGGCACCCCGATATGTGCGTTCATGCCAGGTTAAGTATGTTGCTTACAACTTGTTCATCAATAAGTAGGTACGCACTGGTAAAGGCTAGAACCAAAAAGCGCTCCAAACAACATACCAAAGGCCATGGTCAACTGTTACACTGCAGGCAACGCTGAGCCAGCCTCCATCACGCAAGTGCCGGGTGCCTGGGCTCTGGGGTGGGAATGGGAACACCCATCTGCCATGCCATAGCATCCGAGGCCATCCCATTGCATCCGTACCATCCCAGCTCCATTGTATTTCCATCCCACCCCGCCCCGCCCCGCCCCAGCCCGGCACCTGATCCCCCCTTCTCCTTCCCCAGGCCTTCCCCCCCACCCCCCCCTTTCCACCTGCCCCCCCCGGCTCCCCGTACCTTACCCATGGCAATGTAGTTAAAACCACTCCCTCATCCTCGTCCACCCTCATCCTCGTCCACCCTCATCCTAGTCCTGGCACAGTGTCAGCAGGACAGCCAGGTACCTTGGATGCAGAACTTGAGACGGCCAGCCTCTAGGCCCGCCCACACCGCCGCTTCCGTGTCGTTACTGCTGGCGGACACCAGGGTACCATCCATGCCTCCCCGCGCCTCGCTGCGCGGCTGCACCCACATCTCCAGTGTGAGGCCGTCTCCGCTGGTGGCCACCCCCACGGATGCCAGCAGCGTGGTCCTCAGGGAGTCAAACCCTCGCAGCTCCACTGACGTGGCCTCGGTGTCAGGGATTCCCCGCAGCTCGCCCGCTGGCCAGGAGGAAAGTCCAGGACCGAGTGAGAAAGGATTAATAGGAGGATATTTTATAGGATATTATACAGGAGGACACATGGATATGCAGGTCCGGGGCCATAGGGAGAAGAAAGTCTGGGTCTTTGGGACAAAGTGCGGCCGGGAGGCAGGGGACCAAACGAATAGAGACGTCCTGGGATAAAAGAATAGGGTAGTGATAGGGACATAAATTCTGGCCTGCGCTGGTTGTCTCCTTGATAAATGCACAGCAGCCAGCCAAGGCAGCAAGAGGCCAACCAGCCAAGGAAGAGCTCCCAGAGGTTGCTGCGATCTAGAGCGGTGTTGACAGCGGCCTTAGATGCACGCCAATTACCTCCAGGCAATTCCAGGCTCGAAGGGACTCTTTGCTGGCTGGGGTGAAAGTGGCTGGGTCACATGCAAGCTGTGACCTCCAAGCCAACTGCAGGCGAGAGCCCAACGGGGGGAAGCCTTCTGCGCTGTGTGCACGGGAAACTGACATGCCCGCGCACGTGACGTGTGTGCACGGGACGTTACAAAAGACCCCGGTTACAAAAGGGTTTACGATTGAGGCTGCTATACAGACAATAGAGGCTACAAAACAGACAATATAGGCTACAAAAAAGACAATAGCGGCGACAAAACAGACGAGAGGGGCTACAAAACAGAGGATGGGGGCTACAAAACTGACGAAAGAGGCTACAAAACAGATGAAAGAGGCCACAAAACAGACGATAGGGGCTACAAAACAGACGATAGGGGCTACAAAACAGACGATAGGGGCTACAAAACAGACTAAAATGGCAACAATACACACAATAGGGGCTACACAAGAGACCCTGGTTACTTGCGGGTTACGTAATTAGGACCTGGGTTACATGAGGGGTTACAAAAGGCCTAGTTAGGTGCCACCCCACCTAGGTGCCGCACTACAATGTTCAGAAGCCAATGAGGAGCGAGGGACATGACCCATCACGTACCATACAGCGTGCTAAATATGGACGACGGGGCATCGTTGGGGTTCCCTGCTACATCCTCCACAGCCGCCCTCACGACCTGGACCGTGACCAGTCCCTCCGTGACGGGCGCCAGTGTGATGCGCCACCGCCGCTGGTCGCTCCCAAGCGGCTCCACGGCGGTGACGTTGGCGTTGGTGGCGGCCACGCCGGTCGCGTTCAGTCCCGTGACTCGCTCGTTGAACGTCGCGGTGACCAGAAGAAGGTCGTCGTAGGTAAAGTCCCCCGCGTCGAGCGAGGATAGGTTGACGGTCGGCGGTGTGGCATCCCGTGCTGCAGCCAGGAGGGTTGTTGTTGTTGTTGTTGTTGTTGTTGTTGTTGTTGTTGTTGTTGTTGTTGTTGTGATAAGATTATAGGGCAACAGAGGGAAGAGGCGCGAGGGGGAGGATCTCTCACCATATGGCACCCGCGTTGCCAGAATTATGCACACAAGAGAAGGCAGCTAGAATTTCGGTTTGTGACAGTGGAGGCAGCAGACATCCTCACCTACCTTTTGTCATGCTCAATACCTGGGTGGATGTCGATTATTTGGAGGCGAAATGCCATAGAGCAACTTGGAACATGCTCGCTATTGACTCTTGCAAATATGAATAAATACATACATTTCTATATATATAGTAGTATTTCTTTTCTGGCGCATGCTTCGCTGAAGGCTCTTGCAAAGATTAATCAATCATTAATAAGCGCGTGACTGCGTCACGTGGTTGCAAATACAAAGTAATGGAAGCTTCCGCCGCTATACACGACGAGGAGATGTGTATTGCCAGTTGGGAAAATCTGAACGGCTGCTGTGAGATATTTCCGCTCTTCACTTACATACTATATATAAAAATATATTTCTTTCCTGGCGCATGCTTCGCAGGCTGAATGAGCGGTCACCCAGCTACAGAGGAGCAGAAACCCACCCTTATTTGACAGATGTCTCCCCCCCCCCTCCTTTGGACGCAAACGGACGCGAGAAGCAAGCATGGCAATAAACAGGATCAGAGACAACGTCAATAGAAGCGTGTCAACAGAAGCATCCTCAACCCACAGCGGCGGGCCGCGCTCCACACCAAACAGCTCATCACGTACGTGTCCCTCAGGCACAAATCAGCGTACCGAAAACGATCGAGAAATTTGCGCCTGCGGCGTTTGTGTTGCTGCTCGCGTCCGCCACGGCGCCCGCCGGGATGCTCACGTTGACACGCCCGTCGCCAGTTGGCACGATACTAATGTCGTACAGTGACCCGCTGCGAGCGGTGAGGAGGGACACCGTGCCGCCCGTGACCAGCACGTCACTGGCCGCAAAGCCGACCACGGCCTCGCTGAAGGTCGCCACCACCAAGATGGGGGAGCGGCTCGTGGGGCTCGTGGAAGGGGAGGTGAGCGTCACGCTGGGGGGGACGACATCGGTTTCCGGTGAGACTGCGGGGGGGAGGGGCATTGGCCAACACGCGAGGGGTGAGAGGCATACATAGGAGCAACGATAGGCCACACACATAGGAGCAACGATAGGCCACGCACATAGGAGCAACGATTGGCCACACACATAGGAGCAACGATAGGCCACACACATAGGAGCAACGATAGGCCACACACATAGGAGCAACGATAGGCCACACACATAGGAGCAACGATAGGCCACACACATAGGAGCAACGATAGGCCGCATATTTAGGAGCAAAGATAGGAAACATAAATCACTGATCCACAGAACTGCGGTGGACGAAATGACCACTAATAACACATAGGCATAAAAGGCTACAAGCACATGGCAAGGCGCCTTTCCGTTCCTAGTTAGGTGGCATGAAAGGTGGACGTGCTGGGGGGAAGGACATTGGTTCCCAGGGAGACCGCGGTGAGAGAGGAGAGGCATAGACGAAAGGGAACCCCTGCTATGGTCGCGGGCGCACCCTGTTCTCTATCCAGGCATGGCCCATTAATCGACACGTAGACTGCGTCACGTGAGCAGAAGTCCTCAGTGGGATGGGAATGGGATGGGGTGGATGGCCCACGGGCTTCATATGTACGCGCACCGAGAATATATCCCCAGACCAGAGATGTATGGGCTTCATATAGATTGTTCATGTTGGCACAACAGCTCCGCAGGCCTACCGAGCTCAAACGCCAGGGTGTTGGCGGGCAGGTTGGCGTTGCCCGCCGCGTCCCGGAACGCGCCAGCCCGAATCGTGACGGCGAGCGGCATGGAACCTGACGGCGTAACATCCATCTCGTAGACCAGGGGCGAGGCGCCCGCCGCGAACCGAGTCACGCTACCGCCAGTCACGCTCATCGAGGACGCGTCCAACCCGGTGACTGGCTCGCTCAGCGTCGCGGTCACAGGGATGGGTGTCTGGGACGTCCGCGATGGCACCGGGGAGGAGAGGGCGATGGAGGGGCGGGTCCCGTCGAACATCACCGATAGGGGGGCGGAGGCGGTGTTGGGGAGCGCTCCGAGGGCGGATTGTGCCGAGTTCGCCCCGACCTGGTCATACATGAGTCGTTTAATTAATTAGTTATTTGGTTCATTAGTTGGTTTTTGTATGGATGGGGGGCAGACATAGCCAGCCGCAGTGCCAAGATGAAATGTTATTATTAGATACATGTTAGAGAAATGTATAAGAGATACATGTTAGAGAAATGTATAAGAGATACATGTTAGAGAAATGTATAAGAGATACATGTTAGAGAAATGTATAAGAGATACATGTTAGAGAAATGTATAAGAGATACGTGTTAGAGAAAAACAGGAACGCGGGAGCGGTGTGGTTATGATGCCTGCCTCGTGCAAGAAGTTTGCAGATCCTTTACAAATACTGTATAGTATAGTATGGTGGTATAGTAGTCTAAATATACTTATACTGATTTCAGCCGACCCTACGTGCAAGAAGATTGAGGATCCTTTACATGACGCAGGTGGCCTGTGCATTTGATTTCTGGGTCGCACGTGGGATTCTCCCTCGCCCACCATCTGGAGTAACCATCTGGAGTCACTATCTGCAGTCCAATGCCTGCTTTCATCTCCACAGCAGGCAATGCCATGATTCTAGCTGGCGATGCATATAGCAAGACCTTGTCATCTGCATCCCAGTTACCTCCATCCTGCTGACCAATGCAGCAGCTGGCTGACAAGGCATGCCCATCCCCCACCCCATGTATCATGGCACACACGAATGGTGGGGCTCATGCCACACGACTTATAAGGATCCTGCGCGCGGCTCCCACCTATTAATGTTGCATTCCGTGGTACTGCCTGATCCTGCTTAAATACGTCATCGTTACCGTTGCATCCCGTGGTACTGCCTGATCCTAAGTCCTCCTGATCCAGTCCTTTATCTGTCAGGTCTTACTGTCGCAGCTAGCATTGCCATTCCACCCCCCCTAATGTTCCCCCAAACGGAAGAACGTATTTATTGACACGCTACAATCATTCCGACCGCCCACCTGCACCACGACGGGTCCGTCCCCGTCTGGGACCGTCGTGAAACTGAACGACTGCAACGTGGGGTCCGCCTCGAAATCCCTGACGCTAGCGTTGGTCACGTTGACGTTGGCCGCACTGAACCCCGTCACCGGCGTGCTGAAGCTGGCGGTCACCATAAAGGGCGCGTTCACTATGGCGGCAGCCGAGGAGGACAGCGTGACAGATGGCACGACCGTGGTCGCCGAGGCTGCATCGTGGTGGGCAGCAGTTTTCAAAAGTGATGGGCAGCAGTTTTCAAAAGTGATTGCCTGAGCAGCAGCACTAGCAGAGGTGACAACATATAGCGCATTCTCTTATTCAACCCTATGATTACCAGTATCTTATATCACTTAATAGTGTCTTTCATCACGTGATGCAGTGGTGCCATCTCAGCCAGAAGCGGAGCTCTGCGCAGGTCCATGCGCACAGAGACAGAGCAGCCTACACCACATTATAAGAACTTTGGCTTACACCACCGCATAAGGACATTGTTTGGAAGTGAAAGCTTCCAAATTGTGCCTAGAGAGGAGCTTGAAGAAAGCAAAGCTCCGCACACGCCAACTGCGATATGCCAGAATAGCAACCCATCCATCAAGTTCCCACAGCACACACAAGCGCAGCAGCGCCCCTCACCGTAAATGACGCTGAGCGTGTTCGACGGCGCGTTGGCGTTCCCTGCTAGATCCCTCACTGCCCCCGAGGGCACGGCGACGATGACCTGGCCCTGGCCCAGCGGAGTCACCACCGCGGTATAAAACACGCCAGAGCCGTCGTTGGCGGGGTCGGGGCCACTCAGCCCGCTTGGCGTGCCGCGGGTCACTTGCAGGTCGCCAAGCGCAAAGCCGGAGATTTCCTCGGAGAAGGTGATCGTGACCACAAAGGGGGACTGGGAGGTCGCCGGGGCAGCGGAGGAGGACACACTCACTTCTGGGGGGGTGCTATCTGTGTTTGGCTCCACTGGGCATGCAGGCCGGCGACCCAGCAAAAAAGAAGAGGAGGACAGCATGGCCGAGGTGGCAGGCGTCAGTACCGAAGGATACTGCAGGATCCATCTGCGCGAAATGACCACTAATAACCCATAGGCATAAAAGGCTACAAGCACATGGCGAGGTGCCTATCAGTTCCTAGTTAGTTGGCATGAAAGGTTCCAAGGCTTCATGAGTTAACCACAAAACCAAGCCGCGCCCCCTCTCCCCACCCCCCCCAAGAAAAAGGGGGGGGGGGGGGATGGGGAAACAAGAGGCACTTCTTCGATGGCAAGTCAGCATCTTCTACTTTCTTCGCGAGTCTAACTAGGTATGCTCTAATCACGCCAGTTTTTCCAACAGCCACCGTGACGTACGGTATGCGACAGCCAGCACGTTGCTGGCACGGTTCGGATTTCCCGCAGCATCCGTCACCACCCCCGCCTCCATTCGCAGCACGACAGTGCCGGATGACAGGGGCTCCACCTGGAACACGTAGGCCACGCCGGCACCCGTAATACCGTTGGCACTGCCGCCCGCAACGCCCAGGCTGGCCGCGGTCAGCCCGGCGACGGGCTCGGAGAAGGTGGCGGTGATCAGGATCGGGCGGGTGCTCGTGGGAGTGGGACCAGGGAAGGAGAGGACCACGCCGGGGCCGGTGCCATCTGTTGTATTTGTGGGTCGAGGCGTGGGCCGATGCGTGACGTGATGATGGGCGGGGAAAGGGGGCGGTGACGTGGGGGAGGGACGAAAGGGACGGAAGGGTTGGTGGAGAATGACAGTATAGACATCGTTAGTCTACATAGTTGAGGACTTTGTTTACAGTAACAGTACTTTGTTGCGGCTGCCATCGCTTGGGTCTGATAGGGTCAAATTGCGTAGTCTATGCTTTCCTTTTGTTACTTCCAGGCATCAGAAAGGATACACAATATGGCTTAAACAAAACAAAACATGACATAGCATGTCGGGCATAGACCGCCACGGGAGACCGCCACGGGGGGGCGTCATGCTGCACCCCCAACAATATGCTCTACAATATGACAACGTGCCGCATGATACAGCAAAATGCTGCATGATACAACAACATGCTCCATAGGCTTAACACAACAACATGCGGCAGGTAGGACATCGGGGGCGCGCAACACGACCCCATGCGGCAGGCAGGACATCAGGGGCACTTTCTGTTTGCATATATACATGGTTGGGGCATGATGCAGACGATATTTGCAACTTTTGTGCATTTTTTTTCTAATGAGATTATCATGGTACTCCGTGGCATGCCATGCGCATGACACGCAAGTACCTACTTACTTACTTACTTCTGTCTGCCTTAGATTAACACGTCTCCGGCTCAAACATTCATGGCTCCTGACCACCGCTTGTCAATTAGGATTTAGGCAGGGTAGCCGTGAGTCTAGGTTATTCGCTGCTGCCTGGCCTGTGAAAACGTCGTTGCTCAGTGAGCCTCAGACCACACCGATGCAAACTTGCAATAAATAAACAGGAACCAATCACGTGGGGGCGGAATGATAAGAAAACTTCCCAGACCTGTCCTGTCGCTGCAGACCCGCACTTCATGGTCTTGCTTACTGCCCCTCGGATATCTCTTTTCTCCCCCTCCGTCCAGACTACAGACCTGCCTCTCCACCACATGCACTTCTCTGCTAACATAAGAACAATAATCTCAAATAATTCTCTAATAATTGAAATAACATAACATAATAGTAGTACAAGACTACCGTAGAGCCAAACCAAGCGCACAGCATCATAACCACCCCCCCCCCCCCTCCTCCCCCCCCTCCGCCGCCCCCAAGATCAGCCACTGCAAGCCACCTTATGAGCCAATAAACGGAATCAAACAGCCGTTTACCTTCTCGCCATAGGGCCCTTCATGCCCACACTGGCCTGTTCTGAGTCGAATGTTTCCCACTAACAACTACTATTAACTCCCAACTTATTCCAATGCTTTACACCTGACTTGCCGGGGCCAGCAACTTACCAAAAACAATAGAGAAATCCGCCGCCGTGTTGCCATTGTTTGACGCATCAAATGCAGCACTCTCGGGTACGGACACAGTCACTTCTCCATCCCCAATCGGAGTTACTGTGATCGTATACACATGCCCCGACCCTGAGAGTGATGCCACCAAGCCATTGGTCACTATAATGTCGTCCTGGGTCAGGCCTGTTACAGCTTCACTAAAGGTTATGGTGACCGGCAACGTGGACACGCTGGTAGGGCTTGCCAGGCTCGACGCCATTGTGACACTTGGCGGGATTGCGTCAACTGCGATGCGTCAGATGATGTCACATTGATAGCGGCCGTAACAGTGACAAGCCGCCACAACCATGGCGGGAATGCAAGCATTGATGGCATGATACGCAGAAGGCAAGATAGATCCAACATGCATGCAGTGGATGCATGTATGCCGCAGAGGAATGCAAGCATTGATGGCATGATACGCAGAAGGCAAGATAGATCCAACATGCATGCAGTGGATGCATGTATGCCGCAGAAGTAGCCAGCGCCAGAGCCATGACAAGCACGACCGTGGTACAACCACAGGCAACGCCGATGCAGACAGCGATCAGTGAATCTTGCTGGCTGGTGGGTGCATAATGGGAGAACAGGGACGGGTGTGCCTAGATCAGAAATTCTATTATACAAATTGAAACAAATCCAGGAGGCCAAACGCACGCATGAAGCCGGCAAGTGGAGAAAGGCCGGTCAAAGGGTTGAGAAGGAAACCTAGTGAATGACTGAGGAGCCACAGGCCACGAACTGAACAGCTGCAAACCAGGCATAGCAGTCAGGCAGGCCAGCCGGTTCGTTGGTGTCGATCTGCCCATGTATGGTTGTGTAAGAAGGTGTTTGTGAAAAAAGAATTAAAGATCACGTGATAAAGTGCCTTGTGCTACGGTGTCGTTTGCTGCAGCGTCTTGTGAAGTCGCTGCTGCTGTGGCCACCAGTGATGCCGCGGCACACTTTGGTCCACTCAAAGGCACTAGGATGGCAACCCTACGGTCCATTCCCAGGCACCAGGATGTCAACCCTTCGGTTCATCAATGGGCACCAGGAGGGCACAGCTAGGGTCCATTCATAGGCACCAGGATGGCACCCCTACGTGTGGTAGTAATACTAGAAAAAGTTGCCACCAGCAAGCCAGCCAGCCACCAAGTTCCCCTGGTACGGTACATGAGCCACCCATGAGCTGGCCACCCACCAAAGTCCACTTGAACGCCAGCGGCGGCCGCCGTGTTTGCGTTCCCACTGGCATCTGTTACCACGCAGCACGGGACGGTGACGGTGACCTGCCCAGTTGCGGACGGCTGAATCTCCACCAGGTACTTCGCGTTGGACCCCGAGACCTGAGAGACAGTTCCCCCCGTGACGTCGACGGAAGCGCTCGAAAATCCCGTAACGGCTTCGCTGAATGTCACGGTCACGTGAATGGGGGCGGCTTGCGTCGGGCTGGTGGCATCGGTGGATAGCGTCGCCGTAGGCCCCACGGTGTCTGGAGGCACTGCTCTCACGCAGGAAGATGAGGCACCAGGTGGGGTACGCTGTCGCATGAATGAGAGGTAAAGCATCGATGATGATTTTGGCAGAAGCGCTCGCTAGCCTGTGCCAGTTCAAGCCTAGGTAGCCTACCATGGAAGCTTCTGAGTCAACGTCCATAAAGATCTACCACACTATAATATATACAACTATACCTTATACTTGATGGAATATACCTGATGGAATAGTGAAGGATTCAAGTGACAAAACAGCCAATCACCTCAATCCAGAATGTCCGTGTTCTGAGGGGTCCAGCAGTAGGCACACAAGCAGCACGCATGTACTGTGTGCAAGTGCTCAGCACACCACATGCTGTGATGAGCATCCCTCTGAGGAGGAAACCCTGAGCAGAGCGACAGCAATCACCACCACTGAGGTTCAGCACCTAGTAATCGCTAACAAAGACAACGAGCTTAAAAGGAAGGAACAGGTTTTCTTTTGCCTGCGATCACATTAACACATAACTTCAAAGGACATAAGCAAGTGCTGCTGCAAGAGTTCAGGGTTACGAGCTCGGCACCCACTTCCTGGAGCAATCCTGTACAAATATCCAACGAGAAGAGTGACCCTCCCTCCCTCCCTCCCTCCCTCCCTCCCTCCCTCCCTCCCTCCCTCCCTCCCTCCCTCCCTCCTCCCTCCCTCCCTCCCTCCCTCCCTCCCTCCCTCCCTCCCTCCCTCCCTCCCTCCCCCTCCCTCCCTCCCTCCCTCCCTCCCTCCCCGTCTACTGCTCCATCATGTATCCTGAAAAGCGTAAAAACACTGCATTGCGTAGATGTCCAGCAGGTTGAACTCACCATACTCAATGGCTAGTGCGTTGGATGCCGTGTTGTCGTTGCCCACCGCATCTGTGACGGTGCCGGCGGGGATGGCTATGCTGACGCTTGCCCCCGTGGGGGTGAGCGGGATCACATACTGCATCCCTGAACCGGTCACCGTCCCTATGCTAGCACCCGTCACGGTCCAACCCGCGCTGGTGTCTGCAAACCCGGTGACTGCCTCGCTGAATGTGGCGGTGACGAGGATGGGCGTGATGGATGTCGGTCCCGGCGCGGCAGCCGAGGTGAGCGTGATGGTAGGACCCGTGACATCTGCCACGAGGTTAAAACATATAAGGAAAGGAAAAATGACGGGCGCAGAAACATGGAGCGAAAGCATCCACAAGGAGATTTATGGGATGGGAGACAAGGATTGGATTAGCATATGCGCGAGTGAAATGTGCCACTACTGCCCTAGCTCCAGAGGATGTGTTGCATGGCAGCAACCAAAACATAGACACATGGATGTGGCCCAGATGCAATAGAGTAGAGGGACGGCATGAAGGTGTCCCCCGCCGTGGGCTCAGGCTCATTTATACTCCAGTTCCAAGAAGTCTAGACTTAATATGGCCGCAGCTTACAAATACTGGTGCTAGTCTCCTTTCAAGCTCGCACAACTCAAAGCTAATCAGTGATGTGAGAATGGTATCTTTTTCTAGTCCTAACCAAAGTAGCAGGTAAACATCATCACCATACTCTGGGCCATCCATTCGCTATGAAGGCAAATTGAAGCTTCCTGCTGGCGAGATACTGCATTCAGTTTTTAACTTATAAGTCAACTGCATACCTGAACGTACCCGGCACGAATACATGAATGCTGTCCCTATAAACATACAAATGTGCCCGCCGCCCCCAACGAGGCACATTTGCACGTGCAGGTGCTTGAAAAAACCTGTGCTTGAAAAAACCTGCCCCATCTTCCCCATTGGCCAGTCGATGTAGACAGCCCTGTACTGGGTACTCACCGTACGAGATCGCCAAGGTGTTGGATGCGGAGTTAGCATTCCCAACCGCATCGGTGACCGTGCCGGCGGGGATGCTTATGCTGACACTTGCCCCCGTGGGGGTGAGCGGGATCACATACTGCGTCCCTGACCCGGTCACCGTCCCTATGCTAGCACCCGTCACGGTCCAACCCGCGCTGGTGCCCGCAAACCCCGTGACTGTCTCGCTGAATGTGGCGGTGACGAGGATGGGGGAGACATTGGTGGGGCCCGGAGCGCTGGCGGACGTGAGCGTAACGGATGGGCCCGTTCCATCTGCGGATGACAGCAGCAGTTGCTAGCATTGACGAGAGATGAATGACTTGACATGGCCATGAGTAGGTTGTGGGCAGTTGAAGTACAACTTTATCTCACATCGTGTGTTGTTCATTTAATTTTCCATATGCCCGGCCGCGTGCCTGCCTGCTCGCCTGGCCGCTTGCACGCCACCCCACCCCACAAACCCCGCAACCAACCCCCAACCCCAATGCAACCCTTCCCTAATCCGCCTACCCACCCCCTCTCAACCCTCAACCCCACCCCCCACTCCCCACCTCCCACCCCGCACCCCGCACCACCCACCCACCCACCCACCCACCCACCCACCCACCCACCCACCCACCCACCCACCCACCCACCCACCACCCACCCACCCACCACCCACCCACCCACCCACCCACCCACCCACCCACCCACCCACCCACCCACCCACCCACCCACCCACCCACCCACCCACCCACCCATCCACCCATCCACCCATCCACCCATCCATCCATCCACCCATCCACCCATCCACCCATCCACCCATCCACCCATCCACCCATCCACCCATCCACCCATCCACCCATCCACCCATCCACCCATCCACCCATCCACCCATCCACCCATCCACCCATCCACCCATCCACCCATCCACCCATCCACCCATCCACCCATCCACCCATCCACCCATCCACCCATCCACCCATCCACCCATCCACCCATCCACCCATCCACCCATCCACCCATCCACCCATCCGCCCCCCCCCCCCCCTCCGCCCGCCCGCCCGCCCGCCGCCGCCCACCCACCCACCCACCCACCCAGCATGAGCTCTTGCAGGAGTGCTCTTCTCTAAAGATCATCCATCCCTTGCAGATCCTTAATCTTTCTTCAAAAGCGTGCAGTGGGCTCATGGACATATGATCATACCCTCCGAAACGCTGTCCGTTATTCGCCACGTGGTGGCCCGGCATAGCAGGGCAGAAGTACCCACCTCTATGACGCAAAATAAGAATGGATAATATCTACTACTATTATATTTTCTGGTACCACGTACAAAAGCAATGCTTTGAAAAATAGCTACCCGCGTGGCCAGCACTGACCAGCAGCTGTTTGTCCTGCACACTAGCTCCACTGTGAGCAAATCCCATTCATTTTCATCTCCATTCACCCTTCAACCTTGCTACTTCACACCTGGCAGCCTTTGACCAATTAGGATGGATGAATCCCACCAAGACTCAGGGCAGTGAGATGGGGGTGTTGATCTGGCAAATATCGATACAACAATTTCTACTGCTGGATAGAAGGCTCTATTCTCAAAATGCCCCTTTCTCGGCCCACTCCCCTTCCTTTCAACCCGTAGGGTTGGAATCACTCAAGAATATTCCTACCGTTTCTAATTGTAAACAATCTCTGAAGAAACTGCATGCGACCTAAATGAGTCAAGGACATAATATGCTATGTGAAGCTGGAGATCAAATGGAAGTACAGGCAGACCGAAAATGAGAAGATGTGGTGAAGGTAGCCTTCATAAACCAAGGTTGGACCATCATCCTCACTGCTTTAGTCATTCCATCAGTTCTCAGCAGCTCCACTCACCATATGAAACTGCGAGTGTGTTGGATGCCGTGTTGGAAGTGCCTGCCGAATCGGTGACGGTTTCGGCGGGGATGGTTATGCTGACACTTGCCCCCGTGGGGGTGAGCGGGATCACATACTGCGTCCCTGACCCGGTCACCGTCCCTATGCTAGCACCCGTCACGGTCCAACCCGCACTGGTGCCCGCGAACCCCGTGACTGTCTCACTGAATGTGGCGGTGACAAGGATGGGGGAGTCATTGGTGGGGCCTGGAGCACTGGCAGAGGTGAGCGTGACAGATGGGGCCGTGCCGTCTGCAGATGACAGCAGTAGTTGCAAGCGTTGACGAGACATAGACATGCGCATTAGCAGGTTGTGAGCAGTTGATAGAGAACATTTATCTCACGTCATGGTCAGCCTGTCCCCGTTTCCACTGCCTGCCTGCTCGCCCACATGCCCCTCCCCCCAATCTCCAAAACCACCCCCATTTCAACCTCCCCACTAGCCCCCCCCCCCCCCCCCCCCGCCCTTCTTCCTCCCTCCCTCCTCCATCTCCCTGCTTCCCTTAATCCCTCCCCTGCTCCCCGCCAGTCCTCTCCCCCTCCCACAATCCCTCCCTCCCTCTCCTCATCGCCCCCATCACCACTTTCCCCTCATTCTGCTCCATTCCATGCCCTGCAAAGTACCGAAACCTCCCTCCCTCCTCTCCAAAACACGACCCCCCCCCCTCTTGGCATGCAGGGACTTTCCACCAACTGCGACTAAACATACCATACTCGATGGCAAGTGCGTTGGATGCCGAGTTGTCGTTGCCCGCCGCATCCGTGACGGTGCCGGCGGGGATGCTTATGCTCACACTTGCCCCCGTGGGGGTGAGCGGGATCACATACTGCATCCCTGAACCGGTCACCGTCCCTATGCTAGCACCCGACACCGTCCAACCCGCGCTGGTGCCCGCAAACCCCGTGACTGTCTCGCTGAAGGTGGCGGTGACAAGGATGGGCGTGACGGATGTTGGACCTGGCGCGGCCGTCGAGGTGAGCGTGATGGTAGGACCCGTGACGTCTGCCAGAAAGGAAAAATATCCAGAAGGGATCGACAAGGTTTGAGAAGAATGGAACAGAAATACAATGGGAGGACTAGTTCGAGTGACCATGACGAGAAAATCGGCCATTAGTCCCCTCACTCAAGGGATGCGTTGAATTGGAACGTTTATAAAGACAGAGGCATGAATTCAGCCGAGGCATCTACAGCCAGCAATGGCATGAAGCTTCAGGCCTTTGCTGGGGGCTCAGGCGCCTTCAGAGCAGCTACACTGAAAAAAACTAAAAAAAAAAGAATGTATCAGGACTCTCTCTCTTTGTTTCTTAAACGTAAGCTATTCCATGAGAACAAATTATGTATCTTTCCGTCCCTGACT
Organism: Mesostigma viride; assembly: GCA_009746045.1. NCBI lineage: Eukaryota > Viridiplantae > Streptophyta > Mesostigmatophyceae > Mesostigmatales > Mesostigmataceae > Mesostigma > Mesostigma viride. Next base: position 187,085 of record RPFO01000594.1, read on the forward strand.
GATGTAGCAGGTAAACACACTGAAAAACTCTTCCCTCTGTGATGTGGAATCGACCCTGTTGCCTGCAGTGTTTTAGTAAGCGGCACATGTGAATTACACACAGGCAAACGTACGTATGCGCTCCTCCCATCAACGTAGCAGTATGCTTTTGCGCTGTACCTATAACTAGATATCAGGGTATCTGTATCAATACGCCCAGCGGCGCGCCTCTTACCAAAACAACCTGCGCTACCCTCCCCGGTGGAAGCAAGAGCCTTGAATGCACTTAAGGCCAGCTGGGTACTCACCGTACGAGATCGCCAAGGTGTTGGATACGGAGTTGGCATTCCCAACCGCATCCGTGACGGTGCCGGCGGGGATGGTTATGCTGACACTTGCCCCCGTGGGGGTGAGCGGGATCACATACTGCATCCCTGACCCGGTCACCGTCCCTATGCTAGCACCCGACACCGTCCAACCCGCGCTGGTGCCCGCAAACTCCGTGACTGTCTCGCTGAATGTGGCGGTGACGAGGATGGGGGAGTCATTGGTGGGGCCCGGAGCGCTGGCGGACGTGAGCGTAACGGATGGGCCCGTTCCATCTGCGGATGACAGCAGCAGTTGCTAGCATTGACGAGAGATGAATGACTTGACATGGCCATGAGTAGGTTGTGGGCATTTAAACTATAGATTTTTCTCACCACATGCTCAGCTCATCCATCTTTTCCATTGCCTGCCTACCTGTCTGCCCCCCCTCCCGCCCCCACGCCCCCCAAACCCCGAAACCAGCCTCCCTACCCCGTCCCCAGACCCCCCCCCCCCCCGCCCGTCCTACCCCGGCCCCCCCCCCCCCCAACCCAACATCACAACGAGCCCATGTAGGAGCTGTATTCCCAAAACGTCACTCCCATCGGTCCATTCCAAATGCCCAACAACGGTGGGAAATGGGCAGTTAACTCCGTGGTGTACATTCTTTGCGTTGACCGATAATTGTATCCTTACGACTGCTGGACGGCCTGGCATGTCAAAAATACTTGTTTGTACAATGCATCAGATAGTTTTCCTGTACTGCGTACGGCCCATGTACATCCATAGTTAGAAACATCAGTACCCGTGTTGCCAGCACTAGCCAGCAGCCATATGCACAGCGTAATACACCACCCTGCCCAAATACCGTTAGTTTCAACCTCTCCCGCCTTCCACTTTGCTGCTGCCTTCCCCTACTCGCTTATCCCCACTCGACAAGATGTGGTGGATGCGATCAACCTAGAATCAGGCCCTTGAAACGGGGGTCTTGATGTGGTGATTGCACGCACAATAAACTTTCACTACTGTTTGAAAAACCCTAATAAAAAAAAGCTTGCACTTGCTTTTCTCCCCTCTCTGTCAAACAGTGCGACTGGTATCGTCTCAACCTATTATCCTACCTTTCCTACCTTTTCCAGGGTGTAAATCTTGAAACGGGCAAGCTCCTTTGAATCTAATTCGATTTGAGCCAAAATGATGCCACGTAACTCAAAATGAGCAAAGGCAAGTGCGGGCAAAGTAAAGCTGGGGTAAACCTTGAACCTTCAGACCTTCAGAGCATGGTCGAGGCATCCTCCTACACCCAACTAACTTGCAAGGTTCTCAGCAGCTCTACTCACCATATGAAACTGCGAGTGTGGTGGATGCCGTGTTGTCATTGCCCGCCGCATCCGTGACGGTGCCGGCGGGGATGCTTATGCTGACACTTGCCCCCGTGGGGGTGAGAGGGATCACATACTGCGTCCCTGAACCGGTCACCGTCCCTATGCTAGCACCCGTCACCGTCCAACCCGCGCTGGTGCCCGCAAACCCCGTGACTGTCTCGCTGAATGTGGCGGTGACAAGGATGGGGGAGTCATTGGTGGGGCCTGGAGCACTGGCAGAGGTGAGCGTGACAGATGGGGCCGTGCCGTCTGCAGATGACAGCAGTAGTTGCAAGCGTTGACGAGACATAGACAAGCGCATTAGTAGGTTCTGAGCAGTTGATAGAGAACATTTATCTCACGTCATGGTCAGCCTGTCCCCGTTTCCACTGCCTGCCTGCTCGCTCGCATGCCCCTCCCCCCAATCTCCAATCACCCCCATTTCAAACTCCCCCATAGCCCCCCCCCCTCCCCCCCCGCCCCCCCCCGCTTCCTCCCTCCCTCCCTCCCTCCATCTCCCTGCTTCCCTTAATCCCTCCCCTGCTCCCCGCCAGTCCTCTCCCCCTCCCACAATCCCTCCCTCCCTCTCCTCATCGCCCCCCATCACCACTTTCCCCTTATTCTGCTCCATTCCATGCCCTGCAAAGTACCAAAACCTCCCTCCCTCCCTCCTCTCCAAAACACAACACCCCATCCTCTTGGCATGCAGGGACTTTCCACCAACTGCGGCTAAACATACCATACTCGATGGCAAATGCGTTGGATGCCGAGTTGTCGTTGCCCGCGGCATCCGTGACGGTGCCGGCGGGGATGGTTATGCTGACACTTGCCCCCGTGGGGGTGAGCGGGATCACATACTCCGTCCCTGAGCCGGTCACCGTCCCTATGCTAGCACCCGACACCGTCCAACCCGCGGTGGTGCCCGCAAACCCCGTAACTGCCTCGCTGAATGTGGCGGTGACGAGGATGGGTGTGACGGATGTTGGACCTGGCGCGGCCGTCGAGGTGAGCGTGATGGTAGGACCCGTGACGTCTGCCAACAAGTAAAAACATCCAGAAGGGATCGACAAGGCTTGAGAAGAATGGAACAGACTAGTAAGGAGAAAGAAACACAATGGGAGGGATGGTTCGAGTGACCATGATGAGAAAATCGGCCATTAGTCCCCTCACTCAAGGGATGCGTTGAATTGGAGCGTTTATAAAGACGAAGGCATGAATTCAGCCGAGGCGTCTACAGCCAGCAATGGCATGAAGCTGCAGGCCTTTGCTGGGGACTCAGGCGCCTTCAGAGCAGCTACACTGAAAAAAACTAAAAAAAAAAGAATGTATCAGGACTCTCTCCATTTGTTTCTTAAACGTAAGCTATTCAATGAGAACAAATTATGTATCTTTCCGTCCCTGACTGATGTAGCAGGTAAACACAATCAAAACCTCTTCCCTCTGATGTGGAATCTACGCTGGTCGCTGTTGCCTGCAGTGTTTTAATAAGCGGCACATGTGAATTACACACAGGCAAACATACGTATGCCCTCCTCCCCTGAACGTAGCAGTATGCTTTTGCGCTGTACCTATAACTAGATATCAGGGTATCTGTATCAATACGCCCAGCGGCGCGCCTCTTCCCAAAACAACCTGCGCTACCCTCCCCGGTGGAAGCAAGAGCCTTGAATGCACTTAAGGCCAGCTGGGTACTCACCGTACGAGATCGCCAAGGTGTTGGATACGGAGTTGGCATTCCCAACCGCATCCGTGACGGTGCCGGCGGGGATGGCTATGCTGACGCTTGCCCCCGTGGGGGTGAGCGGGATCACATACTCCGTCCCTGACCCGGTCACCGTCCCTATGCTAGCACCCGTCACCGTCCAACCCGCGCTGGTGCCCGCAAACCCCGTGACTGTCTCGCTGAATGTGGCGGTGACGAGGATGGGGGAGTCATTGGTGGGGCCCGGAGCGCTGGCGGAGGTGAGCGTGACGGATGGGCCCGTGCCATCTGCGGATGACAGCAGTAGTTGCAGGCGGTGACAAGAGATGGATGACTGGACATGGCCATGAGTAGGTTGCGAGCATTTAAAACAATGAGTGGAGCACATACAAAAGGCAGGCCACATCCCGGCCGCCGATGCTCATGGGAACACTTATTGCTTGGCAAAGGCTAGCCTTACCCCCCAACACGCAGGGCGGGTGGGCGATTTTTTCGCCACGCAAATGTTCGGTCTGAACAAATGACGCAACGTGGCGTTCTAATTGCCGGCAGCTTACGTAAGGCTGCCGGGGCTATTAGGTCACATATTGCGTGAGAGAAGGAATCTAGATCTAGATAATCACTACGCCATTAGCCAAGAAACCTAGACAGTGGCAGGTTTATATCTCAACGTAGCTCCTGCCACCTGGCCAAGAAAAACTGGCCAAAGTTTTGGCCACGACTGATCCGGATCAGGCCGCACCGGCCTCAAAAGGTATGTCACGTGAACCCAATAACCTAGCTATAGCGGCTACCCTTCCATCTCACTATAAAGAAACTATGTTCAGAGAACCACGAATTTTTCTCACAACATGCTCAGCTCATCCCCCTTTTCCATTGCCTGCCTCCCTGTCTGCCCCCCCTCCCGCCCCCACGCCCCCCAAATCCCGAAACCAGCCTCCCTACCCCCTCCCCAGACCCCCCCCCCCGTCCTACCCCGCGCCCCCCCCCCCCCCAACCCAACATCACAATGAGCCCATGTAGGAGCTGTATTCCCAAAACGTCACTCCCATCGGTCCATTCCAAATGCCCAACAACAGTGGGAAATGGGCAGTTAACTCCGTGGTGTACATTCTTTGCGTTGACCGATAATTGTATCCTTACGACTGCTGGACGGCCTGGCATGTCAAAAATACTTGTTTGTACAATGCATCAGATAGTTTTCCTGTACTGCGTACGGCCCATGTACATCCATAGTTAGAAACATCAGTACCCGTGTTGCCAGCACTAGCCAGCAGCCATATGCACAGCGTAATACACCACCCTGCCCAAATACCGTTAGTTTCAACCTCTCCCGCCTTCCACTTTGCTGCTGCCTTCCCCTACTCGCTTATCCCCACTCGACAAGATGTGGTGGATGCGATCAACCTAGAATCAGGCCCTTGAAACGGGGGTCTTGATGTGGTGATTGCACGCACAATAAACTTTCACTACTGTTTGAAAAACCCTAATAAAAAAAAGCTTGCACTTGCTTTTCTCCCGTCTTTGTCAAACAGTGCGACTGGTACCTACCTTTCCTACCTTTTCCAGGGTGTAAATCTTAAAACGGGCAAGCTCCTTCGAATCTAATTCGATTTGAGCCAAAATGATGCCAAGTAACTCAAAATGAGCAAGGGCGGCAAGGGCGGCAAGGGCGGGCAAAGTAAAGTTGGGGTAAACCTTCAGACCTTCAGAGCATGGTCGAGGCATCCTTCTACACCCAACTAACTCGCAAGGTTGTCAGCAGCTCTACTCACCATATGAAATCGCGAGTGCGTTCGATGCCGTATTGTCATTGCCCGCCGCATCCGTGACGGTGCCGGCGGGGATGGTTATGCTGACACTTGCCCCCGTGGGGGTGAGCGGGATCACATACTGCGTCCCTGACCCGGTCACCGTCCCTATGCTAGCACCCGTCACGGTCCAACCAGCGCTGGTGTCCGCAAACCCGGTGACTGTCTCGCTGAATGTGGCGGTGACGAGGATGGGGGAGACATTGGTGGGGCCCGGAGCGCTGGCGGAGGTGAGCGTGACGGATGGCGCCGACCCATCTGCGGATGACAGTAGTTGCAAGCGGTGATGAGACATAGATGATTCGACATGGCAATGAGTATCTTGCGGACAGTTGATGGATACATGCATCCCAAATCATGTTCAGCCCTACACCTTTTCACCCCGCCTGCCAGCCTGCCCGCTCCCTCCCACCCACCCACCCACCCACCCGCCCTCCCTCCCTCTCTCCCTCCCTCCCTCCCTCCCTCCCTCCCTCCCTCCCTCCCTCCCTCCCTCCCTCCCTCCCTCCCTCCCTCCCTCCCTCCCTCCCTCCCTCCCTCCCTCCCTCCCTCCCTCCCTCCCTCCCTCCCTCCCTCCCTCTTTCCCTCCCTCCCTCCCTCCCTCTCTCCCTCCCTCTCCCTCCTCTCCAAAACAAAAAAAACAAAAGTCATGTAGAGAGTTTCCACCAACTGCGGCTGAACATACCATACTCGATGGCGAGTGCGTCGGATGCCGTGTTGTCGTTGCCTGCCGCATCCGTGACGGTGCCGGCGGGGATGCTTATGCTGACACTTGCCCCCGTGGGGGTGAGAGGGATCACATACTGCGTCCCTGAGCCGGTCACCGTCCCTATGCTAGCACCCGTCACGGTCCAACCCGCGCTGGTGCCCGCAAACCCCGTGACTGTCTCACTGAATGTGGCGGTGACAAGGATGGGCGTGACGGATGTTGGACCTGGCACGGCCGCCGAGGTGAGCGTGATGGTAGGCCCCGTGACGTCTGCCAAGAAGCGGAAATGTACAGGAGGAAACGCCAAGGCATTAGAGAATTGTTATGAGAATGCGTGGACGGAGAGGTACTTGAGGGGATGAAGAAGGGATCAAGCAGCTGTTTGCGAGTGAAGTGTAGCATTATTATTTGTTCCCCTCCCTCAAGGGATGTGCTGCGTTCAAAACCTAAAAACAGGGCATGGATAAACCCAGATGTATTGACATAGTGTGGGAATGGCGCAAAGCAGTCCAAAGAGGAGTGCTAAGGTAGTAGACCAGCCAACCAAGCCCAAGTTCAGGTGCCAAGACCTCACGGACAATTGTAAGCTTCTAAGAAGGTTGCACAGTTAAAAGCTGAGTTTTAATGACGGTGCACTGGGATCTCTTTGGATGGCAAAGGGAGGCACAGGGGGGCAAAATGGGGCAAAGTGAGGCAAAGTGAGGCAAAGTGAGGCAAAGTGGGGCAAAGTGAGGCAAAGGGAGGCAAAGTGAGGCAAAGGGAGGCAAAGGGAGGCAAAGGGAGGCAAAGTGAGGCAAAGTGAGGCAAAGGGAGGCAAAGGGAGGCAAAGTGAGGCAAAGTGAGGCAAAGTGAGGCAAAGTGAGGCAAAGGGAGGCAAAGGGAGGCAAAGTGAGGCAAAGTGAGGCAAAGGGAGGCAAAGGGAGGCAAAGTGAGGCAAAGTGAGGCAAAGTGAGGCAAAGTGGGGCAAAGTGAGGCAAAGGGAGGCAAAGGGAGGCAAAGTGAGGCAAAGTGAGGCAAAGGGAGGCAAAGGGAGGCAAAGTGAGGCAAAGTGAGGCAAAGTGAGGCAAAGTGAGGCAAAGGGAGGCAAAGGGAGGCAAAGTGAGGCAAAGTGAGGCAAAGTGAGGCAAAGGGAGGCAAAGTGAGGCAAAGTGAGGCAAAGTGAGGCAAAGTGAGGCAAAGTGAGGCAAGGGGAGGCAAAGGGAGGCAAAGGGAGGCAAAGGGAGGCAAAGTGAGGCAAAGCGAGGCAAAGGGAGGCAAAGTGAGGCAAAGGGAGGCAAAGTGAGGCAAAGCGAGGCAAAGTGAGGCAAAGTGAGGCAAAGTGAGGCAAAGGGAGGCAAAGTGGAGAGGGAAGGCATTGCCCTGGGCCCCGCATGCCCTTTCAGCGGGCAGAGCACGAAACTTCATGCTCTGCCCACCCATGCCTGGAACATCCACTGTAGGCACTATAAGGGGAATGAATTGTATACATGGATGCAGCAGGTGGCAACCTATACACAAGTCCTTCCCTGTAAGGTAGTAGTATCTAGTGGGACCTGATAAGATATAGGATTCTATGATTACAATCTAGTGCTTCTGGTCAGGGAGAAGTTTCTATGATTATAATCTAGTGGGACCTCACAGGTGCCACTTAAGAAGGTGCCACTTAAGAAGGTATAAGATTCTATGGTTACAATCTAGGGGAACCTATTTAGGAATAGGTACGATGGTTATATCTGATAGTCCCCGGTTAGGAATAAGATCCGCAGAATCCAGCAAATTGGCACCCATACCTGGTGAAGAGGCTTTTTGCACTTGGATTGTAGTTAAGGTGGTTTCGGATTGGTATTCCCCTACAATCAATAACCATGCCGATGGTCCAAAGTTCGAGTTCCGACGTTAAGGCGCATGTCATACGTGCTATCCATACAAGCACTTGGCGAGCTTTACTCATACATAACATGTGGCTATTTTATTATTATATGTTGCACTTCAAGCTACGCCAAGAATGCCTTGCCATATAGCATCAAGTCATGCATAACCATATTCAATGCTGGCAGGTGAAAGGTCTGATCAGCACACATGTGGGCTGGCGCAACCCGGGGCATTGATTGAGGTGGGTTTCCCCAACAAGGGGGTTGTTCATTTTGCCGTAGATGTATTAATGCGGCACCTAAACCAGGTAGAGGAACATCTGCTTACAGGCTAAGCGCAGCGCCTGTTAGAAGAGACCTGCGCCACCCTACCCGGTGGAAGCAAGAGTCCTGAATGCACTTAAGGGCAGCTGGGTACTCACCGTACGAGATCGCCAAGGTGTTGGATACAGAGTTGGCATTCCCAACCGCATCCGTGACGGTGCCAGCGGGGATGGCTATGCTGACACTTGCCCCCGTGGGGGTGAGAGGGATCACGTAGTCTGTCCCTGACCCGGTCACCGTCCCTATGCTAGCACCCATCACGGTCCAACCCGCGCTGGTGCCCTCAAACCCCGTAACTGTCTCGCTGAAGGTGGCGGTGACGAGGATGGGGGAGTCATTGGTGGGGCCCGGAGCGCTGGCGGAGGTGAGCGTGACGGATGGGCCCGTTCCATCTGCAGATGACAGCAGGAAATGCAAGCGGTGAAGAGAGATGGATTGGTCATGGTCATTAGGTTGTGAGCAGTTGATGGATCAGTACATGCATCCCATAGCATACTCAGCCCAAAACCTTTTTGTAAACGTCTGCGCTCCCCCCCGGGGCCGTCTGCCCATCCACCCATCCACCCATCCGCCCGTCCGCCCGCCCATCTGCCCGCCCGCCAGCCCGTGGGCGCATGAACTTTGGTTAATAGCGAGAGATAATGCTGTCCGGAACCTTACAAGCCGAGTGGCTGAAGGTTTCCACACAATATGAACCTGACTCCCCCCGCACAGACACTCCCCCCCCCCCCCCCCACCCCCACCCCCAGCATTATGATAAGCCCATGCAGGCGCTCTGTTGTTTGTAAAGCTAACCGATGCCAGCTAAGCAAAGATTTGTGATATCTGTACAACGTTGGCAGTGAACCTGTGATGTTTGTTTACATACTACTAGCTAGTTACTTAAGATACGCAGATAGATATGATTTCTCTACATACATAGGCATGATAACTTGATAGTAGTACCTTTTTGAGACTGCTATACACAATTTGCCACGTTGCAGCCCGGCGCAGCATGGCCAAGTTTACTTACCTGTATGGTGCACAGTAAACTATTCACATTTACATATACTGCATAATAAACTATTCACATTTACATATACTGCACAATAAACTATTCACATTTGCATATACTACACAATAAACTATTCACATTTACATATACTGCACAATAAACTATTCACATTTACATATACTACACAATAAACTATTCACATTTACATATACTACACAATAAACTATTCACATTTACATATGGTGCACAATAAACTATTCACATTTACATATACTGCATACAAGCCTCAGCCAAATGCACAGAGATAGCTACCCATGTGGCCAGCACTAACCAGCGGCCATAGGTTCAAACACAATCGCATCACAATGACCCAAATTCACTTGCCTCAACCCCAGTCAACCTTCAACTACATGCTCCACCATTCAGCACCCGACGAGATGGTATGGGCGAAATAAACATAGATCGGGGCCCATGAACTGAGGGGTAGATGTGGCTATGAGGGTGGTGGTGAAATAAAATTCTGCCACCGCTGCATTACAAGCTGAAAATTAGACAAACCCCTCCCTCGCCCCCCTACCCCTCATCTCACTCATCATGACTGAAATCATTTTAGAAGACACCCCTCCGTTGCCCCCCTACCCTTCATCTCATTCATCATGACTGAAATAATATTAGACAACATCCCTCCCTCGCCCCCCTACCCTTCATCTCACTCATCATGACCGGAATCATTTTAGAAGACACCCCTCCCTTGCCCCCCTACCCTTCATCTCATGACCGGAATTATTATAGTGCTGGATTCTTTCCAGCGTATAAACTATGTGAAAATCAGAATCGCTCTAGCGCTAAATTCTACCCATGCAGCGTATGCGAACTCAATGAGGAATTAGGTTTAAACCGTTATAGCACTTCATTATACCTTTCCAGTGTATGCAAAATACATGCTGGTGGTGCCAATCATGCAAAGCTCCATGAAATATTTTAATAATTCGAGACTGCTAAATGAGGAGGGAACAAAAAGACAAGCAAAGAAGAGTGCGGCCTACGAAAGATGGAGTATTTAGAAGCTGGAATACATCGCAGATCATGAAAGAGCATGTAGAGTACAGGCATCCTCCCACACCCAATAAGTGATTTTTCCGGTTGTCAGCAGCTCCACTCACCAAACGCAATCGCGAGTGCGTCGGATGCCGTGTTGTCATTGCCCGCCGCATCCGTGACGGTGCCGGCGGGGATGCTTATGCTCACGCTTGTCCCCGTGGGGGTGAGCGGGATCACATACTCCGTCCCTGACCCGGTCACCGTCCCTATGCTAGCACCCGTCACGGCCCAACCCGCGCTGGTGCCCGCAAACCCCGTGACTGTCTCGCTGAAGGTGGCGGTGACAAGGATGGGTGAGTCATTGGTGGGGCCCGGAGCGCTGGCCGAGGTGAGCGTGACGGATGGCGCCGACCCATCTGCGGATGACAGCATTAGTTGCAAGCGGAGACGAGACATGGGTGATCGGTCATGGCCATGAGTAGGCAGTGAGAAAAGATGGATGCATGCATCCCACAGCATGATCAGCCCGTCCCCGTTTCCGCTGCCTGCCTGCCTGCCCGGCTCCCCCCAACCCCGCCCGCCCCAAACGCGCCCGCTTGCCCACCCACCGGCTTGCCCGCACCCCCGCCCTCAGCCCCTCCCCCGCCCATCTCCCCCCACCCCCATTTCGACGCGGCCCCCCCCGTCCCCCCATACCCCCCATGCCCCCATATCCCCATACCCCCCCCCCCCCCTCCCTCCCTCCCTCTCCCTCCCTCCCTCCCTCCCTCCCTCCCCCTCCTCTCCAAAACACCAAAACCAAAGCCATGTAGGGACGTCCTACCAACTGCGGCTGAACGTACCATACTCGATGGCTAGTGCGTTGGATGCCGTGTTGGCGTTGCCTGCCGCATCCGTGACGGTGCCGGCGGGGATGCTTATGCTGACGCTTGCCCCGGTGGGGGTGAGCGGGATCACATACTGCGTCCCTGACCCGGTCACCGTCCCTATGCTAGCACCCGTCACGGTCCAACCCGCGCTGGTGCCCGCGAACCCCGTGACTGCCTCGCTGAATGTGGCAGTGACAAGGATGGGAGAGTCACTGGAGGGGCCCGGAGCACTGGCGGAGGTGAGCGTGACGGATGGGCCCGTGCCGTCTGCCAGAAAGGAAGAAGACATGGAAGGAGTGAGAAGATTGGAATGAGAATGTAGGGAAGAAAACGTACGCAGACGGAGGAAGGGTTACACTTTCCAAACATGCCATCTCTCAGGCAGTGTGATGCACGAAAACTGCGAGACCGACTAGGAGGGCCAGTCATGACAGCACAGCTAATAGCCAAAGAGGCCCTCCCCTCAGGGCTCAGGCTCCATTAGGCCAGTTACATCAAGCCCGAACCCAAGTGAAACAAACTTTCAAAGACATTACTAGATTTCTGCAAAGATTGCACAGCTCCCACCAATTCAAGCCAGATTGGTACTAACTAATGTTTTTCAGGAAACCTATACTGTTGTTACCCTGGGCCCTGCAGTTATTTAGGACCTTGGGAGGCAGAAGCTGAATCTGGAACCTGCTATCTTGCATGTATGCATGAAAGGAACGAACCGCATGGATATCAATAGCACACATACATCGGTGCTATCATAACAGGCAGACTACCTGCTAGTATGTGCTATCCCAACTACCCAGAGCTTTGTCTGCTTACAGGCGCGAGTCGCCCCCGTCGAAGAGATCTGTGCTATTATTAATGCGGCACCTAAGCCAGGTATAGGCACATCTGCTTACAGGCTAAGCGCAGCGCCTGTTCGAAACAACCTGCGCTAACCTACCCGGTGGAAGCAAGAGTCCTGAATGCACTTAAGGGCAGCTGGGTACTCACCGTACGAGATCGCCAAGGTGTTGGATACGGAGTTCGCATTCCCAATGGCATCGGTGACGGTGCCGGCGGGGATGGCTATGCTGACACTTGCCCCCGTGGGGCAGAGTGGGATCACATACTCCGTCCCTGACCCGGTCACCGTCCCTATGCTAGCACCCGTCACCGTCCAACCCGCGCTGGTGCCGTCAAACCCCGTGACTGTCTCGCTGAAGGTGGCGGTGACGAGGATGGGGGAGTCATTGGTGGGGCCCGGAGCGCTGGCGGAGGTGAGCGTGACGGATGGGCCCGTGCCATCTGCAGATGACAGCAGTAGTTGCAAGCGGTGACGAGAGATGGATGACCGGACATGGCTATTAGGTTGTGAGCAGTTGATGGATGCATGCATCCCACAGCATACTCAGCCCAAAACCTTTTTGTAAACGTCTGCGCTTCCTCACCGGGGCCGTCCGCCCATCCACCCACCACCCATCTGCCCGCCCATCCGCCCGCCCGCCCGCCCGCCTGCCCGCCCGCCCGCCCGTCCGCCCGCCCGCCCGCCCGCCCGCCCGCCCGCCCGCCCGCCCGCCCGCCCGCCCATCCGCCCGCCCGTCTGCCCGCCCGCCCGCCCGCCCTACCATCGACCCAACCAACAAAACCATTTGCCCATGCAGAAGCAATATTCCCACCAAATTACAGGTACATCATCAACCCACAACGTCCTTGAACAATGGGCAGTGAACGCGTGGTGCATGGGGTTTACATAAATGGGTGACGATACTCCTTGCGGCTGCGACGCACCATTCACCACGAGGCAGCACGGCGTAGCGCAGTTAGATGCCCTCCTGCATGCCCTCCTGCATGCCCTCTTGCATGCCCTCTTGCATGCCTTCCTGCATGCCCTCCTGCATTCCCTCCTGTATGCCCTCCTGCATGCCCTCCTGCATGCCCTCCTGCATGCCCTCCTGCATGCCCTCCTGCATCCCCTCCTGCAGTCATTCCCAACATACTAAGCCACTTGTGTGCAGCGTACAGACTCCAGCCATTTAAAAGAAAACAGCTACCCACGTAGGCCGGAGCCATTTGTAAAGCACACCAGGACCTGGCCCCATTCGTTTTAGCCCCATTTCAGCTTTCCTGCTGCCGGGCCCCATTGATACAAGGACATAAATATAGCAACCCTCCACAAATCTGGGATGAATGAAATTTGCAGAGATTCAAGCCCATAAAATGGGTCTGTAGATGTAGCACATATATATTATACATAGCCCCCCCCCCAAAAGCAAGGAGCAATGTTTCAAACTCTAAATTAATCGAGAACAAAACTTTCAAGCGAAACAAACGAGCCACAAGAACCCGGGCCCACGTTGGGGGATCATAAAACCTTCATAGAGCATGCACGGTTGAGGCATCCTATTACCCATGCACGGTTGAGGCATCCTATTACCCATGCACGGTTGAGGCATCCTATTACCCATGCACGGTTGAGGCATCCTATTACCCATGCACGGTTGAGGTATCCTATTACCCATGCACGGTTGAGGCATCCTATTACCCATGCACGGTTGAGGTATCCTATTACCCATGCACGGTTGAGGCATCCTATTACCCATGCACGGTTGAGGTATCCTATTACCCATGCACGGTTGAGGCATCCTATTACCCATGCACGGTTGAGGCATCCTATTACCCATGCACGGTTGAGGCATCCTATTACCCATGCACGGTTGAGGCATCCTATTACCCATGCACGGTTGAGGCATCCTATTACCGCCAACAAGCCATTCCAGCGGATGTCAGCAGCTCTACTCACCGTATGCAATCGCGAGTGAGTTGGATGCCGTGTTGTCGTTACCAACCGCATCCGTGACGGTGCCGGCGGGGATGCTTATGCTGACACTTGCCCCCGTGGGGGTGAGCGGGATCACGTACTCCGTCCCTGACCCGGTCACCGTCCCTATGCTAGCACCCGTCACGGTCCAACCCGCGCTGGTGCCCGCGAACCCCGTGACTGTCTCGCTAAATGTGGCGGTGACGAGGATGGGTGAGTCATTGGTGGGGCCTGGAGCGCTGCCAGAGGTGAGCGTGACGGATGGGGCCGTGCCGTCTGCGGATGACAGCATTAATTGCAAGCGGTGACGAGAGATGGATCAGTCATGGCCATGAGTAGGCTGTCAGCAGGTAATGGATACATGAATCCCACAGCAATATACAGCCCATCCCCATTCCCCAAACGCCCCTCAGCATGCTCCCTGGCCCCCCAGCATCCATCCATCCATCTGTCCGTCCGTCCGTCCGTCCGTCCGTCCGTCCGTCCGTCCGTCCGTCCGTCCGTCCGTCCGTCCGTCCGTCCGTCCGTCCGTCCGTCCGTCCGTCCGTCCGTCCGTCCGTCCGTCTGTCCGTCCGTCCGCCCGCCCGTCCGTCCGTCGGTCCGTCCGCCCGCCCGTCCGTCCGTCCCTCCGTCCGTCCGTCGGTCCGTCGGTCCGTTGGTCCGTCCGTCCGTCCGTCCGTCCGTTCCTCCCTCCCTCCCTCCCTTCCTCCCTCCCTTCCTCCCTCCCTCCTCCCTCCCTCCCTCCCTCCCTCCCTCCCTCCCTCCCTCCCTCCCTCCCTCCCTCCCTCCCTCCCTCCCTCCCTCCCTCCCTCCCTCCCTCCCTCCCTCCCTCCCTCCCTCCCTCCCTCCCACCCTCCCTCCCTCCCTCCCTCCCGCCCACCTGCCCACCCGCCCATCCATGCACCATTGCACATCAAATTACAGTTAGCCCCTTTCAGGGGCCATACCCTAATAACTCAAATATTCACAACGAATTCATAACATTTCCGCGAAATGGGCAGTAAATCAGTGTGTACATTTCTTTACATAAGAAGACGATGGGATCCTTACGACTGGGAAGCACCGTCCACCACGTGGCAGCACGGCGTAGCACGGCCAAATTAGCTATGTATGTGATGCATGATGAGCTAGATATTCTCCTGCTATGGCGTACACACCCTACACTGAATTCTGGTAAGAGGCTTTGATATTCTAAACTAGGATTTATAGAAACATGGAAACATCCTGTTCCTCCTACTAGAAGAAAGAGCTACCCTGGTGGCGCACACTACGCAGCAGCCGTTTGAAAAGCACGCCCGCACCACCCTGCCCAAAACCCATTCGTTTGGACTACTCATCTTTGGTCACCGTCAGCTTTGAGGCTGTCTCCCGTCAACTTTGGCGCTGTCTGCTGGGTAGGGAAAATCTATCAACAGCCGACAAGACGGGAACAAAAGAAACTACCACAGCAGGGCGGATCAGGCCTCCTGCTACATCCCATAAAGTCATTCTTCCAGTTGTCAGCAGCTCTACTCACCAAACGCTATCGCGAGTGCGTCGGATGCTGTGTTGGCGTTGCCCGCCGCATCCGTGACGGTGCCGGCGGGGATGCTTATGCTGACACTTTCCCCGGTGGGGGTGAGCGGGATCACATACTGCATCCCTGAACCGGTCACTGTCCCTATGCTAGCACCCGTCACGGTCCAACCCGCGGTGGTGTCTGCAAACCCCGTGACTGCCTCGCTGAATGCGGCGGTGACGAGGATGGGGGAGTCATTGGTGGGGCCTGGAGCGCTGGCGGAGGTGAGCGTGACGGACGGGGCCGTTCCATCTGCGGATGACAGCAGTAGTTGCACGCGGTGACGAGACATCGACGACTGGACATGAGTAGGTTGTGACCAGGTAGTGGATACATGAATCCCACGCCACGTTCAGCCCATCCCCTTTTCCACCCGCCCACTGGGGCCCGCGCCCGCTCATCTGCATGCATGCCCCACAGCCTACCCACACGCTGACCCTGAAGCCCGCTGGCCCCCGTCCCCCCCCGTCCCGCACGCGCCCCCGCCCCCCCGCCCCCCCCACGCACGCACGCACGCACCCCCCCCCCCCCCCCCCCCCCCCCCCCCCACCCCCACCCCCCCGCCCGCCGCCCGCCCGCCCGCCCGCCGGCCCGCCCGCCGGCCCGCCCGGCCGCCCGGCCGCCCGCGCCGGCCGCCCGGCCGCCCGGCCGCCTGGTCGCCCGCCCGCCCGCCCGCCCGCCCGCCCGCCCACCCACCCACCCACCCACCCACCCACCCACCCACCCACCCACCCACCCACCCACCCACCCACCCACCCACCCACCCACCCACCCACCCACCCACCCACCCACCCACCCACCCACCCACCCACCCACCCACCCACTCTGTCAGCCAGCTAATATTACGAATAGTCCATGCAAGGGCTCAATGTCTCAATAACTCGTACATGCTTGATGAATACTCGACCTCTTTGCAAAGTGGTAAGTTCATCTGCTCTGCACATTTGTCTACGTAGCAAGGACACACAGAGCTGATCCGAAGCTTTGCGCCGGCGACCCCTTCTCAGTGATGGCAGCCTGGCAACTGACACCCGTCTCTTGGCAGGTGGCAGCATGGCATAGCAAGGGTAAAACTATTCCCCTGTACCGCATCCTAGACTCGTTCATATTCCTACAATGTGTACAAACCCTAGCCACGTACCAAAAACTAGCTACCCATGCCGCTAGCACTTGACCAGCAGCTGACTGTTCAGCACACCATGACCCTACCATTGGTTGGGTCGCTCCAGCCCCTTCACCCTTCAACTTTGGTGCTGCCGGCCCCCACCCAAGAGAGAGCAATGTCAACACTCGACAAGATGGGTTTGAAAAACTGTGCCTGGAGTCTCTTTCATGGAATGCGGACGTCGATGTGGCAAGGTGCACTAGGCTTTAACTGGCACATACCTCTCCCTTGACACCCCGCCTTGTGTCTGGAATCATGCCGGCACTTACATATCAAGTCTAGTCTTTTCAGGCCCGGGCTCTGCCTCACTCCTACTCGCTTCTATCGGATGGACGTGTCCTTATTTGCCACACATAATGCCCCAGCTCTCACTCCTACTCGCTTCTATCGGATGGACGTGTCCTTATTGGCCACACATAATGCCCCAGCTCTCACTCCTACTCGCTTCTATCGGATGGACGTGTCCTTATTGGCCACACATAATGCCCCAGCTCTCACTCCTACTCGCTTCTATCGGATGGACGTGTCCTTATTGGCCACACATAATGCCCCAGCTCTCACTCCTACTCGCTTCTATCGGATGGACGTGTCCTTATTGGCCACACATAATGCCCCAGCTCTCACTCCTACTCGCTTCTATCGGATGGACGTGTCCTTATTGGCCACACATAATGCCCCAGCTCTCACTCCTACTCGCTTCTATCGGATGGACGTGTCCTTATTGGCCACACATAATGCCCCAGCTCTCTCCACACGGCACGCAGGCGAACGAAGATGCAGACAGTACCTATGCATGATGACGTGATTGCTGGCATCAGTCCTACCATCTTTCAAATATTGCCAGGGAGTAGGACCGCTGTGCCCTTATCCATGGACATGTGCCCACTCTCTGACCTTCTTGAGCTCTCCATCCCATTAAAAATACTTGGAGATTCCGAACCCAAACAATCTATTTCAGCCCACCCATGACAGCAGTAGATATTTCAGTCCACCCATGACAGCAGTAGATACCGCGGCTTGCTCCCGCATGACTGAATATGGCATCCAAGGTCCTCCTAACTAAAAAACTAAACTACCTGCCAGCCACACCTTGTTGACCTTTGCCAGAATGGCATCTTAAGCCATGCGTCGGCTGTGTAGGCTGACATGAGAAAACGTGAACAGCTCTGGGGTAGTTGCACACTAGAACACAGGGCCGTTGACACCAGATTTGTAATAACAGCCCGTTCGCGATTCCTCCTGAGCAAGTCTATAGAACCACCAGCTCCTCTGTTTTCCGAAGTTGGTTGGGGTGTTCTCTTCCTCTCCTCTCCCCCATGGTTCCCGGATTGCAGGGGGTTGTCCCCGCAAGTCTCCCACTGGACCCCCCCTGCTGTTTGCAGGGCGTGTGCCCTGGGAGGACAGGCGCATTGCGTCTGCGCTGCCTTCAGAGTATGGATGAAAGTTTCAGACACCGTAACCCCTACGCCCCCAAGGACTAGGAAGAAAGGTTACCCATATCCCGCCCCCCCCTTCCCCCCCCACCCCCCCGGCACAACCCATACACATGCTCTGAGAGTGTTGCAAACAGGCTGCTTCGGTCTCGCTCTGCAGCCCTGTTTTATCAGTTGCTACGAAAAATAATGCAGTGGTACTAGGAACAATGGTTCGCCGTTACCCATACAACAAGGCCTGGTTGTCAGGTGCTCGTGTCACCGCAAAATATTCTTTCAATGAGCAAGCGAGCAGGCAGTAAAGAACTTGCAAGGGAGAAGCCCCATGAAAACACCCAAGAAAGTCACTGTCAGCACTTGTCAGCCGTTGTTTCTCACCAAATGCAATCGAGAGTGTGTTGGATGCCGTGTTGTCATTGCCTGCCGCATCGGTAACGGTGCCGGAGGGGATGCTTATGCTGACACTTGCCCCCGTGGGGGTGAGCGGGATCACATACTGCGTCCCTGACCCGGTCACCGTCCCTATGCTAGCACCCATCACGGTCCAACCCGCGCTGGTGCCCGCAAACCCCGTGACTGTCTCGCTGAATGTGGCGGTGACGAGGATGGGCGTGACGGACGTTGGTCCCGGCGCCGCAGTCGAGGTAAGCGTGACAGTTGGACCCGTTACATCTGCAAATATAGTAAACATATGACGAAAGAATCTACAAGGAATGAGAGATATGGAATAAAAACTTGGAAAGTATGCGAGGGGAGGAAGAGAGGTTTATGCAAGCAATTTCAGCGAAATGAGCCGCTGCCCCCCCCACGCACAGGCAGGTACTGCATTGAACAAGAACAAAAGCGACTTGGAACCGGCCCAGGTGTATCAATATAGCACAGGAATGGCACAAAGAAACTTTGTACATGGGCCTCAGACTCCCTTCAACCCTTAAGAAACCTCAAGCTGAAGGATCACAATATCACGTTTCAGAATAACGCAAAAATTCTGGAAGGTTTAGCAATGCATAACTTGAAGCTAGTGAGGTAGATAAGGTCTTCTGTGAACTCCTGACTGAAATCCAAGAAAAACAGCATAAGATCATAAGATCATAACATCATAAGATTGGGCACTGCATGCCCTTTGGGGTGCAGAACATGAAACCTGCGCATGGCACTTGTTATGTACACAGTATATATACTAGTAAATTATTTGTGTCATGTACATCATACACCTGTACATAGTAGTCTGTGCTATTCCTATAGGCACTACCCATTTGGTTAGTGCTGCATGGCCCATCGCAACGGAGGCATGCGCATGATGCTATTATTAAAGTTTAGTGTAATCCCATTAAGCATGAATATGGGCTATGCCTAAAACAATACTAAAGGTTAAGAAGACGCTTAAGGGCAGCTGGGTACTCACCGTACGAGATCGCCAAGGTGTTAGATGCGGAGTTAGCATTCCCAGCCGCATCGGTGACCGTGCCGGCGGGGATGGCTATGCTGACACTTGCCCCCGTGGGGATGAGCGGGATCACATACTCCGTCCCTGACCCGGTCACCGTCCCTATGCTAGCACCCGACACCGTCCAACCTGCGCTGGTGTCCGCGAACCCCGCCACTGTCTCGCTGAATGTGGCGGTGACGAGGATGGGGGAGTCATTGGTGGGGCCCGGAGCGCTGGCCGACGTGAGCGTGACGGATGGGCTCGTTCCATCTGCAGATGACAGCATTAGTTGCAAGGGGTGACGAGAGATGGATGACTGGACATGGCCACGAGTAGGTTGTGAACAGTTGATGGATACATGCATCCCACATCCATTTTCAGCCTGTCCCCTTGTCTACACGACCCGCCCGTCCGCCCGCTCGTCTGCCTGCACATCGCGGCCTTCCCCCCCCCCCCCCCCCCAAACCCATCCCACACCACCCACCCACCCACCCACCCACCCACCCACCCACCCACCCACCCACCCACCCACCCACCCACCCACCCACCCACCCACCCACCCACCCACCCACCCACCCACCCACCCACCCACCCACCCTCCCTCCCACCCAGCCTGCGTTGTGATTAGCTCATGCAGGCACTGTATTCTCAATAGCTCACAACTTGATGAGTTCAAACGATGTTTGTGAACTGGGCAGTACGCCCGTGTACACGTCGACGTAGATATGGGCTTACACGTTCACAAACTACCCGTCTCTGGCCGCTGACAGTACGGCCAAATTTACTTTGTACTGTGCATAGAAAACAATTCAATTGGCTGTATGGCATATAGGCTCTAGTCATATGTTGGAAGCTTAGCTCCCATCGTATACTAGCCGGCAGCCTTTGTATCAGCACGCCATGGCCTGCCCCTGTTCGTTTCAACCCCTTCGATCATCACCCTTCAACTTTGCTGCTGCCGAGCCC
Source organism: Mesostigma viride (assembly GCA_009746045.1). Taxonomy (NCBI): domain Eukaryota; kingdom Viridiplantae; phylum Streptophyta; class Mesostigmatophyceae; order Mesostigmatales; family Mesostigmataceae; genus Mesostigma; species Mesostigma viride. Next base: position 207,379 of record RPFO01000594.1, read on the forward strand.
CTGAGAGCAAAGACAAGAAACCGTCCATCCTCACTAAGAGGTAGTTGATGAAAGCGAACAGAGAGATGGGCCCAGGAGACGAGGGTGTCGACAAGGCAAAAAAATTGGCCATGCAGGAGCTCCAGGAAACTTTAAATGAATCAAGCAACTGAACTGCTAACTAAGGCGAAACAACAAAGAAAAGCACTGGGGGCAGTGCAACCCTTGGGCCATAGGTCAGATAACTTAAGGCAGCATTCACAGAGCACGCAGAGTAGAGGCATCCTCCCACACCCAATAAGTCGCTACAGCGGTTGTCAGCAGCCCTACTCACCGTATGCAATCGCGAGTGTGTTCGATGCCGTGTTGTCATTGCCCGCCGCATCCGTGACGGTGCCGGCGGGGATGGTTATGCTCACGCTTGTCCCCGTGGGGGTGAGCGGGATCACATACTCCGTCCCTGACCCGGTCACCGTCCCTATGCTAGCACCCGTCACGGTCCAACCAGCGCTGGAGCCCGCAAACCCCGTGACTGTCTCGCTGAATGTGGCGGTGACGAGGATGGGGGAGTCATTGGTGGGGCCCGGAGCGCTGGCGGAGGTGAGCGTGACGGACGGGGCCGTGCCGTCTGCGTGGAGTGAAAACAGAGAGGTTTCAATGCAGGTATCATAGCATCATTGTTGTGTGGTACTGTATCATAGCACCATTGTTGTGTGGTACTGTATCATAGCACCATTGTTGTGTGGTACTGTATCATAGCACCATTGTTGTGTGGTACTGTATCATAGCACCATTGTTGTGTGGTACTGTATCATAGCACCATTGTTGTGTGGTACTGTATCATAGCACCATTGTTGTGTGGTACTGTATCATAGCACCATTGTTGTGTGGTACTGTATCATAGCACGATTGTTGTGTGGTACTGTATCATAGCACCATTGTTGTGTGGTACTGTATCATAGCACCATTGTTGTGTGGTACTGTATCATAGCACCATTGTTGTGTGGTACTGTATCATAGCACCAGCGACCAACATGCAGGCATAGCATCACAATTGTACGAGGTGGCAAACGACCGACATGCACATCAGAAATGCCAGCAAGCAAGCATCAGAGAGGAAGCAGCAACACCGCCACGGGGCACCAACCAGCCACCAAAAAGAAAAGCCGCTGATACAAAACCACACATGCAGCAAATTCGAGAAGCCGTCAGGCCCTGTCAAATGGAAGGGTAGTTGACGTACCGTAAGAGAGGACTAGAGTCGAAGACGCATCACTGGTGGCCCCCCAGCCATTAGAGCACGCCCCTGCCTGTACGGTCACAGAGACATCCGGTTGCTCCCCAGTGGGCGTGAGGAGGACACGGAACGTGGTGGAGTCCTCGGTGAAGATCGCGCCCGCGCTTCCACCAGTGATGGTCAGGTATGAAGCCTGCAGGCGGCTCGCGCAGGCCGCGCTGAACGTGACGGAGACTGGAATGGGTGCGTTTGTCGGCCCTGGCACGGAAGCTGAGGAGAGATCTATGACAGTGAGGGGCGTGATGGCTGTGTGTGTGGAGGGCGGGCGTGGTGGGGGTGGTGGGGGCTGAATTAAGAGGAAAATCGTGGAAGCGCGGGTGAAACGTCGCAGGGCAATCTGGAGTATGGGCGATTCGACTCGTTAAGACCGGAGGCCAAAAGTAGCTCGGAAACAGCCAGTAGTTACAGCAACTGCGTCAGGCTGCGAGGCAGCTATGGTAAGAAGGTGCCAGGTACCCTACGGAGGGCAGGCATTGAAACTTGTTTGGAACGATCCTGGATTGTTGATATCAGGTCCCATACAAGAATGCTTGGTTCCGCCACAGGACGAATGGGGTATCAACGCTCAGCACTCTGCGAGGGTGCCATCCACCAGGACTCCTACGTGTGAGATGCCAGCATCAAGAGGTACCCCTGAGGGATGCCAGGGCGAGACGGGGCACTAACAATCGCTTCGGCGTCCTTCAGGTGCTCTACAAGCGCGCCATGTGCTGCTGGTCATGGTCATAAGCGCACGTGCGCACGGAGAACGGCCGCAAGCGTAAGCTCGCCATCAGGCCCAATTCTTGGGATGCTTACCCTCGGTCCCGACGACTGTGATGTCCAGCTGGTACTTGCCCGCGTCGTCCCCCACATCATAGCCGTCCACCACCTGTCACCCGCGAGAAGCGAGCACATCACATGCGCAAAGGAAGGTGCAAAGGGATGCACAAGAAGTAAAAAGTCCCTTCTGAACTAAGGTACTGGGTTAATCGTTAATCAAGTACACGTATCCCCTATCGGGGGGGCACAGATCACCACCAAACACCTGTAACTGGGGAGGCTTGTCAGCCCGATACGCTATTTACGAGTTAAAGCATGTGCATGGATGCAAGACCGACATCTGGCCCCGGCAGATGGCCGCCTCGTGCAGGAAAATGGGCGCCCTGCTGCCAAAGGCATCCCGTGGTCAGCAGACAGCGGCCCGTTGTTAAACGGATGCCCTGTGCAGCCTACCTGGAGTCCACCAGTATCGATCTGGAGTCAGTATGTGTGGCTGGCGGGCGGGCGGGCGGGCTGGCTGGCTGGCAAGCTGGCGGGTGGGCGGGCGGGCGGGCGGGCGGGCGGGCTGGCTGGCTGGCTGGCGGGCGGGCGGGCGGGCGGGCGGGCAGGCGGGCAGGCGGGCGGGCTGGCTGGCTGGCTGGCTGGCGGGCTGGCTGGTGGGCTGGCTGGCTGGCGGGCGGGCATGCGGGCGGGCGGGCTGAGTCAGCCCTACTGGTGAGGGGCGAACCTCACTAGCGCGTTGCTCAACTCCTTACAGATGCAACGGATCAGCCGCTCGCCCCTCTCCATCGAATGCCAGGGCAATGGTGCCACGTGGTATGCTCCAAGGCTATGAAGCTTCGGGCGGAGGCTTTCGTCAGGCAACCTCTCCTTGGGCGTCCATAACATGGGAATTCCCCCAAGGAATGGCACTAATAAGATGAAATAGGAATACTACTACTACTATGTACACAAGGGTGAATTAGACCCAAGTGCACATGGAAATGCCTGAGCCCAAGGTTCAACCAGCTAGCCATCTAAACCACGAAGGAAGGGTGGGGACAAGCATGCCTTTCCCGAGGGGCTCCCACGTTACCTTGTCACTGGCTGCTGGCGACCGTGCGCGGGCCCGCGCGTGACAGCCCATGCGTAACAAGGCCACCCGGCATATGCGGGGCTATGCTGGAGCCTGCGTTAGTTACTGACATGATCGTAGTATGACCTTTACTAGAAGCGCATGCCATGTTCATTACGTGTAACTATAGATAGTGGACTAATACTAGCGCAAATCATATTGACCCCTCCCCTCCCCTCCCCTCCCCTCCCCTCCCCTCCCCTCCCCTCCCCTCCCCTCCCCTCCCCTCCCCTCCCTCCCCTCCCCTCCCCTCCCTCCCCTCCCTCCCCTCCCCTCCCCTCCCCTCCCCTCCCCTCCCCTCCCCTCTCCCCATCCTCCCTTATCCTTACAATAGCCAGGCTGCATGTAAGAATTGCCATTAAGCCCTTAGGCCATCCTACGGAGGCATGTGTTTCGTCCTATTCCACGAGGATTGCAACCATGCCAATTGATTGTGAATTACGGAGGCACGTAGTTCGTTTTTTTTCATGTGCATGGGTCTCCACAGGCGAGGCAAGCACCACCGCACCACAAAGTAGGTGACGCCGGCCTGGACGTCGACGTCCAGCCGCGAGCGGTACAGCGGGCAGCCGTCGTCTCCCTCGTAATCATCCACACACTGGAGCAGCTCTGCGGTCAGGACTGTGACCGACGACAGCATCCGTGGATCCAGACGCGGAGAAAACAGGGCGCAGGGTGTTATTATGCCTCGCGATGGCCAACCCGTGCGTGAGAAGCCCAACATGAGAACTAGCGGGGCACTCACAGCGAGCTCACAGCATCCAGGGGATTCCCACGTGGAAAAGGGTACGTCGCTCCAGGTAGGCAAAGCAAACATGGGCAAAAGGACAGGGATGCACTCGACAAACGGGCATGGGGGCATGCCTGGGGAAGAATGGCCGGTCGCGTGCACCTGTGAACGGTAGCAACACCGTCCCATTCCGCATGGACTCGCGCCAGCTCAAACATTCACCCTGGAGGCACAGGAGGCGATGCCCGCTCACATGTAACCATGGTCAAGGCCCTGCAGTGCCCGGTGCAAGCATTACGAGCTGTGCTACGGTTCCCGATGCAAGTTTCGATTCTTTTCTTTCACCTACGTACGCCCCACCTTACCGAAGCTCACGTGAAGGTGTGGGGTGGCATGGCAGCCGCCGCAGGACACCATGAGCTGGGAGGAAACCTGCACTACCAACCAGGCTCCCCATGCGCTGACAGGGATTGCATCGGAGCAGCTGCAGCACATCAGTGCTCACCATTCGCCCGAGTCCCGCAGTCCGAGCAGTCGGTGCCCATGGCGCAGAAGTCGGTGAGCATGCCCGGACCCCCGTCGTCACACCAGGTATCGTCCGCGTCCTGGCAGTCGTCATCGCACTTGTCCGATGCCAGCAGGGGCCCTCGGTAGACCAGCAGGACGGTGTCGAACGAGGTGGCGTCATTGCAGGTGCTGATACGCAGCGTCACGTTAGAGAGGGGGGTCATCGCGTATGTGACGTCGGGTGTGGTGCTAATTTCGGCGGTGCATCCCGCCTTGTTGTCCCTGGCAGTTGAGAGTATGGTGGTGAACGGTTGGGGGCATTGCATTGAACGGTTCAGGAGATCACAGCGAACAGTTTTGGGCATGACAGTGAAGGCCTTGGGCCATTATGGTTAGCGGCTTGGGGCACTTTAGTGAACAGGTTGGGGGATTACAGCAAACAGTTTGGGGCATGACAGTGAACGGCTTGGGGCATTATAGTGAACATTATAGTGAATGGCATCCCATTGAACGGTCTGTGTCATTGTCGGGAATAGTTTGGGGCATACTACAGTGAAGTGTGAAGTTGATGAGGGAAACGCGGCATTAGGTGGAGGATCAAGTGACAAGATGCTCTGTACCACCGACACTTGAGCATGAAAGCAGCCAGTTCTGGATCAGTAAGATAGGGATTTAGCCCCTGTTTTGATATAGATATGGATTTGAATATGGATGTGGATTTTCTATATGGATGTGGATATATATGGATGCGGATATTGAGATTGGGAACGGGAACGGGAACGGGAACGGGAAGGAAAAGGGGAATGGGAATGGGGATGGGGATGGGGATGGGGATGGGGATGGGGATGGGGATGGGGATGGTGATGGTGATGGTGATGGTGATGGGGATGGGGATGGGGATGGGGATGGGGATGGGGATGGGGATGGGGATGGGGATGGGGATGGGGATGGGGATGGGGATGGGGATGGGGATGGGGATGGGGATGGGGATGGGGATGGGGATGGGGATGGGGATGGGGATGGGAATGGGAATGGGAATGGGAATGGGAATGGGAATGGGAATGGGAATGGGAATGGGAATGGGAATGGGAATGGGAATGGGAATGGGAGTTGGGATGGCAGTGGCAGTGCTATTGGTATCGCTAATGTCGATGACAACAACAGCGACACAGGTCATGATGACGACAGCGACAACTGGCGTGTCAAACGATATCCATGGTGGAACTTGAGAGCGCCGCGTGCCACCCACATGTTGTTGTAGAACAGCGACGAATGCACGTAGTTGAAGGGAAGACCAGGGACCACGATGGGCCGTGCAAACCCCTGGCCACAGGACGCGCACGCGTCCGCGTCCCAGTTCTCCACCTCCACTGTGGCGCTCGCCCCGTCGAACTGGGCATCGCCGCTCGAGGCGGTGAACGTCAATTCTATCTCCTGCGGCGCGTCCAGCACGCCGTCCAGCGGGAAGACTGCCGTGAAGGACTGCGGCGTCTGCCAGGCGCCGACGGTGAACACGAGCGGGCCGCCCTGCAGGGTGACCTGGTCACTGGCGGCACTGGCGGCCCCGGTCACGGTAACAGTCGCGGTGGGTGCCGCCGTAAGCTCCACGTTGATCGTTGCGGTCTCGTTCTCGCTGATAATGAGCCAGCGTGGGGTCACGCTCAGGGGGGGGCGCGTGACGTGGCTGTTGAGGAATAGGTTGGGGGTGCCATCAGGGAGATTCTGCGCCAACCCTGTCACCGCCGAGTGGGATACGACGGCCTCCCAGACCTCCTCGGGCGTGGCGCCTGTGTGCTGGCTGAGGTATAGCGCGACCACCCCTGCCTGGGTTTAGGGTTTAGGGTTTAGGGTTTAGGGTTTAAGGCAGGCAGGCAGGTGGCCGCGCAAGGTAGGGATGTTGCCCCAGGTGCCACCGTGTGGCAGGAAAAGTGTGCAACAGGCGTTCATGAGGAAATGTGCGCAACCAGAGGGAGCAGGCGTTCATGAGGAAAAGTGCGCAACCAGAGGAAGCAGGCGTTCATGAGGAAAAGTGCGTAACCAGAGGAAGCAGGCGTTCATGAGGAAAAGTGCGCAACCAGAGGGAGCAGGCGTTCATGAGGAAAAGTGCGCAACCAGAGGAAGCAGGCGTTCATGGCGGTGAGCTGGCGTATCAGCAAAAGCCAGATAGGATGAGTGGTGTCGCCGGGGGAGGGGCAGCAGCAACAAGCGTGTGGTGTGGCGAGGCACGCTCACTGTAATGCGAGGTGTGCCAAGGGGGCGACGCTACATGACCCCTCATGCACGTGCGTGTGCGGGATGCGCAGGATAAGGGGCACCGATTGCAAGCGAGGGTGGGGAACTTGCGACACAACCCTGGCAGCCGATGAGTGTATGCACCTTATCCTGGCATCCGGCACGAGCAGAGCGAGACCGTCACAGAGACGCCGTGGCAGAGAGGCGCAGCACGAGCCATAGTAGTGCTCATAGTACCTTATAGTGACCAGAGCGAGTAGCGTATTGTGACCGATCACGATCACGTCGGCGCTCTGCTCGACGGTGATGCTGACAAGGGCCCAAATGACAACCACCGCGCTGCACAGCAAGCTAGCACACGCCACCCGCCAACCGGGAGGTGCCGCATGCCTTTACCCGTTCTGAGCTCCACCCTTGACACACAAGGGCCACGTGACATACGTGCGTGCTCCGTGTGCTGGGTGGAGGTGCTCTGTGCGTGCGTTGGGTGGGCGCCGCTCGATATGTATGGGCCACGGGAAATGCATGCGCCGCTCCCAACCCAGCTAGAGGGGAACTACCCCCACGCGCAAGCATGAATCCGCGTGAGAAGGATGGCAAGCAGCCAGCGGGTGCGGCCCCAAGCGCATGTGCGCCAGCGGAGCCTACCCAGAGATTCAGCGGGCAAGCGCCTTGGTGGCTGACCTGCAGAGGCTAACTTCCAGGCTGGCTAGAAAGCGGCTGGCCCGAGGCCGCCTCGCCCCTACCGGGGAGGCGTGCACACATTCCGATGCGACATCACGTGTGCGTGCAGCCAGCACACGTCACGCAAACAATCCGACGTGCGGGCAGACAGCACCTACCACGTGGGCGGCTGCCATGGACGTGCCGCTCCGCGTCCCCGTGTGGTCGGTGACTTCGTCTGTGTATAGGTCGCTCGAGAGGATGTCGGCGCCAGGGGCCAGGATGTCCACGCACGTGCCCGCGTTCGAGTCGTGGGTGAACGCCATCTCCCTGACGGTGTAGGGCACGTGAGGGGCGAGCGCCACATGACGGTGTAGGGCGGCCCCACGGGGGGGTTCGACGGCAGCGGTGAGCGGCGAGGGATGCGGCCCCCTGCAAAGCTTAGTACTACTATATCGACAAGAATAACACCTTCTACTTACGAGAATTGCATCTTACGCTTCCAAGAACGACACCTTTTGCTTACAAGATCAACACCTTGTACTTACAAGAACGGCACCTTGTACTTACAAGAACGGCACCTTGTACTTACAAGAACGGCACCTTACACGTACAAGAACGGCACCTTACACTTACAAGAACGGCACCTTACACTTACAAGGACAGCACCTTGTACTTACGAGAACGGCGTCTTATTCTTACGAGAATAGCATAGCAGTATTGTATTTTCGAGAATAATCACTACTATCTCACAAGAGGAATGTCTTATTCGTACAAGAGTGATGTCTTATTCTTACAAGAGTGATGTCTTATTCTCACAAGAGGAATGTCTCATTCTTACAAGAATGACATCCATCTGTTGCAAGTAGTGTGTGGGTGGGGGGGAACCCGGCAGGGTGTTGCTTCTGTGATCCCCTAACAGACATACAAAACATGGTCCTGGAAGTAAGATGGTGCGAGACAAGGATAGAAGCACATAGCATACTATATCTAACATAACGAAACGAGGATAGAAGCACACACTAGGACAAGCTGTCCCACCATCTTTGATGAAGTAAGGATCTGCATGCGCTGGGTTCCCGTGACTACAGAATCCCACGACTCTCTATACCTATCCGCCAGCCCGTGACCCGGTGGGCCGGCGAGACCGACCGATAAAGCCAGGCACGGTTGCGAGATATGCCGTGACCCAGGCTGATGCTCTCAGCCTTGAGCAACCCTATCATGAACCCAGGGTATAAACCAACTTCCAATGCCACGCACAAAGGAAAAAAAAGTATAACCTTACAAAGCCGCGCACAATGTCAAAAATGTCTATGCATTCGGCGTTATACTCGCCAGAAGTGACCAGCTAGCTGTGCGTGCTTGGATGGGCGACCTCAGGGGCGTGACGTAGTCAACGCCGACTCTGGTAATACATAACACAGCACCCGGTGAGCTGGACAGTCCCACCAACAGAATTCCAGAAGGAACACTGTTGCCGCCCCGTTCATTTAGAGGTCGGGCGCACGCCCGAATGGGAACGTGCCTAAACCACGATGCAATGGTACGAGTGCGGCTACAAGGATCGCAACTGAGTGAAGGGGCAGGGGACCCAAGTAGTCCGACCCGGACGACGACTCACCGGTCGACCGCGCCCACGTTGATGGCGTACCGGCTGGCCAGCCTACGGCACGCATCCACGTCGTCATTGCCCGCCGCCGTCACGACCGTCACGCCCGCCTCGACCAGCCGGCGCACGGCCTCGTCGTACGCTGTCGAGTATTGGATGTCTATATCCCACGCGAGCGACAGGTTCACAACCGCCGGTTTCTGGTGGTTCGCCAGCACCCAGGCCAGCGCGGCCAAGACGTGGGCCAGGGTGGTGTAGCCAGAGCAGTCGAGCACGCGTAGCGAGAAGAGGTTGACCAGCTTGGCCACGCCGTAGGTGGTCCCCCCCATCGTCCCGGCGACGTGGGTGCCATGACCGTTGCAGTCGATGCCGTTGTACCCATCACCCACAAAGTCCATGCTGGAGGACGCAACCGCACGCGACCCGCCGTTCGCCGTCCTGCGAGGGGGGCACAAGAAGGAAGCCACGCTCACGCGTGATGAATGAGGGAACGTGCCGGTGGAGACCAGGGGGCCAAGGGGCAAGTGGCGAGCCAGAGCAAGAGCTTTGAGCCTCGGTAAGATGCTAGCGCCCACCACGGTGTGGAAGGCCAGGATGAGGACGTTTGCAGATAAACGGGTAACAAAGGGAAACAAAGGGAAACAAAGGGAAACAAAGGGAAACTAAGGGAAACAAAGGGAAACAAAGGGAAACAACAAAGGGATGAGAGGGAAGGGGTGCTAGGTAGTGGGGCGCGGAGGGTAGCTGAGTTCTCCATAACCCGGGTAGGGAGGAACCGTTCGCCAGAAATATTCATCACCGCCCTCGGCTGGTCGCATCTGTGCACCGACGTACCGACAGTCTTACCTGTGGACCAATCCTCTGCGTCAAGAAATGGATCGAGAGCACTTTCTTAGCAGCGCGATACAGAATGAATATAATTACTCTTATCATTTCGTAGTAGTAGTTACTGTAGCAGCGCGATACAGAATGAATATAATTACTCTTATCATTTCGTAGTAGTAGTTACTGTAGCAGTGCGATACAGAATGAATATAAATACTCTTATCATTTCGTAGTAGTAGTTACTGTAGCAGCGCGATACAGAATGAATATAATTACTCTTATCATTTCGTAGTAGCAGTTACTGTAGCAGTAGTTACCCGGCAGGGCTTGTGCCCTAGCCATGGTTGCTGCTGCCATGGCAGCTGCGCAGCTGTCGTCCGTAACACGACATGCTGCGGATGCGTAGCCTCTCACGTCACTGCGCTGACCCCTTCCTTTTTCCTTTTGCGGCACCTGGCAAGCGGCGAGGATGCTACAATACCCGTGGCGAGAGGCTAAGGGGATGCATCACCCATGGTCAATAAGTTTTACTATAATAAGTTTTACTATTAATGAATGGATCTTCTATGCTTACACAAAGGCTCTGGATAAGCAAGCTATACCAGTACTACCATCCAACTACTTAGGATGTATCGAGAGCATGTTGTATATAGAGTAGGTTGTGTCGAGAGCAGGTCGTGTCGAGAGCAGGTCAGATCTACAGCAGGTCAGATCTAGAGCAGGTTGTGTCGAGAGCAGGTTTTGTCGAGAGCAGGTTGTGTCGAGAGCAGGTTGTGTCGAGAGCAGGTCAGATCTAGAGTAGGTTGTGTCGAGAGCAGGTTGTGTCGAGAGCAGGTTGTGTTGAGAGTAGGTTGTGTCGAGAGCAGGTTGCGTCGAGAGCAGGTTGTGTCTAGAGCAGGTTGTGTCGAGAGCAGGTCAGATCTAGAGCAGGTTGTGTCGAGAGCAGGTTCTGCCAAGAGCAGGTTGTGTCGAGAGCAGGCTCTGTCTAGAGCAGGCTTGTATTGGTAGCTGCGGGTTTGTATCGGTAGCTTGATCAAGCAAGTCATGATTTGCCCTCATATGGGGCCCATGGACCAGGAGCCCAAAACCAAACCAAGCCCAAAACCAAACCGATTCCCCCGACCCTGCGCTGCCACCCACCACCCGTGCAAGCACAGGCAGGCACTTTGCGCACCGATGCCTTGAAAAAAAAAAAACGCTGTCGCATCGTCAACCCCATGACTTGGCCCCCCCCCTGCAGTCTACCAGGCTTGTTGCGCCCACGCCCACGCCCACGCCCACGCCCACGCCCACGCCCACGCCCACGCCCACGCCCACGCCCACGCCCACGCCCACGCCCACGCCCACGCCCACGCCCACGCCCACGCCCACGCCCACGCCCACGCCCACGCCCACGCCCACGCCCACGCAACTCTGTAGGCCTTACCAGTATGGTTTTTTTGGCTGCCTGTGGTACTTTTGGGGAGCATCCCCACTCACCGGAACTCGACGTGGTCCACCTGGATGCCCGTGTCGACAACGTACGCGTTCACGCCCTGCCCCGCCGCGTCCTCGTCGTAGCTGTACGCCCCGTCCTCGCTCGCGGGGCTGTCGATGCGGTCGAGACCCCACAGGGCCGCCTCCCCGATCGTCTGGCTGACGAGGCCGGCCGGGCGCATCTCGTGGTCCCGCTCCACGAAGCGCACGCGGCCCGCGTGCGCCCCCAGCAGGGACTCGAGGGCGGCCAGGGACATGGTGATCGCGAACCCTCGGAACATGGCGCCGCGCGACGGACCTTGAATCGGCAGGGCAGCCGCCTCCGCCCCTCCCGCTTCTGGCCCAAGTTCCGGTTCAGGCCCTAGTTCCGGTTCTGGCCCAAGTTCCGGTTCAGGCCCAAGTTCTTGTTCTGGTTCACGTTCGTGGGTAGGGGGGTGGGACCACGGGGACATGGTCCCTGAGACGCCCTCGGCGCGGTGCCCTTGCCTCGGTGGCCTCGCGAAGCCGCAGGCGTCCGCGTCTCGCGGGGGGGCGTACCCGTACCGGAACGTGCACCTCCCTGCGAATCGCCGCAGGGGGGCCTGGCCGGATGCCTCGGCGCACACGCCCTCGATCACGTCCTCCCCCACGTGGTCCTCCCATACCACAATCCACCGTTCCTCCTCCTCGTCACCGAGCAACCGGCGCGGGCCTGCACGAGACTCGCCGCTGGCCACGCCAGCGTCGCCCCTCACTACCCCGCGCCCCAGACACGGATCCCATGTCCGCTCCACGACACCTGGCGCCTCCCAAGCCCCAGTCGGCCTCACCTGGTGGCCAGGGGCGCCCTCTTCGATCGTGCCGTTTTGGGTCACGGCACGCCGCAGGCCGTAAACGGGGGCGAGGCTCGGCCCGAGAATGAGAGCGTCCCTGCCTTGCGGACGAGTAGCTTCTGGCAGCTCGGCGCCAGGCACATGCGGATGGACCCCATCGTCTCGTACAACGTTCTGGCCATTGCTGGTGTCCTCCCCTGGGCTTGTCTGACGGGCAGCCGGGCTCGCGATTATGAGAACGGACACCAGCACTGCGACCATAAGGTGGCCATAGAGCCTCCCTGGGTCAAGGCACATGCGCGAGCGCTTCTGGCACACGGTGTGGCCCAGGCTGCATGGATCTGGGAGACCGCCACTAAGGTTCGTGAGGGCCACCCCTCTCGACAGGGGGTCGGTTGGCCCGGACCTAGCACCTGGCAAGCTGTCCATCACTCAGGCCGGTGGCAAGGTGGCCACGTTTTCACCACAGTGGCAGCTGCTGTAGCTTCTGCGCCAGGCAACCTGTCTCCGTAAGAGGTTGCGGCTGCTGTATCTCCTGAGCCTGGTAACAGCTCTCAGCACGGGTTTCCGCTTGCGGGATTCACTGACAAGGGGTGCCTGGCATTGGCGTTCGCAAGGCTTTCAGTGTGCTGTCCAGCATACAGCAGGCGCGGCCCTGGAGGAGAGCACGGGCCATGCGAGCACAACGCCAGACGAGCCGTCAGTCACCGACACCGGTAAGCTTTACGCGCCTATACCGGTAGTTGCGTTACGTTGGCAGCAAACGGAACTGTGTGCTCTCTTGCGGAGCTCATCCGTCAACGCACAAAGGCTAGTCGAACGCCACACTGGCGGATGTTCAGTTGACGTGCCTCCGTCCATCAGGTCAGACCGAAACGACAGGGAGTTGCGGGCAACGGGACGAAGAGGGCAGAAAGACAAAATGCGTCCCCGAGCTTGGAGTGCCCGTGATTTTAGAGTATTGGTTTTCTAAAATTGGAATCTGGGTGCGCTACTCTTTGAATGCGCCGCTCCATGCCGGAACATATGGCAACATTGGATTTCATGCCACTATACTCAATGTGGGCAAAAACAGGGCCGCGGGGCCGGCGGGCTTAGTGATAAGTGATGAAGCTAACTAGAGTCATGGGCCAGCCAGGTCAGAACTTCGTCGCTACATTAGGCTTAATATGCGTCCATCCATACGTACCACTTCACTGTAGACAGAGGATCCGGACGATAACGCGCTTGTACTATTCTTGAAGGCGCGCACGTCGGATCAATATCATGAGGAGCTCGCAAGGGTAGCGCTCAAGAGAGGCGCAAGACGTTCGGCCAGAAACGTAGGCCGCGCCGCAATTCAGGGCAGCCAAAAGTCGCCATTTAGGTAATCTCTCGGCCAATTTACCCAGACAAGTAGGCGCCACTTCTCAATGCTGACGTTAATACCATGCATATGGGTTCCTGCCAATCAGTATCCGCATGTGCATAATCCCGTACTGCAGCGCGCATTTCACGCGTCCTCGCAACGAGGGACGCCGGTTCCGTCGTTAGCACGTGGCCGGTATAGTTGAATTGGTCGTGCTCGCATTTGACACCAGATGAGGCTGTAGAATACACTGCCGCATCGCACCTAGCCTAACCACCATATATTAATACCCTTGCGCGCCCTAAGCCTCAACCATCACGTGCATTTGCCATTAATTAATAATGGACGAGCACGCTAGCAATTTCAGATCGCCAGACAAAAACAACATATTTTGGTGCACGCACCGCGGGGCGCGGGGTTCCATTTCGATTTGTCGTGTCAGGTTCTGTCACTACGTGTGCGTTTAAAATAGGATTATTGACTGCCTATTCATTGGTGGTTCTAGATTCCCCCGTGTCGAGCGCGCAACTGCATTACTGCAGTAGCTCCCGACTATCCTCCGGTGGATTCCGGCCAATATAGAATCTCTGCAGCTAATCTGCGGCGTGGGAATCACCACCACCAACAACCGGGGCCCCGTGTGGATTACTGTCTACAGTACAGGCGGTGGATACTACCGATACTAAATATATCCGGCCCTCGGCCACTATAGATTCTCTGCTGCCCATGGGCGGCGTGGGACACAACAACCACAACAACAACAACAGGCGGTGGAATCCAAGATGATGCGGACCTGAAAAAGACCGGGGAATGGCCGGAGATCCGCCACAGGAAGGGTCAGCGTAGAATATGGTTAGATCCTGGTTAGATACTTCTCTACCGAGGTCGGAATGTAGACTGTCAGACTTATTGCACCGCCGAATTACACGTGTACCAGGCGTGTACAGCTACCAGCTAAACGCCCGGTGGACGAGCTTGGCATTGCAGTTCCGCAGTTGTGATTTGTGAAGACCAATGGGCCCCATCTACATGGAAAGACCAATTATTGGCCCACCACGTTTTTGTGGGCCTTCACCCCCCCCAAGTTAATTAGTTCTTCACCACACCACGCTTTCAGGGTACAGTTTGCGCGGGCGCGCGGCAATCGGCGTGGCAGGACCGGGCCTCTTCGTGGAGCCCGAGCTTTCACCCATAGACCTAAATTTCTGCGCGCGAACTGTAGTGTAGGATACCAGCCACCAGCGACAACAAGGTTGTTTCAATATTGCTTGACTCGTGGCTTACAACTGGGCAGATGTTCTCCAAACGGAAATGGCCTATCTATCGCAGCTAATGGGGTTATTATGTCATTAGGCAACAGGACGGGCCCGTGCCGTCATCTGCCTTTGTTTTCATTATGACGTACATGAGGCGACATTGGTATATCGACCTGACCAAGAAGCTGGCCTGACCTTTTCTCTTATGATAGACCCGGTCATGCTTGTTGAGACTGCCTGGGAGATATTCGAAGGGAAAGCGACATAGGGATGGACACATATGGTTGATAGTCCTCGCCAGGAAAGGCTGAAAGAAGCTGCCGCCCTGTACCTGTCCTTTTGCTTCGCCGGCTCATGGAAGCATGGAAAGAAAAGCAAGAAGAGTAGCGGTGCCCAGAAGACCAGCAACACGGCCCTCGTGAATGCTTTGGTACTGGCGAAAGACCATGTGACGTCTACATCGCCAGATCGGCTTACCATCGGGGTCCAAATATGAGATGGATGCATGGGCTATTGTGGCAGCCGCAATTTTCCATCCTTCCGAGCAACCGGCTGCATTAAATGCTGTGAATGAAACCTTTGTGGTTCCGAGCGGTGCCGGCCGAGTGGGGCTGAGGAGATAAGGTGGGACCATGGTGAGGGACCTACAGCGGGCTGAGCACCCCCGAGGGGCCAGTGGGGCCGAGCAGTGCTAACGGGGCAAGTGGGGAAGGCCGTGAGGGCCAAATGGGGGGCCGAGGGCCCAGTGGGGTCAGCGGGGTCAATGGGGGCCAAGGTCCCAGAGGGGTCACCCGGCCTCGTGAAACTCCACGTCTCGGCCCCGTACGTAAGAACAGGGAGGAGTGAGGACAGGTATTGTTTCTCTAGCTTGCCCAAGGGCTTGCGCCACAGGGCCCGGTACTGACGTAAAGCGTGCCAGGCGAGGGAGATACGGTGGTCCACATGGGCCTCGCAGCTGGGGAGTAAGCTACCCATGCAGCATGCAACTTGACGCGGGCCTGACACAGGACTCGAGAGCCATCGAGTAGAAAGAGGTCGGGCGGTGGCTGAGCATGAGCCCAATCGCCAGAGCAAGGGGACTGAGGCGCCTCAGTCCTCTTGCTGACCTCGAGCCCCACCACACGGGCCTCGATTCCTAGGCAGTCAAGCCACGTCTGCACGTGCTCAGTGTCCTCGAAGAGGGTGGTGTCGTTTTACTTACTTACTTATTTACTAATATGAGTGACCTGATCGATCTCCTCGAGGCCATTGGATGAGACACTATATATGAGATTTCGTCATATCACATGCATGCACTGTAGCTGCAGACTCAGATCATTGGGGCTGGGGGCATTACTCTATAGATCACGTATGAGAGCTGTATGTCAATAAATAATTGCAGCATGCAAAAGCGTTAGGTCGCAGACATGTCTCATGACCCGGCACCATAGGACTGTGCATATGGACAGCAAGGCCAAGTGGGCTTAGGTCATAGAGGGATCGACAACGACCCCCCTAGCCAGTGGGGAAGCGCCCGCGTGATTGCAAATTAACGCGGGAAGCATGCTAGACAAGACGGCCCGGCTAGCCAGGGTCGAGGGCACCATAGGCATATAGAAATGGCTTGTTTTTGTAGTAGTAGATAGATTAGACCGACAAACGTAGGATTGCGTGTACGTACCCATCCATCCTTCCATGATCGACTCCCCAACGGGAGCACGAGTTTAATTAATTAACTGACAGCATGACCTGATGCACGCTCCTAACAAAGAAAGTTGGTATACCCCGTGACTCTCCCAACAGAGGCGCGTGAATGAATGAATTAATGACCTGATGCCGATGCGCCTGGCAGACATGTCGCGCTCCTTATAATGTGGCATGAGCACATTCCAATTAGGCGAATATAAACAAGAATAACCAACGCAGAGTTGTTTTCCCACAATCACCGGGAGAGAAAGGGGCCCATCCCGATCCCGACGCCGTCAATGATCGTTTACAGCTGAATGTCATGAACCATGGCCGCTTGTACATGAGCCTGGTTTACAAACAATTGGTTTACAAACAAGGTCCCGATGCAGTGCTAGCATGAGCCCAACCGTCAAAAGCGCTAAACGTGGACACTCATCACAGTCTCCTTGGTTCCCACGCGCTTCACCCTCTGGGACCGAAGCAATAGATCTCTCCTCAAAGGCTCTACGAGACAAGGTGTGGAGGACAAGTATGCCATGCGGGGACAAAATGGCCTGGCGGCATGTGCGAGGGGCTCGGCCCAGCACAGGTGGGTTCATCGCCAAACGACTCGGCCCAGCACGGTAGGGGTTTGTGTCCTAATGACCCAGCCCAACGCGGTGGGGGATCATCTCCAGACGTCTCAGCCCAGCGAGGGCTGACTCAAACGAGCCGGGGCTGACTCAGCTCAGCACAGGGGGGTTCATCTCCAGGTCGCACGCATCCTCCTCGCAGTCGAGCGCGCCCCAGCGGGCGTCCACCCGATGGCACGGGAAGTTGGGTTTGCCCAGGCTGCTCATGGTGATTGGTTGGTGACGGGTGGTAGTGGGTGAGATGGTCGGTCGGTCGGTCGGTCGGTCGGTCGGTCGGTCGGTCGGTCGGTCGGTCGGTCGGTCGGTCGGTCGGTCGGTCGGTCGGTCGGTCGGTCGGTCGGTCGGTCGGTCGGTCGGTCGGTCGGTCGGTCGGTCGGTCGGTCGGTCGGTCGGTCGGTCGGTCGGTCGGTCGGTCGGTCGGTCGGTCGGTCGGTCGGTCGGTCGGTCGGTCGGTCGGTCGGTTGGTTGGGTCAAAGACCAGCACAACAGAAGAGAGCGAATACACGGCCAAGTCCGCAACCCACATGAACGAAGCTGGGGAAAGCTTCCAAGTTTGTAAGAAAATGTGCCATTCACTGCAAAGGGAAGGCGCCATTCACTGCTAGAAGTTAGGCACCACCTGGAGTGCAGCGGCTGCTGTATATGTTAAGGCATGCCTGTGCGTGTGGAGGGATGCCTGTGTGTGTGGAGGGATGCCTGTGTGTGTGGAGGGATGCCTGTGCGTGTGGAGGGATGCCCGTAGGTGTGGAGGCATGCCCGTAGGTGTGGAGGCATGCCTGTGTGTGTGGATGGGACATGCCTGTGCTCTTGTTGCTACGTGCACGCACCAAAGGACGGAAGCGTACGAGAGTAGCATTTGTACATTTCAGGGATGTCGTCACCTCTCACTGCCCTCGGACCGCAACCGATGACGATGCCAGCATTGCAGTATAGCAACTACTACGCAGTATCACAAGACAGTATTTTAAGTTAAAGTACTTAAAAGTCCAATATTCAAAGTCGAAGCATTCAAAGTCCAATATTCAAAGTCTAAATACGTAAAGTCCAGTATTCAAGGTCAAGCAATCAAGTCCAACACTCAAAGCCTAAGCATTAAAGTCCAATGTTCAAAGTCAAAGTACTCAAAAGTCCCATATTCAAAGTCTAGTAATCAAATTCTGAAAGACTCTTGTTTGGCATTTCACACATCTTGTTTGGCATTTCACACGTCGTCTTCTAAATACGTCCTACCTGTGTTGTCTCCATACTTCATGGCCTTAAGTTGATCTATAGAATCGTCTCCCTTGTAGGCGTGGTGCCTCTCTGGTGGGCAGCACACGGCGCTGTCTCCCTACGTGTGTCGTCTTAAGTTGTTGATCTAGCGGTGTGTGGGCTCAGCCTGTACGCCTGCCCAACATTTCCGCATCTCGACAAACGCGGATAAGATAGCGACAGGTTCGAACTCTCATGGTCCGTGGGGTCTCCGGGGTGTATTAGCTTGCCAGCCGGAGGAGCTAAGTAGTACAGTGGCTTGTGTACGGTTGCCGCTGTACTAAGTAGCACTGTGGCTAGTGAGACAGATCGGGGCCCCAGCCTGCCCTGCCAGGTTGCATGCAGCTTGCCGTAGTGCCAGGCCCCTTACCATGGAGATCCGGGTGCGGCCGGTATGCCCACACATGACTCCAAGGTCGCACAATCAGAATCCGAAGCCACGCATTCGAGTTCGATGTTCATGACCGATGGAGTAATCAGAAAGACCCTGCCATGAACATCTTGCATCGTCTAATGCTGCCTACTCGCTTCTGACAGTGCACTGGTAAGCATGAGCCCAGGCTCCTTGCGCATAGAAATTCCGGGGTCACTCCATGTTTATGCCAGGGCTAGGCGAGTGCGCAAGGCCTGAGGATACTGCTTCGATCACGTGGAATTGGAGCCCGTCCAAATACACCGAGTTAGTCGTTTGTGGCTTGCCTGGGGTCAAACCTCACTACTTGTGCAATATTACGTGCACACAATATCATGCATTTGTGCAATACTGCGAGGATTCAAAGGACAGTTTCTGGCCTGTGCTGGTCATCTCATGGATCCTATGCACGTGGAGGGCGTGGAATGTGCTCTAGCAAGAATACGTAGCGCCCAGCTCCCGTCCACGATGCATCAAACAACCTACATGGCGTGGTGTGTGTGCATGTGTGTGCCCTCACCTCCGGTTGACAATGTTGTGGACGCGGCACATGTATTGCTGGAGCTCAAATCCTGATGAGACCACGGGCGGGTGCTGGCTGCTAGCACACGCAGACACGGCGAGTGGCAACCAAGAAAACAAGAAAGACGGCAAGCACGCAACCAAGCATAAAGGGGCAGGCACGGGGGGGGTTGACAGGAGATAGGCTGTGAGAAAGTAAGGGACGGTGTTAGAGGCTATTGGGGGTAGGGGCTGCAGGACAAAGGGGCTTGTCTGCCCCGCTTATGAGACTATTATTTCCCCATGACAGGGGGGAAGAAACACAGAAGTTGAAACGCCTGTGATGATGCAAGCGACTGGCGACAAAAGGCAGCTTGCTCTGTAGACCCTCCGGCATGGCATTGTAAACAGTCCACTGCGCTGACAAGGCATGGCTGCTACACACGGCTGGAAATGGGACAGGGGAGCAGATGTGTGTTGGCTAACACTGTATAACTTGTTAGCGAACGGATATGACCACATATCCGACACGACCATAAGCAGATGGACAGGACTCAGCTGGCTAGAACTGTATCATGGATAGCAGATGGATATGGCCATACGCTTTAATTGGACATGACCAACAGCAGATGCATAGGACTCAGCTGGCTGGACTTAACGCCAGAAAACCCTGCGACCCTTCCTCACCCAACCATCACGATGCCAGCTACACATCAACTCATATATACATGAGGCAATCAGCGCAGGCCTGAAATCTGGAACATGATATCCGGACCGTGGACGCTCAAGCCTGCCTTTATCTGATCCGAGTTTGGCGACATGTTGGGCGTGTCCGCTTCAGCCATATGTGATATATAGCTCCAAGAATGGCTCCAACATGCACGCCTTTCTCACTGGGCGGTCAATATGCGGCCTACCTACAGCATTAGCACCCTTCTTGGGAACACCTTGCTCACCGGGCAGGCATGGTGTTGGCTAGTGAACCAAATATAGCTCCAAACAGAGCTCCAAATATAGCTCCAAACATAGCTCCGGATGTAGCTCCAGACAAAACAAGAAAATAGTAGCTTCACCAC
Organism: Mesostigma viride; assembly: GCA_009746045.1. Taxonomy (NCBI): domain Eukaryota; kingdom Viridiplantae; phylum Streptophyta; class Mesostigmatophyceae; order Mesostigmatales; family Mesostigmataceae; genus Mesostigma; species Mesostigma viride. Next base: position 227,532 of record RPFO01000594.1, read on the forward strand.
CCATCTTTACAGCATTCCGCCCACCTGACAATCTCCCGGAAGTGCTTGGCGCACTCGCCGCAGGGGTAGATGCGTGTGAGGATGTAGATCTGGGGACAGGTGGGTGGCCAGGGGATGGGGACCGTGGGAGATGTCAGAATCAGAAGAGGGGTCCATCGCTTGCTCATCCCAAATGGCTTGAATTCTAAAGCGGGCAACACCATGGTGGTCCAGAAAGCGGGGAGGGACAACTATTCTTTTTGTTTTGTTTTCTTTCCTCTCCTCGCGCGCATGCTTGCCATCTGGTGCGCATTCCAAATGGGAGGCGACAAGAACTTTTTTGTGGGTACGGGGGACATACTTAAGCTTTATTACTGGAGAAGAGGGCAATGTGAATGAAGGTACTTTGGAACAGGGGCTAGCTGGTGGGTGGCCGGGGGTGGCTGCTGGGGGGAAGGGAAAGGAGGTGCGTGTGGGGTGCGCAAAACTCTGCTTGCAGGCGTGTGCATGGATGGCACACTCTCACTGCGACACTGCCGCCCGCACACATGCTGGAAACGCCTGTTGGGAGCCTTCAGCAACATATCAAAGGGACAACCAGCTTCATCACTATTTAGTCGTAAGATATTACCACTATGTGCTATGTACTATGTACTATATACTATATACTATATAGCATATACCATATACTATATATTTTTATACTATATACTATATACTATATACTATATACTATATACTATATAGTATATACTATATACTATATACTATACATTGCACTATATACAATACATAGCAGCAATATATTGCTATGGAATACCCCCGTCATTTATCCTTATCAATGAAATAAATCTATACTATTATATACTAAAGATGATACAAGCCGCAAAGCCAAAACTACACTACTATACATACGTTGCAAAGCCGCCCACGGCCTACTAGCTTCTCGGCATCTTCCTGCAGCGGCTTCTGATGGACAAGGAATGTCCAGGTTCAAGAATCGCAGGGACTACGACACAATTGTGTATTATATAAGTGGCAGTGTTAACTCCATAAACAGCACCCATGAAGCATGCATAAGGCACCCACCAGCTCCTTGGCGTCCTTCTGCTGCTGCTTTGTCGGCTTCTCGGGGAACTGTGGGCCGCGGCCACGGCAGCAGCAGCATGACAGGAAAAACATAAGGGCGCACAGGTGGCAGCATCTCAATATCTAAGTACAGACACGCCGACACGCCGACACGCCGACACGCCGACACGCCGACACGCCGACACGCCGACACGCCGACACGCCGCCACGCAGGGCAAGGGGCCTCCATGCCGCTCCATGCCTCTCCATGCCTCTCCATGCCGCTCCATGCCTCTCCATGCCGCTCCATGCCTCTCCATGCCGCTCCATGCCTCTCCATGCCTCTCCATGCCTCTCCACGCCTCTCCATGCCTCTCCATGCCTCTCCATGCCTCTCCATGCCTCTCCGTGCCTCTCCATGCCTCTCCGTGCCTCTCCATGCCTCTCCATGCCTCTCCATGCCTCTCCATGCCTCTCCACGCCTCTCCATGCCTCTCCATCCCTCTCCATCCCTCTCCATCCCTCTCCATGCCTCTCCATCCCTCTCCATCCCTCTCCATGCCTCTCCATGCCTCTCCATCCCTCTCCATCCCTCTCCATCCCTCTCCATGCCTCTCCATGCCTCTCCATGCCTCTCCATGCATCATAAATGACTCATGAGAGCCGAGGCAGCAGTGACAGACGGCCAACCAGGCGCTCAGCATGAAACTATCCAAGCGCAAAGCGAAACCGTCAAATAGACTAGAACAGCCGACACTCCACTGGTCAACTGGCAATCATACAACTGGTGTGCGCGAGAGATGACTCAACGTACAACCGGTGTGCGCGAGAGATGACTCAACGTACAACCGGTGTGCGCGAGAGATGACTCAACGTACGACCGGTGTGCCAAGAGATGACTCAACGTACAACCGGTGCGCCAGAGAGATACCAAAAACCAAAACGTGCTAGACAGCCTCTGGCTTCCCCAGGTCCGGGCCAACCAGAGAAGGGGTGGCCCTCGCAAAGCTCCCGCCATGGTGCCCTTAATGTATTACAATGTAATGCGTAGAAGGACCCCGCCAAAGACACACACCACCGCCACACACCCTTTTGTACGAGACATCCGCCACTTCTCATGCCACAACCCACGAACAACACACAATTTCCGGTGCCACACTAACGAACCATCCGCCACTTCTCATGCCACAACCCACGAACAATCAACCACCGCTGTTCCACAGCCGATGCAACTCTCATCCAACAACAACGAACCATCCACACTCGCAGCACGTGTGCACCGACCTGCGCCGCCCGCCCGTGCACCCACCAGTGAGCCCTCGATGTAAAATAGGCACAAGCGCCCCACGACCGCCGCGTCACCACCCACCTGCGCCGCCAGCATGTGCAGAAGCGTCCAGGTGGCGCGCCCCAGCTCCGCCTTGCGCGTGTGGTCCAGGGACCCCAGGCCCGAGGACGTTTGGCCGTCACCATCAAGCTGGCAAGGGGGGGGGTTGTCCATGAGCGTTGGCATGGACACAATGGTGGGCGTGGTCCAAGAGCGTTGGCCTGGGCACAATGGTGGGCATGGTCCATGAGCGTTGGCATGGGCACACTGGTCGGCGTGGTCCAAGAGCGTGGGCATGGGCACAATGGTGGGCATGGTCCATGAGCGTTGGCATGGGCACAACGGTGGGCATGGTCCATGAGCGTGGGTGTGGGCACAATGGTGGGCATGGTCCATGAGCGTGGGCATGGGCACAATGGTGGGCATGGTCCATGAGCGTGGGCATGGGCACAATGGTGGGCATGGTCCATGAGCGTGGGCATAGGCATACCGGTGGGCATGGTCCATGAGCGTGGGCATGGGCACAATGGTGAGCGTGGTCCATGAGCGTGGGCATGGGCACACTGGTGGGCGTGGTCCATGAGCATGGGCATGGGCACACTGGTGGGCGTGGTCCATGAGCGTGGGCATGGGCACAATGGTGGGCGTGGTCCATGAGCGTGGGCATGGGCACACTGGTGGGCATGGTCCATTGGAAAGATTGGTTGGGTTGGGTGGGGCTGTGTGGGGGGGCGGGGGTGGGGTGGGATGGGGGGAAGTGGGAATATTTCACCAGTCTCATGGTTGCATGGGTCCACAGTTGCGTAGCTTTTTTTGGGGGGGGGTATTAGTTGTCGAATAGTACATAGTTTATTTTGGATATTTATCAGTATCGTAGTGTCAATAGTTGTAGTAGGGGAATTTGGATAGTTCTTAAACCTGTTGATCTGGAGCTTCGTTATTACTGTGGGGCAGGGCGGGAGAAATGCATGACTTCATTCAACAGCAACGTGCTGCGTGTGTTTGTGTGTGTCGACGATTTGTGTGTGTATTCCTGCCATAACCAATAATTGTTGGATGCCCCCAAATGACCACTACCAGTGCTGCCCCAGGGAGGCAGGCGCAGCATGAGCAACATCATGCGAGCAACTAAGGCATTACTGTGGACCGACCACGACTTTGTTCCCGTAGGATGCACTTTGTTCCGGAACTGTGGCACCAACCACAAGGCTCTTAAGCCTGCGTATAGCAGTCTGCAGCCTGCAGCATGAAGCTCCTGCCATTCAGCTACCACTGGCAGCCTATGGACTACAGGTAACGCCTTTGACAGTGTCGCAATGCGACACAGTGGTATTATCTGAGAACTTGTAACATGCGTTCGAGCAGGTGATCGAGCGGTGTGCCGCCTTTCCCGCCCCACACACCGCAATCAATTGGACGTGGCCCAGTCACTTGTGTTTTGATCCAATCAGCATGGCACAATAAGTGTGACACTCAGAGTGCCCCGCGCAGAGCAACCCCAAGCACACCGACCCCAAGCATAGTAGAGGGGTAGAAGCGACCCCAAGCATAGAAGAGGCGTAATAGCGACCCCAAGCACACTGACCCCAAGCACAGAGGTAGAGGGTAAGTAGCGACCCCAAGCACAGAGGTAGAGGGTAAGTAGCGACCCCAAGCACACCAACCCCAAGCATAGTAGAGGGGTAATAGCGACCCCACGCACACTGACCCCGAGCATAGTAGTAGGGGTAGTAGTGACCCCAAAAGTGGACCAGGGTCATGTGACCCACACTCACCGAATCCTTAATCCGTAACGACACTACTGCCTCCCCCCAATCCATCATGGGCAAACCATCCATCATTGAGCGCCCCCAGCAGAGCCAGCGATGCCAACTCCACCGAGATGCCAAGAATGGACCTAAGCAGCCTCAACCTAAGCATCGACCCAGTCAGTGACCCCAAGAATTCGACCCAAGCAGCGTGACACCAGCACCGTGAACCCACTCGAGCAATTGACCGCCAGCATTGTGGGATCCCAATCTCACCAACTCTGCATCGGCGGGACCTTTCTTGCCCGCTGCCGCGCTCTCCTTGGCCGCCGCAGGTGCCGCCTTGGCCGCCGCGGCCCCCACCACGCCCGCCGCCAATGCCTTCCCTACAGTTCCTTGAGAAGGCTTGGCCGCGCTGGGCCCTGTTTTCTCGACCACTCCCGCGCCTGCCCCTTTCCCCACCACCACGGGTCCCTTCGTTGGAGTCCCGCTCCCCACCATCCCCTTGTTGCTTGTGTGTATACTGGCAGTGCCCGGGGCGGGCCGCTCCCCCGCCTTGGCTACTGCCCCCGAGCCCCCGGTCGTGGACGTGGAAGTCCCCCCGGCGGCGCCCTTTTGCTCGTTGGTTTTATGGCCGGCGGTGGGCGCGGAGAGGGACGCCATCTTGTGGAAGAGAGTTGTTGGGAACCCTCGCGGTGTGTCGGCCGCCTGGAAACCCATCGTGAGTGGACAAGAAATATTTCCCATGGTGCAATGGGTGGATCCGAGGGACAGTACGACAAACACAGCAGAGCCTCGATATTGATGCTCGTGAGTTTCGTGCAAAACATTGAGAGCGACGGCACCACACAAGTAAGAGCAAAAGCATCACACATGTTCCAACAGCCAGCATCCCTTTAGCTTTCATTGCGTGAGCTGGCAGCTTATAGGGAGAACGCGGTGGCCAGTCGCATTACGTTTGCATGCCGGGTCAAAGACTTCCTATTTGCTCGCCCGATGTCGCATGCCTCATAATGGAAGGCATAAGGCTTTCCACGACTCCATGCTGTCGCCGGCATGGCAAGTATGTCGCCGGCGCGCAAGAGCGGGTGCCCTGCAAAGTTATCGCATCCTTTATCGCATCCTTCATCGCATTCTTCATCACATCACGCACCGCTTCTACAGGATGCCAGCAGCTAGTGCTAGGGAAACGGGCAAGCACCCGACACTAGCTAGGGACATCATGGCAATCGTCATGCTCGATCTACAGCTGCGGCATCTGCAATCAAAGAATAGATAGGGTGCAATCAATAGGGTGGAGTCAAAGAAAAGATAGGGTGCAATTTATAGGGTGCAATCAAAGAATAGACAGGGTGCAATCAACAGGGTGCAACCCAAGATAGATTGCTAGGGGGGCAGGCGCGCTACACATGACATTAACCGGTATCCCGGCGGGCAGGTGGGTCGCTGGGCCGGGACACCCATCAACTTGAGGGCAGAGACAGGGTCCAGAAGTCACCATACTGGCAAAGGGGGAAGAACACAAACATGCCACTCACCGGCTTGGCTGCTGCCTGCTGTTGTGCTGTCCCCTTTGGCTGCTGCTGCACGGGCCCCTTTTGCTGCTGTGGCGGCGGCGCATTTGTCGGGGCTTGCTCCTTCATGTTCGGAAACCTCATGCCCGCCGTGGCAGCCTGCCGCCAACATGCATGCATGCATGCATGGATGAGACCACCCCGCATATATGTGTGCATCAACAACAACGGCATGAACGTCAACATGAGGTAGGTCAGTCGCAGTTGCCATAAGCTAGGTAACACGTCGGCAGCCGAGGGTGGACGCAAGAGGAAGACAGCATGGGCAAGTCCCTTGCCGGGCAGGCTGAAGCCAGACTCTCGAGAGCTTCGCAAGGCAGACCTTTTTAGGTGGAAAGCCTTTGGGCTCAAGGTACGCTCCTGTTGGACAATGAAGGTAAGTTCTGGCCGGGCAATAAAGGTACGCCCTTGTTGGACCATTAAGATATATTCTTGGTTCACCGCCCATGGGGACTATGATGGGGATCCTCTGTCTGCTAATGAGGATATTTCTCAAGGTCCAACGATGATGGCGGGCGCAACATGAGGATGATGATGATGATGATGATGATGATGATGATGATGATGATGATGATGATGATGATGATGATGATGATGATGATGATGATGATGATGATGATGATGATGATGATGATGATGATGATGATGATGATGATGATGATGATGGTGGTGGTGGTGGTGGTGGTGGTGATGATGATGATGATGATGATGATGATGATGATGATGATGATGATGATGATGATGATGATGATGATGATGATGATGATGATGATGATGATGATGATGATGATGATGATGATGATGATGATGATGATGATGATGATGATGATGGTGATGGTGATGATGATGATGGTGATGATGATGATGATGATGATGATGATGATGATGATGATGATGATGATGATGATGATGATGATGATGATGATGATGATGGTGGTGGTGGTGGTGGTGGTGGTGGTGGTGGTGGTGGTGGTGGTGGTGGTGGTGGTGGTGGTGGTGGTGGTGGTGGTGGTGGTGGTGGTGGTGGTGGTGGTGGTGGTGGTGGTGGTGGTGGTGGTGGTGGTGGTGGTGATGGTGATGATGGTGATGATGGTGATGATGATGATATATAGATAGAAGTATATAGATATACTCTACATACAAGTATTTGTTTAACCAGATGTGCAGTAATTTGATGTGTGCTGAATGCTGATCATGCCACACATTCCATGTCGCTTCGCATAGGTACTAGACTTTAAATACCTGTAGGCACTCTCAACAGGCAGCAAAAAGAGCAAAGTGAATGTTGGCCTGATTTCTTCTTTAGTAGATCGCCCCGTCCATCCACAGGCCAGCCAAGCGACTTATGAGGCTATCAGCCAACAGACCATTGAGGCTATCCGCCGACTGACCTATGAGGCTATCCGCTGACTGACCTATGAGGCTATCCGCCGACTGACCTATGAGGCTATCCGCTGACTGACCTATGAGGCTATCCGCCGACTGACCTATGAGGCTATCCGCCGACTGACCTATGAGGCTATCAGTGTGGTAGAATACTGAACGTCTAATCCCTCATAATTTCCCCTTCACAGACAGCAACCTCGAGGGAAGACAGAACCAAACACCTCAGCAGTTGGCCAAGTCGGCACCCTTCAAGCGCACAACCAAGCAAGATCAACCAAGCAAGATGAACACCTACACAATCTTCATTCCTTTGCCATTCCTCTTACCAACAGTGCTACCTCAACCCCCCCCCCCCCCCCTTCCCAATCCATCTCATATTGAATAAATCACATCCTGAACACTCACCTTTAAGTTATCCACCAAGCCGCTTAGCCACGGGGGCAGCGGTGGGGGCCCACCCACAGGCGCTGCTGATGCGGCTCCTAGGGCTACCCCTTTGCCTTTGGGGGCCGCCGCAGCAGTGCCTGGCCGCCCAGCTGCCGCCGCAACCCCGACTTGTTGCTTGCTGGTTGCTGCCGCTGGAGCCGCCTGTGATGACGGATGTTTGCGGCGGCAAACGCGGAAAGGGATGGGGAGGGGGAACAGGAGGCCAGAGGCAGGTGTGTTAGCTACATATTGACCGTTTTCTTGTGATGGCATGGTTTGATTACACTGACCAGCTTCGGTAGTACATGTCACCAAAGTCTGCAGTCAAAGAAATGGTAGAGGAAAAGAGAATAGGGCACAAATAACAAAGGGATAACCAAGTCGTCACACCATCCAAACTAGGCCTCGCGAGGGCAGCCCCTTCCAAAGGGGTCGCTTTGGCCCGATTTGGAAACAGGGGCCCTGTGTTGTTTTATCACTCGCAGAAACAACGGGAAGCTCTCGTCATTTTCTGATCATTACGGCCCAAGCTTGATAAGCAGGTAAGCCTCCATGAACCCCTTGGCCCATTCAACATGCTCTTGGCCCCTCACTTGGCCCTCCCCCAACCCTCTGTTGCCCCCTCCCTCCACCCTGTTATGGCCCCCTCTCTGCTCTCTATTGGCTTTTGCTTAGCCTATTCTTGGCCCTCTCTTGGCCCTCTACTGGCTTTTGCTTAGCCTATTCTTGGCCCTCGCTTGGCCCTCTACTGGCTTTTGCTTAGCCTATTCTTGGCCCTCGCTTGGCCCTATACTGGCTTTTCTTAGCATTTTCTTGGCCCTCTCTTGGCACTTTCTCAGCCCTCTATCGGCGTCGGCGCATGACCCATTTTGACCCTTTTCCAAGCCCCCTTGCGTCGATGTACGCACCTTCCCGGAAGGCTTGGCGGCCCCTTTCTTCGCCTTGCCGTTCTTCCCCTTTCCCTTGTCCTTGCTTGCTCCCTTGTCCTTGCTGTTGCTTGGTGCGGACGGCGCCGCGGTGGCGGTCGCATTGGCAGCGGCTTTACCGCTGCCCGCACCAGTGAAGGTGGGCGTGGCCGCGCCGGCATCGTGTCGCAACTTGCTGTCGAGGAACTTCGCCAGAGGCGTCTCGGCCCACGCCTTCATCAGGCCCTCCCCCTGGACCACGCAGGAGGCATCGCAGGATGCGATGATGAGGCATCCGTCAAATGGTGAAGCGAGACGGGGCCAGGCCACACACACAATGGGAAAGATGTAAAGGAAGCGGTGGAAAGGGGCCCACGGGGAAAGCCAGGGAGGAAGAAAGGGAGGAGAGGGAGACAGAAGGGGAAGGAGGGATGAAGAGAGGGATGAAGAAAGGGAGGACAAGGGGAAGGGAGGGAGGGAGGGAGGGAGGGAGGGAGGGAGGGAGGGAGGGAGGGAGGGAGGGAGGGGGGAGGGAGGGAGGGAGGGAGGGAGAGGAGGGAGGGAGGGAGGGAGGGAGGGAGGGAGGGAGGGAGGGAGGGAGGGAGGGAGGAGGGAGGGAGGGAGGGAGGGAGGGAGGGAGGGAGGGAGGGAGGGACGGAGGGAGGGAGAAGGAGAAAGAGGAGAGGGAAGGAAAAAACAGGAAGGCGGGAAGGAAGCGGAGACGGGTGGGACGAACACGGTGTCAGCAGCAGCGGCAGGAGCAGGAGGGCATGTGGCAGCTGGCTTGTGGGTGCACGGTGAGTAGACGTTTGTGGGTGTTGGATGAGGAGAGGCGTGTGGGTGTTGGATGAGGAGAGGCGTGTGGGTGTTGGATGAGGAGAGGCGTGAGGGTGTTGGATGAGGAGAGGCGTGTGGGTGTTGGATGAGGAGAGGCGTGTGGGTGTTGGATGAGGAGAGGCGTGTGGGTGTTGGATGAGGAGAGGCGTGTGGGTGTTGGATGAGGAGAGGCGTGTGGGTGTTGGATGAGGAGAGGCGTGTGGGTGTTGGATGAGGAGAGGCTGGTGGATGTTCGATGAAGAGAGGCGTGTGGGTGTTCGATGAGGAGAGGCGTGTGGGTGTTGGATGAGGAGAGGCGTGTGGGTGTTGGATGAGGAGAGGCGTGTGGGTGTTGGATGAGGAGAGGCGTGTGGGTGTTGGATGAGGGAGGAAGGTCTGGGGTCTCAAGGCTCTACTTTGGTCCAGGTTGTTCAGGACTCGCTCTCGCCAAGTCTGCCTCTCCCTCCCTCCCTTCCTCCCTCCCTCCCTCTCTCTCTCTCTCTCTCTCTCTCTCTCTCTCTCTCTCTCTCTCTCTCTCTCTCTCTCTCTCTCTCTCTCTCTCTCTCTCTCTCCCTCTCTCTCCCTCCCTTCCCGCCCCCCCCCCCCCTCCACGCATTTCTCAACCCCCCCGAACTCGTATACAAGGCATTTGTGCATTTGAACGGCACGAATTGCCCGCTGATGCGTCACAAGCGCATTTGTTGCATGGACGCACGTGTCACATGAGTGCAGGCACGCACGGGTCGAACTGTGTGGCAACAAAGAAAGCGGATGCATAACGTGGCTACTTAGAGACGCAGGCAGAAAGGCGGGCGAGTTAAGGGACGCTATAAGTGGGCGCCACCCCCCAGGTCAGAAAAACACCACAGGCCGGGGCTCATGCTGAAGAAGTAGCAGCTATGCCACATTAGCATTAGCACAACCTAGAACTGGGCAAAGAAAGTGGTGGTTGTCGCGAGGCCTAGATGGGATCCTATAACTACTATGTTTCTCACGTGGACACTGTACTACGACGACATCCCCGCTCATGGCAAAACAGGTTCCCGGAATGACACACTAGGAGCCTCACAACCTTTCAATCATCCCGTCTTGCGCGCCATTACAAAGGAAACGCTACCCTAATAAATACATATCGGAGACCCCAGGAGAGATGGGGATGCGGCACAAAGGACCAGGGGGGGTCCATTGCTAGGTGTCTAGCCCAGAGGCCACCATGAGTTGAGTATGGAGACGAGCCACGTGGCAAAGCTTCTCACATAAAGCAACGCTCGAACGCAATGCTTACAGAGTTTGCAACAGTGTAGACAGGCGATGGCGACCAACGCAGCGAGCCGCCGTGACCCATTTCCGCACCACGCGCTTCCCTGTCGAATCGCTGCATGACCAGCGAAGCTGCGGCGTTTGTAACACCCGCCAGCCCGCCTTGATGCCCAGGCTGTCGCCGCATCCACGCCAAGCCGCAGCCACATCACAAGTCGCAAGTATGATGGAGGGCACGTCAGGGTCAGCAATGCTACACGATGAAACTCCGTGCGGTGAGGAGGCCGCAATCGGCATCGAAGGGTGCCAAGATGGCATGGTATCGTAATGATATCATTCTAGAAAGAGGGCATTCATCAATGCGAAAACTCCCTGTGCCACCGCGCCGTCCTGATCCCTATGACCGAGCAAGGAAAACGCTCTAACCGCAACTTCGTAATCCTCACGCAGAAAATAACAGGCGTATTCGTCGTTGATGCTATTACACAGCCTGCACAAATTGAAATGAATCATTTAACCTGTTACATATATACCTGCGGCATGCCAGCCATCTGTCTTTGAGGATGTCGACCAAACTATCGCTGCAGGTGTAGCCAGCAAAATCGCCGCGGATTGCCGTACGTAATGACCGCGTAATAACAAAAAAGACCAGCCTATTTGAAACGTCTTGGTGTAAATGCAAGGGCTTCCGGTTCCTCTGCACTAGCACGTATCCACGATTTTTCTTTACGTCTGTCTTCTCCCCTATGTCAGCCTTTTTCCGGCGGAGCAACAATTTATTTCATGCTATCACCTTGCGCCTACCGATTTGGGTATTTATTTTGTCGCGTTATGGGCATATGGCGAGCCCCTCTGTTCGGACCTGACATGCCCGAATGGGCGTTCAAGCAGGTTCAAGCGTTCAAATGTGCCAAGACGTCGCAGCGAAGGACCGTGAGCGGATCTCGTACGGCGCTGCGCTCCAAACCACTACAGACACCCGACTTTAAGATTCCTAATGTTTGGTAAAGAGGGCCGTTTTAACATTTGAACCCCTTTGAAGTTCTAAGGTAGAGAGTGCATAGAGAGCTACTGCCTACTGAGCTAGAATGCAGTACATAGCATTTTAGTGATTTCACACAGAAGGGGTAGGAAACTGTTAACTGGCAAACTGCGAACTGAAGGGAAAATGGGCAGCTTCGGTTTACCCTTAGTCGGATCGCCCTTATCTTGAATCCGGAGATGAACATGCGAACTTGTACGGCGATATACAATTATCGGTTGTAGGAATTGTTGGATGGGAAGGACAGCGTCAACTCGTTTGACCAGTTGAGGTATGAACAACTGACAGTGAAAGCACCGTACATGAGCAGCAGAGATACTTTCCCTGAAGAGTGCTGACTGCTGAGCTCTGCTGAGTCATGCCCATGTGCGGCGTGGGCAACAACAACAACAACAACAACAACAACTGCTGAGTGCTGAGTCAACATGAGCCCGGACTCCGGAGACGGGAGATTGGAACGCCAGTAGGTGCTAGCATTAGTTCTCTGTGGCAGGTCGATTGATGACGTCGGAAAAATCTTCGAGGTTTCCAATCCAGTCAGCGTTGAGCGTGCTGCCATGGCACGTAATGGCCCGCTACAGGCACCTGGGCGCGCGTGCATCTGTAATGACAAGGCGACCATTATCTTGTTTTCGAATCAGCGACTGCGTATTGCGAACAGAAGCCGGAGCTACCGACTACCAAGTCTTTTTACGAACACCTTGGAGCCAGAAAGTCAGGAATTGGCTTAAACATGGCAACCCAGAGAACTGTTGTTGTCGCTGTCGATCATTCGGCGCAGGTACCACACCGCTCCTTCGTCCTCTCATCGTAGCCCCACAGCCTTTCTCGGCGAAGCAGTGCAGATGCCATCCTTCCGTCTCCGTGTTCAATTACTGCAATTATGATCGGAAAAGAAACATGTCTTGCGCGTCAGTGTACATCAGCAACTCATTCCGCTGCTGACTGCAATGCATTTCGGACAAACGTGTGCAATGGCCGATGGATACACGTGGCAATGCTGCCAAGAAACTTTATTACCGTTTCCCCTTTGCTATCCTTGGTCAAATTATACTGTCTTTTCTTGGAAGAATGTATTCAGCTTTCTCAACCGCAATTAGAAGCTACTCGTACTAAGCGTTCACGAATCGCTGTTGCACTGCGTGAATCCGCGCTGTTGGGAGCAGGGACAGCACGCCTTTAACTGGGCGCTTGAGAATTTCCTGAAGAAAACGGACAAGTTGCTCCTCGTGCATGTAGAGCCGCCCTCGCAGGTGGACAACGTCTACTGGGACAACGGTGCGTGCCCCTGCCATATAACCGTTTTATGCCGCTGCCTACGTTGATGTTAGCGAACCCCTGCCCAATCCATGCCTTTCCTGTGCAGTTGCCCCGCGACTTGCATGCCCAGCGGCTGTTGGTTGTATGCAAGGATAACGAGCCCACACTGGGGGCCTGCAAGAATAACTAGCCCATTCTTTGGGGGGCGATGTAAAGGAGGGGCCATGTGGGCTTCACCTTCCAGCCCACCTCTTAGCCCATCGATTAGCCCATATTTCAGCCCATCATTTAGCTCATCAACTAGCCCATTGACTAGCCCATCCACTAGCCCAACTTTTCTCCCATGTTTCTGCCCCAGCTCTGGCTTGGTGCATCTCCTCATCAATTTTTGGCCGACATGTGCACCGGGCACGCCACGGCTGACGCCTTGCGACCATCAGCATGGCTCCCAAGGAAACAGTTTCGACTGCCACCGTTAGCTCTCGTTAAACCAAGTCCGGTGGCGGGGTAACGCCTTGCAACCGTCGCCATGACCCCCCAAGGAATACCTGCAACTGTCACCGTGGCATCACCACCCTGGCATGGCCGGTGTTATTACCACGGCATTGCCACCACAGCACAGCCAGTGTTTGGTATTTTCCCCTCGAGTAAGGTCCTTGGATCGTCGCGGTAGTGGTGGTGTTACCGTGACCCAATGTCCATAGCACCACCAAAACAATGCCAATGCCTGTCCGCAAGGTAAACCTGCGACCATCACCAACGGCGCCACGATTGGCATACCAGTGCCACCATTTGCATACCGGTGCACCCAGGGAGAGTGAGGCTGTATGTGGCGACGAGACGGCATGTGACAGTTGGTAGTGGGCGGTCGATGGCCGACCAAGGGAGAGCAAGGCTGTACCGACAAGTCGAGAGCGGGGTGGTATGGGTCGACAAGGTGACGGGCGGCGGATGATGGCGACTTCTGGCGACAGTTGGTAGTGGGTAGTTGGCAGTTGGTATTTGGTACTCGGTAGCAGTCGGCCGCCGACAGTCGAGAAAGGACAGTCGGTGGAGGAAAGCTGTCCAACATGGTCGCAAGCCACCCCCCTCCACGAGCGAGACATGAACACCATGAAACGGGCTGCTCGCCGCCGTCGCATGGGTGGGCCCCGTTGCGGTCAACGGAGCATTCGTGCGGCCGTGGATTTATGAGTCGAAAGATATTTCGACGACGGCACGTGTCGATGGATCTCTTCTTCTTCCTGCCTAGCCTTGGCTAATGACGACCTGGTTGTGTTGTGTTATGCTGCCCCCTTGCAATTTGCCTATGCATCTGTGCTTGGTTTTGTTGTGTTATGCTGCCCCCTTGCAATTTGCCTATGCATCTGTGCTTGTTTTCCTTTCTTGTGCATCTGTGTTGTTGAGGCGACCCACGTATGCCCCCCCCCACACCCCACCCCCGGCCCCCGCGTCCCCCCTGGCTGCTCAGTGATCCTCGCGCCCACCCACAAAAATCTCTCCTTCTCCGCTTGTTCACCCGACTGGACACGTCACCCACTCATGCATGTCACCCATTCGACCGCCCAAGTCACCCGCATGCGCGAATGTTACCTCAAAACTTGCATGGGTGGTCAAAAGAGCACTTGCAAGTAATCTGTTTTCCACCCAAGTCGTCTGTTTGCCCACAAGTTTACTATCAATCATCATCCACAAGTTTACTATCAATCATCATCCACAACTTTACGATCCTTCATCATCCACAACTTTACTATCAATCATCATCCACAAGTTTACTATCAATCATCATCCACAACTTTACGATCCTTCATCATCCACAACTTTACTATCAATCATCATCCACAACTTGAGGATCCTTCATAATCCTTTGATACCAATCATTGTCTAGTCAAACCATCCCTCTATTTCAGTTGCTCAAACTGCCGTGCATTCAAACACTCAAATCACCACCCAATCAAACCACCCATGTACCTAAAACCCAAAACTACTCTCGATCCGAATCATCACATCTATTCATCCTATGACATGTCATCACATCTATTCATCCACCCACATGTCGAAGCTACCTTTGTCCCAAACCACCCGTCCACATAGGGCCACTTCACACATCGCCCATCACCCATCACCCGACTTAGCTATTATTACCAATTACCCTTATTTCATCACCCATCACCCATCACCCGAATTAGCTATTATTACCAATTACCCTTATTTCATCACCCATCACCCATCACCCGAATTAGCTATTATTACCAATTACCCTTATTTCATCACCCATCACCCATCACCCATCACCCCCCCCACACCACCACCAAACATACGTATGAGTGTGGGTCTCGCGGCATCGATGCTGCCTGCAATGCCTTGCACTTTGGCCGCCAGTGCTCGGAGCGGGTAAGCCGTCTGGACTTGAAACACAGATGCTGGGTTTAAACTTCATGCACCAGCTCAACGCGGTGGCTGGCTGGTCGGTCACGCATCCGGCCCTGTGTCAAAAATGCTAGAATGTTTGCTGCAAAGTGCGAGCAACTAGCTGTTCCTTTTTGGTACATACGGGTCTGTCTACGTGTATGCTGGGCAATGGTGAACATGTAGTGTGGAAGGCTCTGTTCGCGTCTCTATCATAGAATATTTTCTATCTTTATCTAGATTGTCCACTATATTAGTATGAACATTATTATTGTTGTTGTTGTTGTTATTATTATTATTATTATTATTATTATTATTATTATTATTATTATTATAGATGCTTCCGCTTAAACTCCGCCTCATTCTGCTGTCCTGCTGTGCCTTAGTCGAGATGTTTGTAGGTTTGCACTTTGCCTCTCAGGAGAGTCCGCTATCACAGGCGTGCTAACTCATGAATGAAATTGTGCTGGCACGTTGATGTTGAACCACTGCTGTAGAAACTATTTGTAGGAGTTGAATCGCTGCTCCAGAAAGTGCTTGTAGGAGGTGCGTGAGGTTATCAAGCCAAGCGTTGGGAGCCGTTGCGTGGTTGCATTGGAATACGTTGCTGTGTAAACGCGTCCAGCCCTAGGACTATGCCGTCGGAACTCTTCCAATGAGGGGTGCCCTCGCAAAGCCAGCTAGCCCTCGAGGCCAAGGACACAGATGCCCGAGGCTATACTTGCTCCTGAGTTATTGGATAGTCCATCTTTCTGGATAGGTTCATCTTTGTTTTCTGGGCACGTATGGAACCACACACCGCGAGGCTTCAATGGAATGGGTCACACAGTTTTTCTAAATGATTGAGCCATTGTTCTCCCAAGAAATTAAAAGCTTCTTTGGCACCACTAGAACTGCCACGCCCTGCCCTGCCCAGCATGCACATGTCAGTGGTCCTCTTCTCCCCTTCGGTGGTCTTCTCCCCCCCTTAGTCTCTTCCCGCCCCGATCTCTCGTGCTTTATCTTCGCCCCTCTGCGCTTAGCAGACAACATGCCGGTGACTGTCCCCCCTTCTTACCCCTTCCCCCCCCCCTTTTGCTTGTGGGCATGATTCATGCCCCATCGACAACGTGTCGGTGAGCGTTTGGCTACCGGCGACGCACCATCGTACTCCCTGCTCGCCGCCCCCACCTTGACGCATCCACTGCGCTTCCCCCCGACCCCCCCCCGGCAGTCAACGGTGACTGTTCCGCTACAATATATGTATATATAGATTCAGAATGATAAATTATGGAGGTGAGCTCAGCATGCAACATAAGGAAAGCCCAATAGAGGAAGAGCCCAATAGAACCCAGTTTATTTTGTATTGGTTGATACAATATTTCCTTTAAGTCCCCAACTCGTTTTCCCGCTGCCCCCTTCACCCATCCCATTCCCACCCACCCACCCCCCAGCAGACAATGTGTCGGTGATCGTGCCCTTGGAGGTGCGCGAGCAGATCGAGGCGCAGACGCACCAAGCCGCGCTGGGGCTGGCCAACAAGCTGCTCGCGCAGGCGGAGAGCGCTGGGGTGGGTCGCTGCTGTAACATTTTATCGGTTCTTCCTTGGCATGATTATTACTAGTGTGGCTATGATCCGTTTTGTCGGTTTCTTCTCGCCTCAACCCCAAAACGCTGCCAAGGCTGGCTTTGTGCGCTGTACATTCTACTTAAACTACTAGGTACTTACACCTTAGACTAGTGACTACTCATACCTTAGACTAGTAACTACTTATGCCTTAGTCTAGTGACTACTTATATTTAAGTCTAGTAACTACTTCCACCTTAGACTACTAGCTACTCATACCTTTGACTACTAACCACTTACTTTAGACTACTAAAGATAAGTACGGTTACCTGTATCTCTAAAAAGCCCTGTATCTGCCCTTGTCGCTGTGGCCCCCCCTTTCGCGAAATTCTCCTTCTTAAAAAAAAATGCGCTTGGAAGCCCATGCCGTGTGTGTCTTGTCATGTACGGCTCCTCCCCGTTTTCCCCCTGGGTCGGTTTGGTCCTGCTCGCCCTTGCCCCCCAGATCACCACTGAGTCGGACAGCCTGACTCCCACTCCCTCGTCCCTTAATTATTGTCGCTGTGCCATCACTGCTCGTGTTATCACGGCACCTTCACACTTCGCTGCCCCCCAGATTACCGCGGAGGCCGACATTGTGCGCGGCGACCCGCGCGACAAGGTCGTGGACCTGTGCGAGAGGCTGCACGCGTCCGCCCTCATCATTGGCTCGCGTGGGCTGGGGGCGCTCAAGCGGTGAGGGTGCTGGTTGTTTGCTGGCATTCGGTGAGGGAGCTGGTTGTTTGCTGGCATTCGGTGAGGGAGCTGGTTGTTTGCTGGCGTTTGCCTGCCAGCATTTCCTAGCGTTTGGCAGCACTGGCTGTCATTTGCCAGCATTTGCCAGAATACCCTGTAGCTTAAAGTATACCTTAACGTATATCTGGCTCTAGCCTCGCAAGGCATCATCCACTTTTGAAGTCGTTGGGTTCTGATATCAGCGCTGAGGCTTTTATTGGCGAATCTGCTCACTGTATAGGTAGATGGCTGCTGTATAAGACTATTTTTGTAATTGACAGGGCACCAACGGGGAATGGGGGACAGCCTTCGGATTTCGAAGCGGCACTTATTCCCCGATGTGGAGCCTTGTTACTCTTTGGGGGCACTTGTTCCGTAGTCATTATTGCCTCAATCAGTGAAGAGGTACATACTCGGGGAGCCATCGCGCCTTGAACAACACATATATGAACCACGGAGTTCATGTTTACTTGTCAAGTAGCATGGCCAGTGAGCTATCGTTTGGACATGTCCGTTGGACCAGCCCCAACCATTTTTAAGTGCAACAGGCATGACAATGATTGTATCAGCCCACCATGAGTGAGACAACCATTCTAGTCGCCCCAAGTTGGTATCGCCCTACAAAGGCCAGCCCGTGTCTACTGCATGCATTCACAGCCTACTAACGCTGGCCCCACCCTCACATCCCACTAACTCAGCTTTCACTTCTGTTCCCCTCCCTCTGTTCTCTCCCCTTCCTCGTGGAACACACCCCTGGCCCCACAACACGTCCCTGTCCGCACGATGCATCCCTGGCCCATAATACGCAGCACCTTTGTGGGCTCGGTGAGTGACTACTGCGTCCACCACTGCCACTGCCCGGTCATCATCGTCAAAATGCCGGAGTCCAGCAAGGCGGCAGATCACACCGAGTAAATAACTGAAGGACAAACATTGTTAAAGTAAAGAAAAAAGAAGTGTCAAGACTTAAGAGAGGTAATTCGCGACATCGGAAAAGAGAAAGAGAAGGGGGTATAAGGAAAAGACATGTGCTTTTGCGTCGGCAGGCAGCAAGAATCCGCCCAGCCGACTTGCGTATTTGCCCAGTCGGCTTGCTAATGGCAAGCCCGGGCGGGGCCCAATCGGTGGTATGAGACAAAGCACAGTGGGCTGTTTAGTCAGCAACGCACGCTTCCTGTCCGATCAGGAGCACGCTCAAAAATCGGACTTCTCTCCGTGAGCCTGTTTTGAGGGGCCAGATGGCATCGTGCACGTGATGCTGAGCATTGCTGGAATGCAGCTGCCAGGGGGCAGAGTGGTCCTGAGATTTCAATGGCATTCTTGGGCGCTTGATCGATGTTAGAGATCAAGCCTTAACTGTGGAGATGGCTCCGTTGCTGAGCTCACATGGTGAAGTAGCAGCGGGCACACAAAGGGGAGCATTCGATAGCTCAGTTAGGAATCCCTCGCTACTTGGAAGCTTGGCTTGCTGAGTGCATAGACGGTTACTTCCGATTGTTGACTAGGCATTGCCGGGATACTGTCGGGAAAAACTTTTGGGGGGCTCATTGACATGCCCAGGGGCAGAAAGAAGCTGAATGAAAACAGTTACACCGCCATTGTGTGTTATACATTAATACATTAATACATTAATTAATTAATTAGTCACGCTCTTAAAAAAAGAAAAAACATTATAACATGACTCACTTGGGAGCTCATGTAGCACGTATTCCATTGCTGATGGGTGGGGGTGAGCGGGGCGCTGCGAAAAAGTTCTAACTAAGCTAACTCTAGTCTACCAAGATCCTAGCTACTCTACACGATCAGCAAAGCGCGCCCATTCCTCGACTGGGGGGTGGGGGCCTTGTCCACAGGGGCTGGCGTGTGGGCCTGGACAATTGTCTGCCATCTCTTCTTGTCCTGCATGGTATGCAAGCTATATGGAGAGAGGGAGGAAATGCGGCGTTCAAACTGAGCTGAGTGACGCACTTGGTGCCTCTTAATGAGTTCCACTTGAGCCTATATGTGGCCTGGAACTAAGTAGGACCTAGATAGCTTACACCATCCATTCCATCGACCCCTGTTCGCCTCCCACTGAGGACTAGTATGCTCACGTGACGCAGTCACGTGTCTATTAATTAATTGATTAGTTAATGTGGCCTGGGGACGATGAGGCATGGCCAAATACTGCACATCCGTTACACTTTTGCTATGAAAAACTTATTGCATCCACAATTGGCTAGCCTCTAGCTCTATATTATTAGGCAGAATTTAATTGCGCTGTGGCTTGCCTTGTAACTAAAAGGCAACGAGAGAAGTCGGTAGTCCCTGCCCCCAACGTACTTGCAGTGCATTATAATCAGGGGCGAAAAGTACCTACTCAAAAATTTTGCAACTACATATTTAAAATTAAATGAAATTGGAATTAACATGTCTCCGTTGGGAGTACATGTAGCACATATCCCTGAGAAGGGGCATATGGCTTTCAATACATGCTGGGCGCTAAGTATTCCTGCAAGGGTAGGCTACACGTCCTGCTCTGGGTGCATAAAGAGCACCGGCACCACCATGATGTATCATACCTAAAAGGCCTGGCATAGGGTGGAAGGTTGTCATATGGCTAGGCTATGGCTAGGGGCCTGGGGCAGATGGCATCTCAGCAGAGAACAACTCTTTGCATGGGCAAAGCATGACTAAATATTGCTATCAAGGAGACAACCAGCGCAGGCCAGAAATCGGGAGAATCCGGACCATGGTAGCTCGAGCCTGCCGTTATCTAGCTTGTCCGCGTGTTCGAGTCGTTCAGGATGATCGATGAATATATGAATGGTGACGGAAATGTGTAGCCTTGTGCATTGAAATTATGGCTGGCTTACGTGTAGAGCGACTAGATGACCTAGACGGTGGGGCCGGAAACAGCTTGCTTGATCAGGGCGTGTGTTTCGAGCCTCTGGCCAGGAGTGTCTAGCTATATGCAGGCATCTGGCATGTGGGGCTCATCATACGGGCACACATGTACATGGCCGTGACTCCCCAACGGGAGCACAAGTCTAATTAATTAATTAATTAATGTACATGGCTGAATAATGCTAATTCATCATCTGGTATGGGGCCCATAATCTGATCAGGCACTCCGCAAAGGTGAAAACCTTTGCGTTCAGTGCCGGGCCGCGGAAAACGCGGAAAACGCGATCCGTACAAATGAATCCGACCGGAATCGAACTGGGGACCTCTCGCACCAATTTTGCTGACTATAGGACGGACGTCTCCGGTTACCATGGCATCGCCAACTTACACCTACAGTCATCCGCAAAAGTTCTCCTGTCCGGGGAGTGATGCAAGCCTTTCGGATTTGGTACTAGATAAATCACTCGAGATCTGTGTGTAGGAGTACTACACACGTGTCTGCACGCGAGACTTGTTCAGTCTCGCACCGTGAGACGGGCTGAACACGGCTGAATCCTTCTTTTAGAAGGGGGCGTAGCCGGTACTATCGAAATCACCCCCATAATATTCGTACATGTACAAGGTCACGTTGGCTAAAGCTAGGCCTTACTATTCTACACTACTACTGCTATAGTCCCCTAGGCTGGTGGCTGAGGGTGCTGGGGCAGCGGGGGTCGCTTGCCAGCTAGGGCTTGTGGCCGACGTACGTACTATGGCTGCCCCTTTCCAGTACACCGGCTTCCCCGCAGACCGCAGACCGCAGACCGCGGAGCTGGAGGTATAGGTCGGCCATAACTCCCGTCACCGTTGTTGCTGCGCCAGCCTGGGGTCAAGTCGTCGTCCAACCTTGGTGTAGTGAGTCCTCTCGAGCCGCTTGTGGCGTCTGAGGAACGAAATCTTGTCCGGCGGGGTCTCAAAGATGAGCAGCAGCTAGCGGAGGCGGTCCCACCTTACCGGCTAGGCAGCTACCCCGCGAGCGGCGAAGGCGGTGGGCGGCTCCAGCTTGATCTCATGCACCTATGAGGCCCATGCGGCACCAAGGATTTCGTTCTCAAACGCCTGTACGTGCAAGCTTCGCGGAGTCCTCACCTTCCACCAGGTTGAAGTTCTTGACGATGACCTGAAGGCTGCGGTTGTCGAGCTCGGCCTCGTCGCGGAGCTAGGTCAAGGTTTTGCTGCTTGAGCTGTGCTGCATGCATGCGACAGCGGAGGTGTTGGAGGTGGTGTGGTGCATGCTTCAGCATGTCCGCCCAGGTCTGGGTGGGAGGAGCGCATCGTCGGCAGGGCCTGGCAGTGAGGTGCTGGCCGGCCAGTGGCCGGGCGGCAATGTCATTCGATCACCTTCTCCGGGCGGTGAGGCCTGCATGCGGTGTTTTGCAGGCCGGCACTCGATGGCGATGGCCGTCATTGTCCTGGAGGCGCTTGTCGAGGTCACAGAGCTGGGCGGTGATGGCGTCGGTGGAGGCAGTGGTGGCGGTGGAGGTGGAGGCGAGGAGGGTGGCCGGTGGCCGGCGGTGGAGATGGCGGGGAGCTCGGCAGCCGGCGTGCGGCCCACAGCTGCCACATCTGCAGCGAGGGGGGTCACATGCTGCATGCGCGATGGCTTCAGCTGATCGAAGGTGGAGGAGGAAGGTGGATTCGGTCTGAAGGGGGAGCGGGGACCCAGAGGTCTTCGGCAGAGCGCTGAAGGATGGAAAACAGTGCGGCGAGCTGAAGGGGAGGACGGGGCCATGCGCAGCCGGGCAGGTGCATGGTCAGTTCACGGTGGGAATACCGGCCGTCAGCTCCATTACGTAGGCGCATGTTGGTGTAAAGGTGCTGGCACGGGGCAAGGAGTGAGGCGTGCGACCCATAAAACACGAGCCCCAGTATCGTGATATATATTGGGGGCTGTTGAAAAAAGCCGCCCGCCTGTTGACGTCAAAGGTGGAAACTAACCTGTCTCGAGACATCAAAGTCGCGCTCAAACCAGCTAGGTTCGCCGGGGCGACTGCGCTTGGGCTCAGGCGATGCAGAGGGCGAGGCAAGCCCAGGAGGGACCTGGGCGACCACCAGTGCTCGACTAGTGTCACCGCTGCCTTCGGCCGGGCCTGAGGGCGAAGCTGCAGCCGGAGCTGCAGATGTATTTTCAGGGCGCTTACCACATTAATTAATCTAGTGGCAACATGTACGTATTGAATTGAATTGCATTGAATTGAACGTGTCTCCGATGGGAGTATATGTAGCACATATCCCTGAGAAGGGGTATTTGGCCTGTAATACACGTACTCTGGGCTACTTCCTGCAAGGGTAGCCGGGTGTAAACTACACCTGCTCTGGGTGCACAAAGTGCACCTGCACACCACTATGGCTATCCTAGCACCTAGACCCCCACCCATCACGCAAGGGAATTTGTGCTACATGATCTCCCACCGGAGTCAAGTCATAATTTAATTTGATTTTTTAATGTGACACAGTTGCGAGTAGTATTCATAATTAATCGTTTTGAAATGCAGATGAAACGCCCAACTTTATTACATAAATAAATACAGACACCACTGCGACACAGGTGTCCCGCTACCACCGATATTGTCGAAGGCTAAGCCTTTTCTAAAGCCTGCTACACACAGGGTCTACCAGCTCTACACGGACACATACCAACACAAAGATGGTTTTGTCACTTCAAACAAAGATGGTCACTCATTCCACCACATAAACGATGCCCACCTTAATGCAACCTGCCTGCCTGGGTAATACCTTGCCGTCCAACAGTTCGCTAAATACACAAAATCATGGGGACAATACCCTATGGTACAACACTGTATGCCAAGCACCAGCGCAGGGTGCCACTCTCAACAACACTCCAAGACAAGGCACTCGTCAAGCGCTGCACGTTGTCAAACGCCACGGGGGCACTTCTCAAGCATCACGGGGATGATTCTGGTGGCCTCATCACACACGATGCGTGTCAGCCAGCTGCTACAGCCCAGGGTCCAGGTTAATGACAGTTCGCCCAACCAGGGCTGACGATGCGTCAACCATAAATCCAAACTTCACGAGGGTGTACCCCAGGAGCAATTTGGGGACGACTGCCGTAAAACCATGCGCATGCCGGCCGAATATTTCTGTTGCTTTCCGCAGTTCCAGTCCACAGTTTGACAAGCTCCAGCATTGTGTGCGATAGCTCGCCTGCGTGCATGGGGTGAGGCATCTTCAAAATTCCGACACCGTAGAAAGCCCCTCACAAATCAGATGCAGGGCAATAGATAGCCCCACACCATGGAGGTAGAGATGAGGTAGATAGCCCCACACAATGGGAAAGGGCTATAGATACCCACACTACTCACTAGGCTGAGGCTAAATCAGCCCCCCAGACGGCGGGTAATCTCAGATGCTGTACAGCGCGCCGCGCGACATGGCGTCAGGGTTGATGCCCTTCTTGTGGAAGAATTGTCGCATCGCCTTGCGGTTGATGATCAGTAAGTTGCTCGCCACCTGGCGCGCCTTGCCATCGGAGCCTCCCACGAGGGAGTCGCGCACGTACGGCATGAGCGGGAAGGGCAGGTCACACGTGCCCACGTTGTCGTCACTGTGGCACGCCGCGCTGCCAGGTGGCGTGACCACGCCGGCCGCCTCTGCATGGGGGAAGGAAGGGAACAAGCAAAGTTAAAATGGCAACCGGACAGAAAGGTGGCAGGTATGATGAGTGGCAGATGATTCTCGCTAACCTGACTGGACACTCACCCACCAGCGGATAGGACCCCGTGTCGGCGTGTCCCCCCCCTCTCGATATTCTTATATACCGATTCTTTGCGACCTATCGTTCAGGCCCTCACCCGCGAGCGCGGCCACGATTGGACCGTCCCTACCGAACAGTTCTCATCACGATTCTCATCAAGCAAGAAGCTGTTGGTCCTCACCTGCGAGCGCGGCCGAGATGGACCCCGGCCCGGCCGACTTGACTGCCACCAGTATGGCCTGCTGAGCGCCCTGCAGGTGCTCCAGCGCACTGCCCCGCGCCATCGGGTCGGCCTCGCGCTCCTGCGACGATGGATCAAGGGTGGCAGTACACAACCGTGGGCAAGGATTTTGGAGCATACACGCTAGGCAAATGGTCAGCGCCGCGATCCATCCTGCAACGATAGAATTACCAATTCAAGGCAGCCACCCATCAGAGACAAAGGAAAACACTTGGCGAGAAAAGGGGAAGGTCCGCGTCAAGCGCCTGGGAGGCTCCTGCGGCGACAACATAAAAACCCATGATCGTGACAGATGGTGGTAATCAGGGGCAAGGAATAGACATCAGACATTAACAAGACCATACAGGATGGCCGTCTCACTCCTGCGAGGTCAGCGTCACGCTTTATAGGAATTATTTTTCTCACCTGATTGACCGACGGTCACCGATAGACAAGCGGATTAGACAACAGGCATTAACGACACATGGGAATAGGGAACAGGGGGATAAAACAAAGGCATTCATTGACAAAAGGGGTTCAAGAACAACTACAGACGAGCAATAGGTGAATGATGAGAAGTAGAGTCAATACATGGCACGAACGGATCCGGAAGAGCAAACGAGTCATGATTGCGCTGCTGCAAGCGCTGTCAGAACAGAGGGCAGACTAACGACCAGAAAAGGGCAGTAGGCACAAGGCATGGAGCAACACTTCACAACGTTGAAAATGGCATTAGTGATCAACGAAGCAGCAGGGTAATCCGATGTAGACCCAGGTTTGCGTGGCGGGAATCGTCCTCATGACCTTTGGGGTACCTTTCGCGACTGTATAGGTCTCTTGATCTGGACGCATCCTAGATCAGTCCAACTCCGAAAAAACTCACCCACGACTGCAGTTGTGGCATATACCTGTGCATCAAACCAAAGAATAGTGTCATAAATAGCCAAAGGTCTGCATGGAACTTTGGCACTCGAAACAGTTACATCAAAGAAATGGAAATGCGCGCGTAGACCGCTACCACCATCTATGTTGCAACAGTAGAATACCCTCAGCAGAGGCAATGCTCACCCACGTTCGCGTTGTACGGCTTCTCAAGGCCACTCCCTTTTGGGTTAGGGAGGTTGGGTCGTGAAAAAAATGTTTTCAAACACCACACCACACCGCCAAAAAATCTCTCGTCCAATGTCTCCCCCTCCCTCACTATCCAAACACCATCACTATTCATGCCCCTCCCGTGCGCTCACCTGCGTCGCGTTCTCAAACAACACCACGCCGTCAAAGATCCGCGCGTAGTTGGCAAAGTTGGCCGAGAACTGCCGGTGGGACGCCAGAAGCTGCCGCACGGGCACCCCCCGCCCGGTGACCAGCTGCCTCACGATCGCCCGCTCGACCGCCTCGCCGGCATCCACGGTGACTGCCACCATTTCGACCAAGTAGGCCCGCCGAAGGTCGGGCGTCGGGTCCTCCGTACGGTGGCGGGCGCTCGACTTGGGGTAGTGCGCGCGCCGGACCTGTTGGTGGTTGTGATTGCCACGGGGTGGAAACGTGCGGCATTACAATGGGAGGTCGTGTTAGAGGTGGTCCTGGTGGGCATGTGGGGCTGGTTGTCTACTTGATATAGGGCTGGTGCGCGGGGCGGACCTGGAGGTGGAATGAATAGCATGATTACAGAATAAGGACACAGCATGGAAAGACGGTAGCTACTAGCAAGTAGTGAGCAGTCAAGGGGGGGTAGTGCGGTCAACGCACCTGTGCTTGTTGCACGGTGTGTAACGATATATTACTAGTAGGGCCGCCAATGGTAGCACCATTGCTGCAAAAAAAAATTATTATCCTGAAGAAGGATGGGGGGGGGGCTGAGATAGGGCTGATAGGGGGTCGTAATCCTGAATGTAGCACTTTGCGAAATTGTGAGCATATGAAGCGGCCGTGGCGGTGGTAGAGGCAGTACTTGTTAGTCCACTGAGGGTAGGTTATTATTATCGTGTTAACATCCACCACTCCCACTCCCCACCCTACATTTACCCGTTCCCCTCCACCCACCTGCCGCGCCGCTGCCGTGGCCGCCTCGTCAATCTCCCAGTAGACCTCGGTGCTGACACCCTCGGGGGACGTGACCACGCCGGGCCCCCGCTTGTACAGGTGCTTGGTGTCCTTGAGCATCGCGACCGTCTGCTCGATGTACGGCGCCCAGCTCATGGTGCCGTCGAGGACGATGTCGCGCCCGTGGTTGACCGCCACCACCAGCAGCTCCTGAGGGCAGGAAGGAGACGGAGGGGAGGAAGGCAAGGAACCAGACTCAGGATATGATTGCAAAAAATGGGTGGTTAACCACCACCACCGCGAGCTCCTGAGGGCGGGGATGGCCGATGACGGAAAACAAGCAGGGTGAAAAGGGCGAGGGGGAGGATTGAGTGGGGAAAGGGGAGGGGGGACTACCGGGAGATCCCAAATAGACAAAACTAGGGGGATACATGCACACCAATAATAGTAATAATAATAATAATAATAATAATAATAATAATTGATTAGGAGAAACCAGGGGGGATACATGCACACCGAGACACAGCCCCGAAGGTTTCTCGCGGTCGACAAGGTGCTCTCAGCTACACGTATCCGATGTTTCGCTACATTTTCATCCTGCACATCCCTCTCCTGGGCGTGTACTCTTCCTCCCTGCCCTTTTAACTGGGTGAAAATAATTCACACAATCTGCAACGGGGCGCTCACCTGCGCCGCCACGAGTGACGCCTGGTGCACCTCTGGCCCCACCAAATTGGGTGGGTCCCCATCCTCAGCCCCATTCTCCTCCCCTGCCTTGCCGCTTCCCGCCGCCCCCATCCCCCCGGTGCCCTTGAGCTTGGTGACGTACTGCAGCTTCAACGCATCGGGGTCGATCACCACCGCGTGGTCCCCGTACTGCTCCCAGAAGGGGGTCCCTGCGATCGCGTTGGCGACAGTGGACTTGCCCGCACCCATGCCGCCGCCCAGGAAGCTGGCGGGGGGGGAGGAAGTGTGCGTTTCCGGTGGTGAGGGGCGGGGGGGAAGCAGGAGGCGGGGGGGAACACCACGCGATGGGAGAACAAAGACGGTAGGAAGCGCGTGGGGGGGTAGGAGGTGGCGGCACGCATTTGTGGTTGAGCGTCATTGGAGTGGCTGGTGGAATCCGTAAGTCAGCATAAACCCAGAGGAACGTTCAGGAGTAGTGTGTAGACCAATCGCTGTGGGAGTCCAAGGCATCCAGGTAGCCTCAAGAGTCCAAGCTCAGAATCCAAGCTCAGCGTGCTCAGGATAAACAAATAGGATGGAGTGATCGAATCTCCTCATCACGAAGCCATGAACGCCCAAAGAAACAAACTTCATCGAAGGAGCTTCAGTTCATCTGTCTTCTTCCTTTAACTCGAGAAGAAAATGAGTGGGATAAAAATGAGAGGGTGAGTGGGGTTGGTCACCATTAACTGGGGTGAACAGGGTTGGTCAACGTGGTTGCGATGATAAAAGAAAGTTGTGCGAGCCAAGACTGTGTCAGGTGCTGCTAAAGCCACTTCCCTTCTTCCCTTCAAAAAACATTATGCCGTTTGATTCTTTAAAGCACGGTAGTGCTAGAAACGCCACACGGTAAACCTTGACTTATGTGAAACATACAAAATACAAACCCATGCAAATATCATGTTCAACTCACAAGATAACAAGCCGCTCAGAACTCACATACGTGATCGTGTGCGGCCTATGTAAAACTTGTGCGGCTTACGCAACACACAGAAAGCAAACCCATTTCACCTACGGGTATTCGACATACATGACCGTGTGCGGCTTATGCAACGAACAGAAAAACACTACTCATTTCACCTACGATGTTCGACATACATGACAGTGGGCGGCCTATGTAACAGTTCATTTCACCTATAACAATCAACATACATTATCGTGGGGGGAAGCTCCCTGGGCGGCTTGCGCAGATGCGGCCCCGCGCCATCCCCTACCGCGATGATGGCCTCCCGCTCCGCCTCCTCCCACACTGAGTTGGCCACTGGGCCAAACAAGACCGCCGCAGAGGGGAAGTACTTGGCCCGCCGCAGAACACTGGGCTCCGACAACACCCCGCCCCCAGGCACGCCCCCCACCATGACCCCGCTCCCCGGCATGCCCGCCGCCACCCCGTTCTCGTTCCTGCTACTGCTCCCCGTCACGCCATCGCCGCCACCGCCACCGCCATCGCCATCGACGACACTGCGCCCATTGCTCGACCCGGCGACCGACGCGTCCAAGGGGGCGCTCCCCCCGGGGACCCTGCTGCCGGTGCGGGGACCGGTCACAGCGGTGGGCTCCACCCCGAGGCTGTCCGAGATGTTCATGAAGTGGCCCGCAGGCGGTGGGCCGCCGCTGCCATCGTCCGCCCCCGCGAGACCCCCCACCGCGTACAGCTCCCTCTCCCACGCCAGCACATCGTTCGCCCCCTTGCGTCCCGTCTTACCGGTGCCGCCGTCACTGCCCGGTCTGCCAGCCTTGTTATTGCCGCTCATGACCGCCCGTTGGAACGACTCCCCCGGGACGGCACCATCAAACGAGGACAAGGGCCAGTCGTCGGCATCGCTCTCGCCCGCAGGACTGTTCATGCCAGGTGCTGGGCTAGTCCTGCCCGATGCCCCCGGGTGCGGGGGCAGCACTCCCCCAGGATTGGCCGCATCTCTCGCACTGCCAGCACGATTCGCATGCGAGAACGCTTGCGTGGCGTAGAGGGAGGAGGACGGGACCGCCTCCGCCTCCAAGGGGGGCTCGTCCTCGTCATACGCGCGCAGAGGGTACGCGGGCCGGCTGGCCAGTATGCCCATGCGCGGCGCGTCCGTCTCGTCCTCCACTTCGTGCGACGCCTCCCCTGGCCCCGTCTGGGGTTCCGGGAACGGTTCGTCCTGCGTGGATCTGGGACCACCCTGGGGCGTTCCCAGGGGCGTGGAAGAGGATGCACCCGTGGAGGATGCCGACTCAGAGGGCCGGGAGAAGAGGTTGAATAGACTGGAGTAGGAACTTGGGGAGTCAAACGCATGGGGTGGATGGCTCGCGGAGGAGCTCGTGGACCAGGGACTCGAGGAGGGAGCGACCGAGGAAGCGAGCGAGTTTGAAGACATTGAAGGAGCTGAAGAGGGCCGGGTGGCGGCCCAGCCGTGGGCCGACTCCGCCTGCGCATGGGTCAGCGCGTCGTGCACGAAACGGAGCAGGGAGGCCTCCTGGTATGCGCCGCTGCTGCCTCCCGCGTGAGGGTACTGGGCGAGCAGCCGCCCATGCCAGTAGAGCTGCAGCGTGGGGTATGCGCGCACGCCCTGCCGGCGGCAGAACTGGGCGGGGAGCTCCGACCCGTGCAGCCGTCCCACAATCACACGGGGGAGGGGAGGGAGGGGGGCGGGGTCTCGGCTGGCCCTGCCACCAGGGCTGCTGTCGCCGCCATCAGTATCGCTGCTAGTACTGTTGCTGTCACTGTTATTGCTGTCGCTGCTGACGTCACTGCTACTGCCATGTCCCCGGGGATCGGAGCCCAAGATTTCACGCCCCCCCCCCGCGCGGTTCATCCTGCCAATCGCAGATGTAATTGTGCCATCGCCCTGGTCGGCCTTGACAGCACCTCGACCCCGCCTGTCGCTATCATTCTCGTGAACATCATTATAATTATCATCACAGCTGCTGTTATCCGTCACGCCTTGGATTACCTTACTCGCACTGCCAGCCGTGAATCCCTCAGTCACCACCGCACTGCCCTCCGAACTACTCCCCTCCGAACTACTCCCCTCCGAACTACTCCCCTCCAAACCGGACCCCTCCGCGGCCCCGCTATCGGCCCCAGCCGCCCCA
Organism: Mesostigma viride; assembly: GCA_009746045.1. Taxonomy (NCBI): domain Eukaryota; kingdom Viridiplantae; phylum Streptophyta; class Mesostigmatophyceae; order Mesostigmatales; family Mesostigmataceae; genus Mesostigma; species Mesostigma viride. The sequence continues at coordinate 257,759 of RPFO01000594.1, forward strand.
TCCGCTTCACCACTGCCAGCATACATGTCACCGCAGCTGGCGCACACGTCCTCCTCCCCTTTGTCGACATCACCTACCTTCCCCCCCTCCTTGACCTGCACTGCAGCGCCCTCATTCCCACGAGGACCCCCCCCGTCCTCGGCCATGGCCACATCCCCCCGAGCAAACACGAGCGCGAGACGCTGGAGGGTCGGCTCGAGCTCCGTGCACACCTGGCACCCGCGCGAGGCCCACATGACCAGCAGCGCCGCCGAGTCGGGGCCCGTGTCCAGGTGGGTCGCGCTGCTCGCCGCGAAATTGGCCGAGAATGACACGGGTGACACGGAACTTATTGCAGGAACGCCCGCGGTCGCAGGGAGGGCGGGATGGGAGGCGGATCCTGAGGGAGAGTCGGAGGAAGAAGCGACGACAGATGCCGCAGAACCGAGGGCGGGAAGAGAGGGGGCCGACGGGGGGGTTGGATGGGAGGCGGGATCCACAGACCATCCACCGAAACCCTGCGGACCTCCCTGGGCATTGCCAACCCCGCTGGCGCCCACAACTGATAGCCCCTCCCGAGGGCCGTGCTTCTCCCGGTGGGACTTGCGCCGGTGGCGGTGACGGGAAGGGGAAGACGGCGCATCTTCGCCGACTGGGCTTGATTCTCTGCCGGGCCCGCTGCTGACATGCCCCCTCGAAGGACACTCATCAACATGCTCACTGGAATGGTCATCGTCGTCAGAATCACTGCTCGAACTGGCATCCGCCGCCAAACTGCCGTCGGCCGAGGATGGCGCCCCTCCGCCCAGCAACATCCCCCGCGACCCCCCACGCTCGCCCGCGGCTTCCCTCCCGTCGACCGGCCTCCCCTCCCCTTCCCTTACCTCGGAAGGCGACTCGGAGGGCGTCCCCCTTCCCCGCGCCTCCACCCCACGTTTCCCCCTCGACTCCACCGTGGGGAGCGCGGGCCAGAAGCCCTTCTTGACCACGCCCCCAGTGGGCGGCCCAGGGTCCTCCAGGGGTGCCGGCGGCGAGAGCGCGAGCGAGAGGAACGTGTCGACCGACAGCTCCACGACGGGGGAGCGGGAGAGGTCGCGCCACACGCGCGCCCACTCGGAGCCCTTCTCGCTGATCGTTCCCAGCCGCATGTCCTTGCTGCGCAGCGCCCCCACCTCCGCCGTGCGCGCCCCCGATCGGCCGTCCTTGCTGGGCCCGCCGCGCTGCCTGCGCGGGCCGCTCCTCCCGCCACCCCCTCCACTGCTGCTGGTGCTGTTGTTACTGCTGACGATGGCCGTCCTGCTGAGGCCGCCAGGCGGTCCCAGCGGAGCCACCGCAAGGGCTCCATTCTCCGCGCCATCGCCGCCACTAACTACATCACCTCCTGCAGCCGCACCCGGTGGTGACGCCGCCACTGTCGGCCCCGAGGTGGACGCCGGCGTCGTCGGGTTTGACGGGACGGGCCTTCCGAAGGAAGCGGGAGAATTCCCCGCCACCATCGAAGATGCCGACGCGGATCCCAAGGCAAACTCCGCCCCCACCCCACCCCTCGCCTGACCACCCCCCTCCCCTGACGCGGTCGTGGCGGCATTTGCAAACATGCTCGCGAGGCCTGGCTCTGCTGCCTCGGTGCTACTGTACTCGTTGTCCATGCGCCCCCACTCATCCGCGTCATCCGGTGGCAGCAGCAACGAGCCGCCGTCCCATCGTATTGGCAACACGACCACGCAATCCGCGTCGTAGTCATCCAGCTGACGCCTCCGCATCACGTCTCCTGTGCCCTCCCCGCCCTCACCCCCACCCTCTGGGCGGATCTTCCTGGCACCCGTGATCCTGCTGCTCATCAACCCCCCGAGCGCGAGCGTGGTCGAGGACGCTAGCAGCTCCTGCCAGGGGGCCCGACCGGGGGCCTCTTTCGGGAAAGACTCCATGGCAGCATCTTCGTGGCGGCGGGCAGCATCCACGCCGAATACCCCAGAGGCCCCAACACTGTCTTCCCGGGCAAACTCCGCGGCACCATCTCTTACTGCAGAACTCCCAAGCACAGTCGGGTCGCCATGCATAATGCTCGCGACGCCACCAGGACCCTGGGCTGGGGCTTGGGCTTCCAGGGACGTCAACCCCGGGTGCTTGCTGTCGGCCGCCGGTGCCCCATCCTCATCCTCCCCCGCGAGAGAGAGGCCCACCTCCAGCGTCGTGGACGACGGCGATGCGGGAACCAGAGAAATGCTGGCATCCAAGTGGCCAGAGGACGGCGCCAGCGACGCCAGCATGGGGCCAATGGCGGGCGCGACGGTGACGGATGAGAGAGATGGCAGTTGCACGCCTGCGCCAGTTGCCAATTGCGCACCCGCGCCAGTTGACAATTGCGCGTCCGCGCCAGTTGACCGTTGCTGCATGCCTGCGTCGATGCCCTCTGCCTGGGCGGTGCTGCTCTGCCGGCCCTGGTCTGGTTCAGCTAGGGAGCGGGACCGCTTGCCGGTGCCGGCATGAATGAACGCCGACGTGGCGCCGTCCTCCGCCAGCACGTCGGCCGGCGAGAGGAAGGGGGAGCCTTGGAGGCCGTCTCCCTGGGACCTACTGGCGGCGGCCGCGTCGCTGCCTGCCTCGCTGGCCTCGCCCTCCCTCGCACCTGTGCCTGCTTCCCACGTTTGCTGAGATGGTGACAACGACAACGATGAAGAAGAAGAAGAAGAAGAAGACGACTGCGATGGCATCGATCCTATGGGCCCTTGCCCTTGCGATTGCCCTTGCCCATCCCCCTGCCCATCAGCTTGCAGGAGCTCTGCCTCCACCCCTCCGGGCTGTCCTGGCTGCAATAGTGACGGCAGTAGCTGGGATGGCTCATTGCCACTCCAGGCCATGCTGCCCGCATTACCGCCCACAGCACTTGGTCCCCGCTCACCATTCCTCTCTTCATCACTCCCATCATTACTGTTGGAGGTGCTGGCATCATTATGGTTGCCACCAAGTGCCGCTGCAACTGCGGCCGCTGCCCCAAGTTTATTCTTCTCTCCATCCCCCCCTCTCCCGCCCTCCTTGTCCTTAATCATATCCCCCTTTGCCTCTGCACCCCTGTTCATGTCCCTATTCATGCCCTTGCCCATGTCCCTACTCGTGGCTTTGCTGGCCTCCTTGCTGGCGTCCTTGCGAGGCTTTGGCGCGCCGTACTTCTTCCGGAGCGCGCTGACACGCGGCCGGTTGGACGCCAGCAGCGCGTCCACGTCGTCCCATCGCTCGAAGTACATGTGGTGGAGGCGTTCCAGGTGCCACACAAGCGTGTCCATGATCTGAGGATCCAGGGGGCCGTGAACAGCGAGGCGGAGAGGGGAAAGGAGAGCGAGGGGAGGAAGGGAGAGTGAGTGGGGGACGGGGAAGGGCGAGGGAAATTGGCAGAAAAAAGGGGGTCGTGGAAGATAGAATCCGCAGACATGTGCCACACTAGTGTGTGCATGGTCTGGCGCAAAGGGGAAGGGGGGCAGTTGGGTGGAACTCGGAGAGTCTGGCAGGAGAGAGGGAGAGTTAACAAGGAGAGAGGGAGAGTCAACGAGGAGAGAGGGAGAGTAAACGAGGAGAGAGGGAGAGTTAACAAGGAGAGAGGGAGAGTCAACACGGAAAAAGGGCGAGAAAGAAAGAAGGACAGGGAAGGTGAGGGGGAAGGGAAGGGGAAGGGGAAGGGGAAGGGGAAGGGGAAGGGGAAGGGGAAGGGGAAGGGGAAGGGGAAGGGGAAGGGGAAGGGGAAGGGGAAGGGGAAGGGGAAGGGAAGGGGAAGGGGAAGGGGAAGGGGAAGGGGAAGGGGAAGGGGAAGGGGAAGGGAAGGGGAAGGGGAAGGGAAGGGGAAGGGGAAGGGGAAGGGGAAGGGGAAGGGGAAGGGGAAGGGAAGGGAAGGGGAAGGGAAGGGGAAGGGGAAGGGGAAGGGGAAGGGGAAGGGGAAGGGGAAGGGGAAGGGGAAGGGGAAGGGGAAGGGGAAGGGGAAGGGGAAGGGAAGGGGAAGGGGAAGGGAAGGGGAAGGGGAAGGGGAAGGGGAAGGGGAAGGGGAAGGGAAGGGGAAGGGGAAGGGGAAGGGGAAGGGAAGGGGAAGGGGAAGGGGAAGGGAAGGGAAGGGGAAGGGGAAGGGGAAGGGGAAGGGGAAGGGGAAGGGAAGGGGAAGGGGAAGGGGAAGGGGAAGGGGAAGGGAAGGGGAAGGGGAAGGGGAAGGGGAAGGGGAAGGGGAAGGGGAAGGGGAAGGGGAAGGGGAAGGGGAAGGGGAAGGGGAAGGGGAAGGGGAAGGGGAAGGAAAGCGAGTGACATGGGAAAGCGGGTGGGAGAACGAGCACACAATGTGGGTGCAGGTCGAGGTTTCATTTGGGGAATCAGGATGGCAGCAGCAATCAACAAAATATCCGCTATTTAGATATTCGTGATATTGTAACATGTTAATGACAGCATGATTACAGACAACGTCTAGTATTGCAGTAGGTATCGTAGTGGTTATATACAAGTATTTATATAGTAGTTACAGACAACGCCTAGTACTAATAAACACTAGTAACTAGTAGTGAGCTCAAGCTGGCACCGCCAGCACAGCAGACGCACTGGTACACTCATAGTTCATACATGCGATTACCAAGATACAGGGGAACGCTGTCCCTGTCATAAACTACCACGCCTGGGAATGCGGGGGAGCTACCACAGTGATTGCTACCCTGTAGCACTGGTTTACCGCTAAAGATCAGGCATGGTGTGATGCGATGGCAGATTGGCATCCTTACTTGGCCACAGTGAACGCTTACCATTGCAAAGCAAGCGTAAACATCCAAGGTTCATGCGCGATGCTTGTCTCATTACAAGGATCATGCACAAACCTAGACAAAATGTTCATGCACAAACCTAGACAAAATGTTCATGCACAAACCTAGACAAAATGATCATGCACAAACCTAGACAAAATGTTCATGAACAAACCTAGACAAAATGATCATGTACAAACCTAGACAAAATGTTCATGTACAAACCTAGACAAAATGATCATGCACAAACCTGGGGAAGGGGAAGGGGAAGGAAAGCGAGTGACATGGGAAAGCGGGTGGGAGAACGAGCACACAATGTGGGTGCAGGTCGAGGTTTCATTTGGGGAATCAGGATGGCAGCAGCAATCAACAAAATATCCGCTATTTAGATATTCGTGATATTGTAACATGTTAATGACAGCATGATTACAGACAACGTCTAGTATTGCAGTAGGTATCGTAGTGGTTATATACAAGTATTTATATAGTAGTTACAGACAACGCCTAGTACTAATAAACACTAGTAACTAGTAGTGAGCTCAAGCTGGCACCGCCAGCACAGCAGACGCACTGGTACACTCATAGTTCATACATGCGATTACCAAGATACAGGGGAACGCTGTCCCTGTCATAAACTACCACGCCTGGGAATGCGGGGGAGCTACCACAGTGATTGCTACCCTGTAGCACTGGTTTACCGCTAAAGATCAGGCATGGTGTGATGCGATGGCAGATTGGCATCCTTACTTGGCCACAGTGAACGCTTACCATTGCAAAGCAAGCGTAAACATCCAAGGTTCATGCGCGATGCTTGTCTCATTACAAGGATCATGCACAAACCTAGACAAAATGTTCATGCACAAACCTAGACAAAATGTTCATGCACAAACCTAGACAAAATGATCATGCACAAACCTAGACAAAATGTTCATGCACAAACCTAGACAAAATGATCATGTACAAACCTAGACAAAATGTTCATGTACAAACCTAGACAAAATGATCATGCACAAACCTAGACAAAATGTTCATGTACAAACCTAGACAAAATGATCATGCACAAACCTAGACAAAATGATCATGCACAAACCTAGACAAAATGATCATGCACAAACCTAGACAAACCGTTCATGTACAAACCTAGACAAAATGTTCATGCACAAACCTAGACAAAATGTTCATGCACAAACCTAGACATAATGTTCATGTACAAATCTCAAAAACACCTGAACCAGCCATCGGGAGTGACATAACGCCTGGATCAGAGAGCTCCCCTAGATGGAAAACGGGCTCGAAAAACCGATCGCAAAAATTGAAGGGAAAAAAGCCACCCCCAGTCCCACCTGGACGCTGAAATACCTGCAGGGTACATACGCTGACTACCCGCAGTACGATGGCTACCCGCAGTGCGCACGAAGACGCGATGGGATATCAAAGAGACAACCAGCGCAGGTCCGGAATAGTAACAAGAAGGTATGACTAGCTACTGTAGAGGATATGAGAGCTACTTTACAGTAACAACCACCCGCATAAAAAAATGAAATCCGAAAAGTGCCACGCACCTGGACGGTTATGTAATGCTGGCGACGCAACGGGTTCATCTCCCCTTCCCCCCCGACCCCGACCCCCTCGTCGCTCATGTCCATCCCCCCAAAGTCATCCACGCCCGCCCACCGCCCCACGTCGCGGCTCATGCGGCAGGCCAGGTGCTGCAGCAGCCACAGCATATGGCGGCGGTCTATCGCTGTGTCGAACCGGCACAGGTAGAGCAGGGCCAGGTCGCGGATGAGGGACTCTGGCAGCCGCGAGAGCCGCCCGTCCAGCGCGAAGTAGCACGCGACGTACTCGTCGAATGACGGCACGCCAGGTGGCGACACGGGGGCTTGCCAGGAACCGCCGCAGTTGGGAATTGTGTCGCTGACTTGCTCCAGGGGGGCAATGACGCCGCTGCCGCTGACTTGCTTTTCTGTGGGCCGACCGCCGCTGCCACTGCCAATACCTTGCGCTTGGTTGGACTCACTGAAGGTATCGCTAGCTGGCAGGGCAGCAGGGCCACGGCCACCATCGCTGCTACTACCGTTTTGAAAGGGAATCGGGCCTTTGGCATCATCGTTGCCACCCTCGGCGGAGACGACGGTATTTGCCCCAAAACTGCCAGCTGGCGTGCCATCATTGGCCACCTGAGGCGACGCCAAGTCCACCGTCGAACCGCTCCTGTCATGCCATATCTCGCCAGCTGCTATGCCGTCCTCTGCAGGCAACGGAGCCACGTGATAGGACGGCACGTCGCCGCTGTCCACGACCCCTTCATGGGACGCACGCGATGGCACAGCCCCCTCCCCTGCAGTCGCAAATCCATTCGTGGTGGCGACTGAGCCATTGGCTGTTGTAGGAGGGGCGCTTGCATGGTAGCCCAAGACCGGGGCTGCGCCCATGCTGCTGTCCGCTGCACCGTTGCTAGTATACACTGCGCCCACGCTGCTGGCCGCTGCGCCATTGCTAATGTATGCTGCGCCCACGCTGCTGGCCGCTGCACCATTGCTAATGTATGTTGCGCCCGTGCTGCTGGCCGCTGCATCATTGCTAATGTACGCTGCGCCCGTGCTGCTGGCCGCTGCACCATTGCTAATGTATGCTGCGCCCCTGCTGCTGGCCGCTGCACCGCGCTTGCTGCCGTGGGGCCTGGGGAACTTGGAGGATGCCGGGGCGGCCCTGTCGTTGATACCTGTGCTGCCGCCGTCACTGCTCCCGCTCCCCCAGCTGGCATTCCTGGGGCCAGTGCTGCTACCGCCGTCACTGCTCCTGCCACTGCTGCTGCCACCGCCACCGGTCCCATTGAGCTTGCCCGTGTGGGCACCCAGGAAACGGGCTTCGTTACGGGTGCCAGAAGTTTGGCTGTTCCTTGTTGTGGCCGGTTGGCCGGGGGGGCCTAGGCCATGGGTATCTCGCTCATTTCCAGGGGAATCAGGACGGAGTGTGGCATCCCAGCTCCTGCGGTCAGGACCCGCGGCATCCTGGACGCTGCGCATGCGGGAGAGCAGTTCTTCTTGCGACCGCCCCGCGTTGACCCCGTTCTTCCGCTGGCTTCCGCTCATGCTGGCGTCACTGCTGTGATCCGTGGAAGCGCTGCCGCCGCCGCCGCCGGCGCTGCTGCTGCTGCTGCTGCCGCATGGCCCCGGATGGTGTGAGGAGGGTGATGACATGGCGCACAACGCGGTGAGGCACATTGTCAACGCGGTGGGGCGCCAGGGGGACAGGAAGTAGGGAGCACATCGACAGCCTACGCCCAGGCCTAATCCCATCAAAGCCATGACGACTAAGAACCCGATGAACCACAGCAGAAGCCACACAATCAGCCATGGTATAAGCCACCAGATATAAGCCACCAGATATAGGCCACCACACACGCCACGACATAAGCCACACAACAAGCCACGACATCAGCCACTAGATGTGGCACAATGTCAGCCGCTAGACGCGCCACCAAGGAAGCTGTTGCAAGGCAAGCACAATCCAAAACAAAGCGCAAAGCCCTAGTAGAAGAGGCCCGTACAGCCCGCGGATCAACAGGGGAACATGGTCGGGTTCGGTCGGGCAACATGGTCCGGTTCGGTCGGGCAACATGGTCGGGTTCGGTCGGGCAGCATGGTAGGGTTAGGGAGGATGCCTGGTACGTCTGGCGGCCGGTAGCCCAGCAAATGCACCCACCCAACGGCCCATTTCGATTTAGATTCAAACGATCTCTAGTCCAAACTCTAAAGCGGATATAGCAGGTCGCTACGTCAGGGCCTCGCGATGCCTCGTGAGAAGTTTCTATCCCAATTACACTTCGATATTATTTTACTCCGGTTGCGTCGTAGCCCAAACTTAGGCGGGACAGGCGCCGCAAACTTGGCAGCAAGGGGCCGTGGGGAACTGCATTGCCAACTTGCACAGTCAGTGAGCTGCACCTAAATATGACTGCATGGAGTGCCAAAAATTGATGATACGGCCCTAAGGCAAGATATTCAAGTGGGAAGTTCAGAACCATCACAGCGTTATCAACATCAGCAAACACAAGGTTTAGAGAAGACAAATATTGGTATACAGCGAAAAGCAGAGGCAAAAGGCATCACCATACCTGTGCGGCAAGCTCCTGCAGGGGCCCGCCATACCCCCCTTGTCCTCGGCCCTGAGCGCCGGCGCATCCCCGGGGAAGGGTGCGTGAGAGATGCCAGAGGAATCAGGTCGCTGCCTGGGGGGCCGGTGGCCGGACCTCTCCGGCCCCTCCCAGCCGCACCGGCAGGCATGTCGCCTGCGCATGCTTGCATGAAATGCGCGCGAGTACCGGATGTCCTCCATGGCAGGCTGTAGGGTTGGATCGGTGGGTGGGGTGGAATAGTGGGGGCTCAAGGAAAGGTGAGTAGGGGGGAGTAATTGGGGGTGAAGGAGTTGTGACCAGGGCGGGATAGTTGGGTTGAAGGAGCGGTGAGTAGGGGGGGGGGGCGAAGTTGGGTGGGTGAGAACGGGGACGAGGCGACACATGGAGGCGGGAAGTGGGGGGGTTGGGAGAAGGGTGAGGTCGGGAGGAGGGGCGGGGGGGGGGGGGGGGGGGAAGTGAGCTGAGCAAGGGCGCATATGTGTGGGTGTGGGTGCGGGTGTGGGTGTGGGTGTGGGTGCGGGTGTGGGTGTGGGTGTGGGTGTGGGTGCGGGTGCGGGTGCGGGTGTGGGTGTGGGTATGGGTGTGGGTGTGGGTGTGGGTGTGGGTGTGGGTGTGGGTGTGGGTGTGGGTGTGGGTGTGGGTGTGGGTGTGGGTGTGGGTGTGGGTGTGGGTGTGGGTGTGGGTGTGGGTGTGGGTGTGGGTGTGGGTGTGGGTGTGGGCTGACATCGGTACCAGTAGATAGACTAGCACGCACACATGCCACCACGGTTATGAAAACTGGGATTCTGGGACATCTAGGCAGCCCCCCACCCCCACCCCCACCCCCACCCTCACCATCACCCCCTCCTTCCCAAGTCAAACAAAACTTCTATCTCCCAAACACGAAAGCAGACAAGGCAATGCTTCCATTGCCTTGAGACGTCATGCAACGGATCCGGCTCGTGCCTCCCACCCCACCCAAGCATGACGGGGTCAGCCTCTTGTACCCATCCCAATGGGACATCGCCAGTAACCAGCTCACGATTGTAGCCTCGCCAGTAACCATTCCATTATAAGGTTGTACGACTCGAAAACGCGGTCAAGATAACGGCAGGCTCGAGCTACCATGGTCCGGATTCTCCCGATTTCTGGCCTGCGCTGGTTGTCTCCTTGATAAGGTTAACCAGCTCGATGATAAGGTTCACCAGTAACCAGAGAGCTCATGATTTTAGGACTTGAACCCCAAGCACAGCGTCCAACAGTAATCCAACAAGGTGGTTGACGTGCAAGGCTATGGACCCCACCGTCTGCAGCATAGGGGAGGCAATACAGGGGAGGCCACCCACCCTCTGCTGCGCAGGGGAAGTAAGCCACCAACTGCAATAATACAGGGGAAGTAATCCACCCTCTAGTATCGGGGGGGGGAGCAAGACCAGGGCGACAACGATAAAACCAGAATCCAACCACAATGTGGTTACCATGCAGAGCGGTAGGAGAGTGGTTGAGCGGAGGCTAATGCAGAGCGGCAGGAGAGTGGTTCTACTGGGAATCGATTACATAAATTCCGTATTCGTCACTTGGTATCCTGCGCCAATGATGAAGACAGGGATTTAATTGCCGCGTTGTTAATGTTCTATGCAGCTAGTGATGGTTGACGCCCCACGCCTCGCTGGCGCTGCTACAAGTGGACAACCCGGCCCTTCAGCGCGGCAGTTATGCATGCAGGCCTTCGAAGTCCAAGACGTCTAGAAATGCATACGCAATTGATAGCAAGAGATGGCCGCCCTCCCAACAAATAAACCAATTCCAGTTTCAAATCGAGGGCTGATGACGTTCTTAGAAGCGGGCGATGGCCATTTGATTAGTACAACCAAAACCATTACTCATCATACCTGGGATTGGCGGGACAAGCGCGCTCTGGACGCGCGAGATAACGCATTCTCCACTCCAGACAAGGACCCGGCTCTATCGCCATTGCTGGAGCGACAGCTGGTTACATCCCCAGCATCTTGCCGCTGACTACTAGAGTAGGCTTGGCTGGAATACCCATGCGAGCGGCTGGAGGATTTAGTTACCGCAGACTCAGCGGATAATCCCCCGAAGGGACGCCAAGCCTGGATACCGTAATCTAAATTCATATATTCAGCTGCGCGAACAAAGCGCTAGCTAGCACGCCCCTTACGCCATCGTGAAAGGCGGCACTGGCATGGGGCGCTGCCGCCTGTTAGAAAACCTCCCTCATAACGACTCCCGTGCTGTCTTCAAATTATATTTTATTCACCGCCCAAGACTTCTGCATGGCGACGAACGCCCCTTCGGACATTGACGTGGTTGCACAACACCCGGCGGGGCGTCGGTTCGCGCTATAGAAATGCACCAGCCTGTCACTTGTCAGTCCTTTGTGAAATTTTGGTCGTACAATCGGTCATTCTGCTCCGTATACACGCTTCCTTTGCCGTTGTTAGAATGATGCCAGCTGGCACTGATCCAGGCTGTACGATGCACACTTGCACAGGCCTGAGACCTTGCAGGACCTTGCACGGTTTTCGGGTTTGGCCCCAAATCCCAATAATGCTCTTAGGCCACAACTTGTAACTACATACTGTAGACGGACGCGACTGATTGCACCAGTGATTGGTGAGGATGTACGTGTACAAGAAGACGCGGTATCCCGGAGCTAGCTGATATGGTGGTACAACACCCATTTCCCCCGGAAATATGGTGGTACCGTGTTTTTAGGCCGGGCAAACATCATCAGAATCCAGGTGCAGCGAACTGAGGTCCGCGCGCGTCCAGCAGAAAGCACAAAGAGAAGCGTCACGAGAAGCCTCGGGAGTCGGGGCGCGGGCGCCACGCTGTTGTGCGAATCGAGTTGCGCATGGTCGAGTCCAGCGTCGACTTCCTAATTAAACCAAAAAAGCATTGAGTTACATTACGTGATCGGGGCATTGCACCCGGCGTTTGCGTTAATACGCCATAAAAGTACAAGGAAGAAGCGTAGGCTTTTTTCCCTGGCTGCGGACATTGGTTACACCGCGCATTTCTACGTGATTGCTGCATTGGTTTTGCTAGGATGGGATACCGTAGCAGAAGTCGGAGTTACAGCCCCCCGCGTGGAGGTGGGGGTGGATATGGAGGAGGTTACGGGGGTGGAGGAGGTGGTTCCCGCGGCGGGGGTGGAGGCGGAGGCCGTCGGAACTCGCCTCCTCAGAGCGGCCGCAGTCTGCTTGTTCGAAACCTCGGGCGCAATGTTCGGTAAGAGATCATATCGTTTGTGGCAGGTGCTCAAGCGCTCTTGGTCGAGACTGCAGTGCTGTTTCTAACCGTTATGATTGTCTGCACTTTGTTATGCAGAATGGAAGACCTGCGCTATTCGTTCGAGAAGTACGGCCCCGTGAAGGACATTTATCTTCCCAAGGACTACTACACGGGGTGAGGACTTGCATTCATTGAAGCCTAAATGTTCGCCTCGATTTGTTGTGGCTACTTTCGCAGTTGCGAGGTTTACCATTTAATTTCCCGTTGTTCTGTGTTGTGAATGTTTGTAACCTTTTGTAGTACATGTCATCCTGCTTTCGGACTTTTCGTGTATTAGGAACGGGCGGTGACGCCATTTCTGTAAAGTCGGTTGGGATTTTCTCCCCGCTGCCTGCGTGACAGTGGCTTACGGGCCCATGACATGAGTGCTGCCCTGGTCTCCCTTGCATAGTATTGAAGAAGCTGCGGCGCAAAAAGTCACTGGACCGGCGGCCTATGTTTAAATGAAGCCGAGCCAAGAAAAGTCCAAGAAGTTTTGAAAGTGGGGTTGCAGTCAAGAGAATTCAAGCGGAGAGTCCGAATGAGCAGAAGACGAGAGAAGAAGCGAAGCCAAGTGAAGCCAGAGGCATGGGATCTTATCACTAGAGATGAAGAGCGGTTCGAAGTGAAGATATTTTTAGAGCCCAGGCTGGCAGAGGAGAAGAGATACGAAGCACAGTGGGTGGTTCTCTTGAAGACCAAGGTATGTTTGTTCATTATTACCAAGGACCTCTGATTGATGCACATTATTGGCACTTGGCGCCTAGCCATTGCATCACTCAAGCATGCGACTTACAGGGATAGTCCCTTTGCATAATAATTGCAACCGCTGTGGCGCCTCCTGCGCTTGATGCTCCTAAATCTCTTCTGATTGACGATTTGCATGAATCAAGCAACGTGCTTGCCAGTTGGATATGTTGAAGGGTTTTAAATTGTCACATTAAGGCTGCGAAGGTTTACCCTGGGTTCATGGCAGAGGAGATGTTTCATAGAGTGCTGGTTAAGGAACTCACCTGGTTTTATGGTTGACTGTGAAGCAATGGCTTGGCCATGTCAGTACCCTCATATCCTCCTTCAGCCGGCAGCATTATTAGCAAATGTCATTTTTTGATATACGTGTTAACTGGACGCGTTTTATTCTAGTGCCGCCGGCAGACTACATGCGACGTAGCTATTATTATGTGTTCAGCAAAAAAAACAGCAGACCAGGTTCCTGCCCGCATTGCCTTGTGCCTGCGCCTCCCGCTCATCCATCTTGTGAGTGGGTAATGCTGCTAATGCACAGGCAAGCTTGGTCGAGCATGTATTTTTTGTTTGGATGCTTTCGGTGTCAGGCCGGGGCTGGTTGTGACACAGATACTATGCTGCTAGCTATAGCGTCGCTAAGCCTGCGCAGGTTGTCTTGATTGTCTTACTCACATGTGTTGCAGTACTGCCCCAAGTCTTTGCACCATTTATAACGAGAACAGTTTTCCATGATTTACCTTTGGCTATTGCGGTAGCGGCAGCCAGCGGTGATTGCCAGCTTGGTGCTGGCGAAGCAAGGTTGTTGCCATGGTTGTAGGTTCAACATGTTCTCGTTTGTCGTGTAGCGGTTGAGAAGGGAGATGTCATGCAAACCATGGAGAATGCTCTCACAGAGACTTTGGGCGGCATCGTGAACAATAATATGATAATAATAGTAATAACAATAGTAACTTTAATAATCATAACAATAACAATAATAATATGTATGTGCAATGAACATGGTACGCAGCGCGCGTACCATGTCGGAGGCGGTCGTCTCGTTGTTTCGTGTACGATATTTTTTTCCATCTTTGCTGACGCACGCGTATTCGTGGGTATGTGCCGGCCTCCCTCTTCTCCTCGCCCCCCGCCTCCCCCCTTTCCCGTACCCCCATTGCACCTGCCCTCTCTTTGGAACCCAGTGAGCTGCGTGGCTTTGGCTTCGTCCAGTATATCGACCCCGAGGCGGCAGCCGACGCGCAGTACAACCTCGATCGAACGGAGATTTGTGGGCGGGAGGTCACTGTGGTGAGTTTGTGGTTGGATTCGTACGCCGCTTGACTGACCACCGATGTTGGCGTCTCCATCTCGTGAGGAAAGGGAGGATGAATTTGCTGCATGGGCCGTCCTAATGCCTCGGTGCCTTCAGAGTTGTCTTGCCCACTTTAGCGCCCTCCGCGTTATTATCCACTCCTCACACGCACAGAGCGCACGCAACGCACACAACACGCACACGCGCTCACACACACACATATGCACATGTGCGTGCACACACACACACACATGCATACACACACAAGACTCCGCGCGCGCATACACACACACACACACACACATAGCGCCCACGCATTCCACTTACCATGCTGGACACAATACCAGCACATCCCTACTCTCTCGATATTAATTGGTTTGATCTGGAACCCACAGTTTACTCTCGGCCACCCCCCTCCTGCTGGCCTTCTTCTCCCTCTTCGTCTCTTCCCCCCGCGTCCCCTCCCCCCTCCCTGGCTGCCCCTTTCTCCCTCTCGCGCGCTTTTCCTCTTCCACGTTTTCACTCTTACACGGACGTGCTCGCATGCACTTTTTGGCACATCTCGCCACACGCCTCCATCCCCCCCCCTCGCCACACCCCTCCCCCCCGCCCAAAACCCCCTCCCCACACTCATGGCCCCCCTGTCCCCCCCGCCTCTCCCACCTCAGGTGTTTGCGGAGGAGAGCCGCAAGACCCCTCAGGAGATGCGCAGCAAGGAGCGCAAGGCACCGCCGCCACGTGGACGCACCGGATATCCCCCGCGCCGCTCGCCCTTCCGGGGAGGACGTGAGTTTTATATTGGTTTGGATGGGTTTAGATTGATATTAGATGGAGTTTCAGATTTGCTTAATAGGGTCTTGCACAACTTGGATATGTGGCGTGGGCTGGCTTGCCCGCGGCGCTTGCCCCTCCGCGGAGGACGTGAGTTTTATGTTGGTTTAGATTGGTTTAGATTGGTTTAGATTGGTTTAGATTGGTTTAGATTGGTTTAGATTGGTTTAGATTGGTTTAGATTGGTTTAGATTGGTTTAGATTGGTTTAGATTGGTCTAGATTGGTTTAGATTGGTTTTAGATGGAGTTTCAGATTTGCTTAAAAGGGTCTTGCACAACTTGGACATGTGGCGTGATCTGGCTTGCTCGTGGCGCTTGCCCCTCCGCGGAGGACGTGAGTTTAATGTTAGTTTAGATTGGCTTAGATTGGTTTAGATTGGCTTAGATTGGTTTAGATTGGTTTAGATGGAGTTTAAGATTTGTTTAAAAGGGTCTTGCACAGCTTGGACATGTGGCGTGGGCTGTCAGGCGTCACCAGGTTGTACACCCTCGCGTGCCCTCTTTGCCTGTCTGTGCATGGACGCTGCACGCCAGCTCCCATCTGTACGCGCTCAATATCTGCCGTTTGCACCCGCATAATTATGGCACATGTGCCCATGCATACGTGCCTTTTTTGTTGCACCTTGTGCATACGTGCCTTGTTGGTTGAACCTGTGCCTACGTGTCTTGGTTGTTGTACCTGTGCCTTTGGGCCTCTGCCAGGCTCTTGCTCTCTCCTGAACTACCTCAATTCTTTACTCTTTTGCCTCCTTGTGCGTGCGCTGGCCTACCTGCGTTCACTTTACCTGTCTGCACGTTCCTACCTGCGTGCCTCGCCTTGCCAGGCCCTTGCTCCCTCCCACAACTCACCATTTACTCCTTGGCTTCGTTGTGAATGCCTCCTCTGGCTTCCCCCTTGCCAGGCTCCCGCTCCCCCGTGGGTCGCCGCGGCCGGTCCCCTAGCCCACCCCCACGCGGGCGGCGATACTCGCGGTAAGCCATGCAACTCGACACTCGCAGCAAGCGCGCGGCCGTGCGGTGCGGGCCTGAGACATCATCCCGCGTCATCATAGCCTCAGATGCCATGCAGCATGGCACGGCTGTGCATCTGTGGACGGTGCAATGTGCATGAGCATAGATGGGTAGACAGCATGGCACGTGCGGGGTATGTACAGCATGTCTCTTGGAGTAGACAAGGTGGAGTACTCAAATTGGAGTTGTTAAGCAGTTGTGGTCAAAGTTTGGACTCGCTAGTCTTCGAAGCTCCCGCGAATAAATGCCGCGTTGTGAGGATAGCCGGGTTCCATAAAGCTCTTGGCGTGTACTCTGTTACTTGGATCATTCAGCCCGTTTTTGCATGCTGTAGCAGCACAGTGTGGCTCTCCGTTTAGAAGATTTAATAATTCTTGGGAATGCGTGGGCACACCGTACAGGCTACATGAGGGATGAATGCATTGGATGTGTGTGGTAGGCGGATGTTTTTTTTTTTCCCTAATAATTTTTCAGATTAGCATTGGCCTCGGTCTTAAGGCCTCTGTGATGTATCGTGGATATTTGTCCCTGGATGATCTAGTTGTAGGGTATGGGGAGCTAAACATGGAACATGGCTGCGCTGATGGAATAAGTTGAGGTTGCATTGTCACAGGATGGCTAGAAAATGGGAAGTGGGCCGTGCTGGCGTGTCGGCGTCTTGGCCGTCTTTTGTCACATCCATAAGGACTTACATCAACATGTAGGTTTTGCATCGCATTGCTTGGGTCGGTTGGCTTCCGAGTACTTAAGCCGCATCTCTCCCTTGGCGCTTACAGATACGTTTGTTGGGCTAAAACGGTTATGTGGGCCCTGCTTTGGTGTGTGCAGGTCCCGGTCGCCCTACTCACCGCCCCGCGGGCGAGGCAGGTAAGCCACGGAGACATGGGGAGTGGCTCTCGGTGTGCAGTACGGTCCCATGCGCGCGGGCTTGGCGTGCCGTCTGCTGAGTCATTGAGTGTGAGAAGACAAGAAGACTCCAGAATGTAAAGTTAATGGGCTGTAATTCAAGTGAAACAACATGGTGTGGGGCCTGTGTTCAAATGAGACCAAGGGATCTAGTCCATGAGCAATGTGACGGAGTCAGCCGTGTAGGGTTGGTTATCTTGCTCAAAAACGGGATGCACCAGAGATGCCACCGGAATATAGTTCATATCCTGTACATATTGGCTTCAGATATCGTAGCTGCGCGCCTCTTGTTTCCTCCTGGAATTATCGCTGATTCCCCCCCCCCCCCCCCCGGCGTCTGGCCTCCGGTAATGTTGTGCATCGTGACTGACACGCGTCACCATCCTGCCTGCGTACGGCGCGGCTGCGTTGTTGTGTATGCTGCCTTTCCTGCCCTTGTGATGCATGGGCGTGGCACAATTTCCCCCCGCGAATCTGCTGGCCACCTGGCGCGCCGCCAGTCGTTCCTACTCCCGGTCCCGCTCCCCCACGCCCCGGCGCCGGTCGCCGCCCCCCCGCAGGGCCTATTCCCCGTCACCGCCGCGCGGACAGGATCCGCCACCGAGGGGTGACTCGCGCTCACCACCGCCTCCATCACCCCGTGGGGGTAGCGGTGGGGGTAGCGGTGGGGGTGGTTCCCCACGCGGGGGGTATGCGTCCCGTTCGCCCTCGCGGTCTCCCCCACCGAGGTCGCCGCCAAGGGGCCGCGAGGACTCGCGGTCACCAAGTCCGCCGCCGGCTAGGGAATCCTCCCGGTCGCCACAGGATTGATCGAGTGGGACGACTAATCTCAGATGAATGCACGTGTCTCTCTCAGGCAGTTCATCTAGGTCATGCAGTGGCGATGGCCTGCCATGTGGCCTTCATCGCTTGTCTTGCCTTGTCGGGGGTTAGCATGCAACCTACCCCCACACCCGTCATCATGGCCGAGCGTACAGTCGTCTTGGATAGTCTGGATGACGCGGAGTTGCTATCTGCAACTCCAGACCTGGGCGAGTGAGTCGCTCCACTTGCCTTCGCGGGTGAAGTATCCGCGTAGAAAGTACCTCATCGGGTACTCCGTGGCATGCCTTCAGTACATGTTCACGCACTCACTTACTTCCTTCGCTTTGTCTATAGCAGTCAATAATGATGGCAGTTGTTTGAAAGCTCGCGAGGAGGTTTCTTGAGGGACCTTCTCTCTGAGCGCAACAGGCAGGATCGCAAGGCCAAGCCAAGGAGGCATTTAAGGGCCCATTTTGAGAGCCTGCAAAGTTTTGTTCTTGTTTTTAGTGATGTAAAACGATGCCGATTCTCAAATAAGAAGGCTCGAGCATCGCAGGGCGACCTGCAAACCAGCATGGAAGGCTGTGGATTGGATTGGCATATCCATGCACGGTCGGGGATGCAAGGAAGGGTTATCTACCATGGTCCGGATTCTCCCGACTTCTGGCCTGCGCTGGTTGTCACCTTATTACTCAGTGGCTCCCCCACGGGACCACATGCATAATAATTAAACGCAAGGGCTCATTAACTAAGGCATATTAATGCTACACATTCATTCATTAATTAATAGACACGTGACTGCGTCACGTGAGCATAAGTCCTCAGTGGGAGGGGAACATGGGATGGAATGGATGGTGTGAGCTATCTAGGTCCTACGCACCTATGCGGTGGCGGAATGCAATATACGAGAATGCTCATAACTTTTGACTCCGGCCATGAAATTTCATTGGGTTGGTTGCATTAGACTCGTCTTTTGAAGACGAACACGCTGATATAATTTTCTGCAGCTATCGCTCAATGTTTCCGAAGATACCGGCACCGCCCTGCCCAGCAAATATCGCTGTTTTTCAGCTCGATATGGCGGAATACGACTCATCCCAACCATCACAAGCGTCCGCGGCCCTGCACCAACTCGCTGATGAAGCCATTGCGTCATTGGAAAACCCCTTGCATGCTCTGCCGGACGCCACTGTCAGCATCCAGCCGCTCCACTCCACCGCTCCGCCGAACAGCGACCCTGCCATGGATACCCGCGCGGAGGCCTTTTCTGCCGAGGAAGCTGCCGCGTTTTTACCTGGCAAATGGCCAGGCCTTAACGCCAGCATGCGCCTGTCCCGAGCTGCCGCCCTCACCATCCTGCACCTGGCTGCCGAGAAAAAGTGCGAGATCCGGGACTGCAACCAACAGGTTACCCACCTGTCGGACTTTCTCCACGACAACCCCGACGACACCGACCTCTGCCTCGCAGTCTGGTGGACGTGCTCCCGTCTTTCCGACAGCACCCTTGAGCGCTTTGTCATGGCCTCTCTGGACCTGGGAGCCGACCCCACTGTTGCTGCCGCCATCGACATCACCGCCACTTGAGCAAGTCGCCAAAACGGCCTGCTTCGATCACCTCCCCTCCCTCAACGCTGCCCTCAACCCTGTCCACAACCACCTCGCCGCCCACCACGCCCATTCCTCACATGCCAACACCTCCGGCTCCATCCACTCCGCCATCACCCACATTGCAGCAGGACTGCAGCAGCAGCAGCAGCTCCTCCACCAGCTCCAGCAACTACTTGCCGCCTCCATAACTCCTGCCAAGACCACCTATGCTGCCACGCTTCAGAACCCTACGGAGCTCATCAACGAAATCAAAACAGCCGTAAAGGCCAGCACACGGGATGCTATGCACGAACCCATTCGCTCATGCAGTATTGTGGTATACGTGGCGTCCCCTCGAACGTCAACGATGCACGCCTGGGCACCTACCTCCAGGGCGACCCCTTCCTGGGGAAGCTCGGCGTGGCCCAAAGCGTCGTCATTAAAACGGCACGCCGGCTCGGCGGCCCCACCGCCCCCGTCTTGGTGGAATTCCACCGCAAGGAGGACAAACTGCAGGTGCAGAGGGCCCGCCGGAACCTCCATGATAACCAACTGAGCATGGACGATGACGATACCCCGGAGCAGCTTGAGGCCCGGGCTGCGCCGCCCTGAACCGGCCGAAGGTCCACCAGGCTCGGGCACTGAGCCAAGCAGGCCAACCCGCAACTACGGTGCAGCATCTATTAATTAATTAATTAATTAAACACGTGCTCCCGTTGGGGAGTCACGGAGCACCGAAGTGCTTTTAATCCCTGTGTGTGCACAACAGGAGAAAGGGCCGAGACCCCCAATCTCCTTCATGCCTATGAGGCATGCCACAGCTGCACTCGGGCGCGCTAGCTAAACGGACACGCTAACGATCCGGCAATCTGTGGGTGCAATAAGACCCATGTGAGCGTGGCATAACAAGTATCATGGGCAAGGAATCTGATCATAGCCAGGGCGTATTATGGCTGTACTAGGACTAGGCTAAGGCTATGGCTGGTTGTGCCTATACCGTGCGTTAGCGGCACGTGGCTAGGTTTGTTGGCACAGCTAGGCAAACATTCTAAGCATGGCTGCCTTAGCGGCTGCCAGTGACTCCAATGGATACAAGCTAGGGCTATTGCTATTCTAGCCCGCTGGGGGCGTCCACATCTTGTGGTTGATCATCAGGTCCCCGCCCCTCCAGTACACCTTGGGCCTCCCTGGGGGTCCTGCTTATGGCGGAGGTATTCCGGCCACAGGTCGCGTCGCTGCTGCTGCTGAGCGGGGGTCAGGTCGTTGTCCAGCGTCCAGGTGAGGTCGTGCAACCTCTTGCGACGAGAGAAGAACCGCTGCTTATCCTCAGGGGAGGGGAAGGTGAGCAGGACTGGTGGGGGAGCCGCCTTGTCCCGTGAGTGGGGAAGGCGGTGACACCCACGCAGTTCTACCTCACCTACCAGGCCCACGAGGGTAAGTAAGGAGCTGGTTCTTGAGCTCGTCACTCAAGGGAGGTCGTCTCACCTGGCTTCTGGGGGAAGCGACGTAGCACCACTCGGCACTCGCGGCGAGCGCGGTCGGTGACCTCCCGTTGCTGGGCCTGCGGTGGTCCTCCAGCTCCTGGAGCTTCGTGGCGATGGCGTCGGTGGTTGAGGCGGTCGCTGACCGCAGCAGGTCCGCATTATTAGGAGAGCGGTGGGAGGTCAGCATCCTGCCGGGGTGGCTGGGATGCAATGGTGGCCGTCTGCTCCGCTATCTTTGGGACCGTGTGTGGCCAGGGCCTCGGTGTGGGCGGTGATGGCCTCAAGCTTCTTCATGAGCACGCCGCACTTGCCCTCCACCTGGTTATAAAGGCGAGAGACAAGTGCAGCATGCGTTTCCGAAGCCTGCGCCGCGGTGTGTAGCGCCGTGAACTGGGGTTGTAGCTTGTGGACGACCCGGGTTTCCACATTGGAGACCCGGGCCTCGACCGTGTTGAGCGTGGTGTTCAGCGATGTCAGCTTCTCGGCCAGCGGCCAGGTCACGTGCTCCTCCAGCACTGCGCGGATGTCATCCTTGCAGAGGGAGGGAGCCGATGCCAGGGGCTGCCGGCTGTGCGGGGGCGGGGGCGCTGAGCGCTCTGTTGAGGTCGCCGAGGCTGCGCTGGTAGTGGCTGGTCAAGATAAACAGGCGTTGGGGTGGTTCGGCCGGTGTAGAGCCAGCCAGGACGTGTCGCGGTAGTCGATAGCTGCCCCCCCCTTCGGGGGCACGAAGAGCTTCCGTTCCTGTACGAGGAACTGGAGGACCTCGACGACTTCCAGTGCGGCGACAGCGCCTGCCACTCGAGGAGGAAGAACCTACTGTCGCCGGGCCAGAATTGGCGATCCATTTGAGTGGCGGTCTTGGCATGGTTTCTTGGATTCAGGCGAGGCGCTTGGCGATGGGTTAGCGAGCGCCCAGGCTGCTGGGCAAGAACGATGCCATGGCGAGTGGGTTGGGCTGGGAGCCGGAAAGCTCCTTTTCCAAACCCCGTTTTGCTTTTGGGGTCGTCATAGCTGCTTGTCACGTGATAACTTTGGCAATACTGCGTTTCAGCCGTAACCGACTATACTGGCCGATGTGCGTCTGAGTAAAGTGCATCGAATGCAAGTGGTCTGACCGAATTTGGGGCTCAGACGCAAAAGATCTGAGCTCCGCCGTCAGCCATACCGCCGTCAGCGCTAGCCATTTTCGTTGCTTATACATCCATGCATGATCATCTAAGTACGGTGCAGCATCTATGCCCGCCTCTTTAATGGCGTCTTCATCGTCCGCCAGGACCTTCCTCCAATGACGGCGACCCCGGCCATGGATACCGCCGTGCCAGCGCCCCAGCCCCCTAGGCCTGCTCGGCCCCCGGCCACCGTCACCGCCATCGCCACCGGCATCGACGGTAACCTGCTCCCCAGCACGTGTGGGGATCCGCCGGGGCAACTTCAGCTCAGGTATGGCTGCCAGGCTTGGCGGTCCCCCTAATAAATTCGTTCGCTTTGCACCTGAGCCGGAGCCCGCGAACCCTTCTCTCCTATCAATGACGACGCTCGCGGCGCTGCGGCTCTGCGGCTCTACTCGGCAGTGGGATCTGCCTAACTCCCCTTCCCGCCCCTTTGCCTTCGCAGCCCTCGGGCTGTCGGAGAGAGAGCAACGGGTCGGCAGTGAGCTGCAGGTTCGCCCCGCCTCGCGCGGCCGCCTCCGAAACCTCCTCAGACTGCACGCATTTCTTATGCGTGCAGACGCAGACTCATTCTACCTGGCTGGCCACCCGAGCCAACCGTCCGGGCATCGCCTCGACGCGTTGGCAGGAAGAATCGAAACGGTGATTGAAAGCATAAGTCCTCAACCCGCCCCCCCTACCCCACCACCTCCACGCACCCTCACCCCCATCACCACCCCGCTCCATCTCCGCCCCCACGTACCCCGCCTGCACCCCGCTTTTCGGTCAACGCGCGCCCTTGGTCATCACCACCTAAGTTCAACGCCCGCACGATCCAGCCCGACGCTTACCGCTGTCACTGCCTGCGCAGCGACGACTGTCAGTGCCATCGAGTCTCCAATCTTATTGGTTTCTGCATCGGCAACAATATCGCCATCCTGGGAATCCAAGAACACAGGCGCACTGCATTGGCCCGCGGACCGACTGCCCTTGCTGCTGACGACATCGACGGCTGGCGGTTCTGATTACGGAGGCGGCGACGGCACCGGGAACGGGGGCGTAGGTCTCCTCTAGGCTCCCCGCTCGCCGTACGACACATGGGCGAACCCCAGCTGGTAAACGCTCGGCTCCTTGTGGCCACCTTCCATTCGGTGGAGGGCCACTCGATCGACCTACGCCCTGACGGACGGTCGGTTACGCACCCCACTCCGGCCACCCGGAACAAGATCGCAAGGACTTCTTTGCTGCGCGCTGGAGAACCTGGCGAACGGCACCCCTGGTCGCAACTACCTCGCTCTGCTACTACTGGACGCCAACGCAACGCTACCACCGGGTACTGGCGGACTGGATGTCAGCACGCCCCCAACGGTACGGTCTCCAATGGCGCCAACACTGAACTTTTTGCTGATTTGCTTACTTACGACATGCGATTTGGTCACTGCCAACACCCGCTTTCCACATAGTCCAGATGCTTTGGTCACACTGTCACACCTCGCCAACTGGCACTCAGTGAACGCTGCATCGACTATGTTGTAATGCGCAAGCGTCATCAAGGATCTGTACTAGTAGCTGCTCCGGCTAGCGCACGTGATCCCCCTGGTGCGCTCCGATCATCACATCGTCACCGCCCGCATGATTCCGCCTGCGATTCCCCTCGCCCTTAATTCGCAAGCACGTGGCACCACCTGATTTGCGCACAAGTACTGCAGTTGCTTGAGAAATCTGACGACGCTCTGGAGGACTTCCCTGAAAAACGCGCCCACAAGCGCGCGGCAGATCGGGCGTTCGTCGACGCGCAGTGGACATCCCGGCCAGCCACGCCCAGCTGTTTGCTGCCGGCCCGGCATCGGCCCTTCGGCACCTCGAGCTGGCAAGCTGCCTGCGGCCGGGGCCCTGCTGCCGGCCCCGCCGCCCGCCCCGCTTCACCAGCCTGCACCGGCTCCCCGCCGTCATCCAGGCCCGGCAAGCCCTGCGCGACAACCGCGACCCCGCCCACTACGCCCGCCTCAAATTAAGCCAATCACCACTCGGCCATCCGGCAGGCGACCAAGAAGGAGCAGGAGGACCTCCATGTCCGCGAGTACTTCGCCCACCTCAAGGACCAGCACGGCAAGTACGCCTGGACCCGCGCCCAGTGCGTCACGCCCAACGGCCCGCCGGCGCGGCGCACAGCCGGCGCCGCGGACGCTCTCTGGCTCACCGCAGCAGCAGCTCGACCAGTGGTATGGCTCCCAGTCCCGGCTGCTCGGCGCCGCCCCGCCGCCCCCGCCGCTTGACCCTCTGGCGGCCGCGCACCTGGCAGTCGCGCCTGCGGACGTCCCTGCGCCGCCCACGCCGCCCGCCGCTGTCAGAGCAGGACTACACGTACCCAGCCCTGACGGAACCCCTGACCGACCCCAACGAGCTACCGCCGTTCACCGAGCTCGAGCTGATCGCACCGCCGCCAAGAAGCAACTCGGCCGCTTCGATCTACGCCGCCGTTGGACCTCAGTGACCAGCTCCCCGCACCAGTGATTAAGCTGACGGCGCTCACGGGGTTCGACCTGCTTGACGTCTGCAACCGGATCCTGCTTGCCGACACGCCGCCGATTCCTGAGTGGCAGCACAGCAACCGTATTATGCTGTTCAAAAACAAAGGTTCCCCTGACGACCCCGCCAACTACCGAGGAGCCTGCATCCAGAGCGCCGCACTCTAGCTGTTCATGAGCATGATCCTCAACCGCCTTCGTTCTGCTCTGGACCGTCACCTAGGGAAAAGTCAAATGGGCTTTCGTCCTGGGCGCAACACCGTCATGGCCATCTTCGTCGCGCGTCGCCTCTTCGAGGAAATAGCTCTCCTGCAACCTGGTGAGTTTCCCGCCATCCTGATGTTCGTCGACTTCATCAAGGCTTTTGATTCGATCTGTCCTCTGGGACGCTTTATGGGCTGTACTTGCTCGCGCTCGCGTCCCCACTCCCCTGATTACCGTCATCCGCACTCTGTATGAGGGGTCGACCACTTCGGTGCGCACTCAACACAGCTTTACCCCAACTACTTCGTGCCTCACCTCAATCTCTGCCATATGCCTCAATTGATACATATGGCAGTGACCTACGTCTCCCAAAGATGTGGCAGCTGCATGTGCATGGGACCAGGCCAGGCATTTAAGCTTTATAGCTCACCTGGGGTTCCCAAAAGCTGAATGGCCAGGACATATAGTGATGCCGGAGATAGTTGCACGCAAACGCGACAGGCCGTTGAGCGAGCGAGTGGAGGTCCAAAACCAGCCATTATCATGTATGCAAGGGACATTTGTGTCCGTTGATCAGAGATTGTTCCAAGGAATTCAACCCCGAACTGATGTGGGCGGTGCTGCAAAAAAACGAGCATAATTTTGAACGACGATCCAGATCTGTAAACTTGAATGTATTAAGCCATTTTTTCACCGATTAGCACGAGACCGAATTTTAATTTCAATATTCGGACGGCCTACGCTAGCTAGGGTACAACTAACATTTTCACCGATGTCGAAAAAGGATTAATTGTATACTCGACTTCTCCGTCAAATATCTCAACGACCGGGTTTCGAAACAACCCGGCGGCACGAATGCCGTCGATGCAGATCCGACGGAGCGAACAAATCACGACCAGCGGGGCGCACAAACTTCGCCTCAGTTCCTTTTTTTAAAGCCATTTTACAACGTTGCGTCGCGGTCGCGTGCCCGAGCCCTTTTCCCTGGAACGTGAGATCAAAGAGACAACCAGCGCAGGCCAGAAATCGGGAGAATCCGGACCATGGTAGCTCGAGCCTGCCGTTATCTTTTCCGCGTTTTCGAGTCGTTCAGGATGATGAAGATGAATGGTGATGGAAATGTGTATCCTTGTGCATTGAAATTATGGCTGGCTTACGTGTGGAGCGACTAGATGACCTAGACGGTGGGGCCGGAAACAGCATGCTTGATCAGGGCGTGTGTTTCTAGCCTAACTGGCCGGGAGTGTCTAGTGAGATGTATAAAATCCGATTTTTAGACTGGGAATTCCGTCCAACGCACCAGTCTAGAAACGTCCAGGGCCAGCTGGACAGAGCATGCCACGTCGCATCCCGCGCCCCTTATTGATTGCCTTTTTACTGCTGTTCCGCGGACCCGCAACCGTCCTTTTGCCTAGCTTTGCGCGAGACTTTGAGATTGGAAATATAAAGCCATTTTTTCACCGACTACTGGATAATATCACAAGAAAGAGTGCCCGCTGCACCATCCATGCTGACTTGTATAATAGGGCGGTCATTAATCATCAGCCTGCTCCATTCCCAGAAAATAGAACACATGCACTGGATTATCATCCAACTGCTATGCATATTGGGCTGCCAACATCAATAATTCTGCAGCCCAAGGGACACCAACACTTCGCTGCCATGGACAAATAATCAGTGGATTTTGTCCCGGTGTCCCCATATGTGTCCACCATTTGTAGTCTACCAGCCCTAAACCAACCTTACCCTCCAGAGGGTTACCTGCTTCCCTAGCAGCAACAGAAGTCGTCTACAACTGCAGCTTTAGTCTGCAACTCGTATATGTCCCTACAATGACCCCCTGGGCAGAGCTGATTGAAAATGGACCTGAATGTGCCATGGGGATGGAAGCAGGCTGAGCTGTACAAGATTACTATGTGTGGTGTCAAGGTAGAAAGGCAACCCCAACGCCATGACGCCTTCAATGCCAGGCACGCGCACGACTTTGGCCCAGTGGCTGTCTCATCAGGCTTTGTTCTCCTGCCAGCCTAGGAAAGAAGAACTGATTGCCCCACGCTCTTGCCACACTTGCCATAGTACTCATCAGCCAAGGACTTGGGTATGGAGTAGCAGCGATCCAGCGCCAGAATCACCTAGAAATACGGGCTCATCGTCCGCACTTCATAACCACGCCTGGACGTAGAGGTAGCAGTATGCCTTGACTTTTGTGCCAGGGAGTCAACCTGCCATGCACAGGTTAGGCACCTTGCTAAGGTCCAGGGACCATTCGGAGAGGAGGATTTCAAGTCCTGGGACACAGGTGTCCACTTGTGCTGCGGTGGCAGGGCACCCACCCGCGATTGGCAGATGCCGCCGAGTGCCATCCAATGACGAACCTTGGTAGTCATGCCCTAGGCTCCACGAGGGCAGCCCCTTCCCCATGAAGGGCCTCCTTGCCCAGTTCAAGACTGACTTTATGAACTTACCCAGTTCTAGACTGACTTGACGATTTTGCCTCTTAATCGACTTTTACACACGGCTGCATGCCACGCACCTGCTACTACGGCTTTCTTTGGATGGCATGTGCTGTGACAAGCAAGCGAACCTGCGGCAGTATCCTTATGAATGGGTGCGGTGGCATCTCGAGTGAGAAGGAGCACAGCCCATAGCGCACTCAAATCGTACATCAAGGCCATGCGATCGGAACAAGAACATCAGGCGATTGCGGACACCAGCGCCTGCCTGGCATTGGTAGGCCGGGAGTTGGATAACTCCCGGACAACTGCGGGCTCTCGACCTGGCTTTCCCAGTACTTCCCATCCCACGCAAGTGGAGAAGTGCCTGTCCATCACATCAGGAAGCAGAATCAACCCATCATGACGCCAGGTGGCAGAATACGTTTCATGCCATCATGCCAACGCCCACGGTAGTGAAACCACATTCGCCCGCGGCGCATGGAAGCTGGTCAAGAAGACGTCATCATTGTCATCAAGGCAGGTAGCTGGAGGGTATTCCTCCATCAGCCACGCAATGGAATCGCGCCAGAGCAGCCGAGCTCCCTTCAAGCAGAGCTCCTTTTCAGCAGTGTTCCCTATGCCATCCTTGCCCTTCGTCATCACTTTCGTCAGCCATCCATTCCCTTGCTCTCTACCCCCTTTCCTCATGTGCGACAGGAAGCGGAGCGTTCTGCGCCCGTCATCTACACCAGGTGGCGGAGCCGACTCGCAGATCCACGCCAGGTGGGGCGATAAAACCATCGTCGCATGACATCAGTGGAGGTGACTACCCCTTACTATTTCCCTTCATGCCTTGTGCCCTTATTGATCTTCATGCCCTCCCTTCTGCCCCCCCCTTTACGCCCCTCCATTACGCCAGGTAGCGGAAAAGGCTCGAGTTGTCCTTGTCGCGCTCGAGGTACTCGCGCGCAATCAGGTCCTCGATGCGCTTCTTGATCACCTTGAAGTCGGGCTGTGGGCGCACACACACGATAGCATGCAACATGGGCACAAAACCAAGGGCAAGGTAAGGGCAAGGGCTACTTTGGATGCTGTTTTGATGAGCTACGCTCATCCTCTCGGTTACTTCTGAGCTGGCTGGGAGTGCATGGCCGCTTGGCATTCAATACGATATACTTTATTCAACCCTACCCTCATTGCGCCTTGCTATAACAGTCCCTACCATGGTCACTACAGCCGTCCCTATCATGGTCCCTATACCACAAATCACGGCATGACCGACTTCCCCACCTTAAATGTGCGGCCCAGCTGCTCTGATGGTCGCTATCACGGTCCTTATGCCACGGCCGTCACTACCACGGTCCCCACCTTGAACGTGCGGCCCAGCTGCTCCACGCATTCCAGCACCAGCTGCTGGTGGGGCAGCACCTTGCGCGACTTCATGATGCGCACGATGGACGCGTCGATCGCGTAACGCCGGTCCTTGTCCACGTCCTCGATCACCTTCTTCTTCTCGTCCACAGGGGGGAGCGGGATCTGAACATGGCATCCACGAATAGGAAGATAGGGCACGAATAGAGATAAGAAACGTGGTGATATAAGCGAATGATTTCTTGTCCACATCCTTGAACACCTCGTCCAAAATAGGGAGATCCAGGGCGGTCCTTCCAGACTAGATTATCCATGCACTTACTTGCCTGACTATTGCAAACAGGGCAGCGCGTTTACATATCGGCGCCCACCTTGACACCGC
Organism: Mesostigma viride; assembly: GCA_009746045.1. NCBI lineage: Eukaryota > Viridiplantae > Streptophyta > Mesostigmatophyceae > Mesostigmatales > Mesostigmataceae > Mesostigma > Mesostigma viride. The sequence continues at coordinate 286,651 of RPFO01000594.1, forward strand.
ATCTTGTTGGTGAACTTGGCGTTGAGCGCACACATGTTACTACAACACTCGTAAACATGCCATTACATAGCCTCCTAGCAGTTGAATAAGTACCGCATGCAAGCACTTATCAACCCACAATCAGATAGCTTCCTAGCATTGAACTGAGTACAAGGGTACGGTTGAAGCATCATGAACGGTGAGCGGGCTACGATGGGTGCACACCTTGATGCGCCGCATCTTGTCGGTGAACTTGGCGTTGAACGCAAACTTGTCGGTGTGGCGCACCACGCGCTCAGCAGGCTCCTTGAGCAGGATCTTGTACTTGGCACAGGAGAGCGAGTGCAGCACGCGCACCAGGTCCTCGTCCCCAAGGTTGAGCTGCTTCTTGATATCCTCGTAGGACAGCTTCTCGTTGTCGTTGAACAGGAGAAGCACCGCCGCCTGGTGGCACCGGGTCGGGGTCAGTCACCCAGATGACAAGGGTTGGAACATGGGACTAGCGCATGGTCATTACGCAACACATGGTTTGAGGCCTGGCAGTAGAACAACACAAGGGTTAGAGGCATGGCAGTAGAACAACACAAGCGCTTGAGGCAAAGGTCTAATGTCCTCATAGGACAGCATCTCGTTGTCGTTGATGAGGAGAAGCACGGCCGCCCGGTGGTGTGCGGCAGCAGGAGACCAGGACAACAGAGGGTTTGTGGCATGGGGCAGACTTTGTGCAAGGGCTCATGGCCACTATACTTGCAAGGGTGTAGTGATGCAAGGGTGTAGTGATGCAAGGGTGTAGCGATGCAAGGGTGTAGTGATGCAAGGGTGTAGTGATGCAAGGGTGTAGTGATGCAAGGGTGTAGCGATGCAAGGGTGT
>RPFO01000594.1:292500-452500 GCA_009746045.1 Mesostigma viride
TACATGCGCGCCAGGTCGTCCATCTTGCCGTCCCGCAGCAGCGCACGGCACCCGCTGTGCTCCTTGTCCAGCAGCTGCGCCTCGTACGTCGCCAGCACCTCGTGCTCGACCGTCTTGAGCAGCTTCTCCTCGCTGCTCGCGTGCAGGTAGTGCCCCACACGCTCCTTCTCGCGCTTGAGGCATTCCTCCGCCTTGAGCATCACGGTCGGGCAGGAGTCCTCCTCCATCCACTTGGCCGCCTTGACACGGTAGTATGCAGCCGTGTCCTCGAGGATGGCAGCCTCAAACTCGGCCTCGTACGTGGCCATGTTGCCCATGCCCATCTCCACGAAGATGCCCACCACGTTCTTGAGCAGCGTGCGGTCGATCTGCTCGCCCTCGCGCTCGCGGTCGATCTGGGTCGTGGATTAGGGGAAAGGGGGCGTGAATTACCCAGAAAGGGTCATTGGATTAGGGGAAAGGGGCCGTGGATGCAAGGGGAAGGGGTCGTGGATTAAGGGAAAGGGGCGGATGGTTTTATGGGGGTTGTTAATGGGGAAAGGGCAGTTAGTTAGGTCATGGAAGGTGAAGGGGCGTTGTAAATAGTGGCCACAGTGAGTACATGGACACCAATGTCTGCAATATCAACCACTTGGAGGGCCCACACAAAGTGCGATGCCTAGTGGTAGACCCTGGAAGGTTCATCGCCCAGATTCAACATATACTGTATACCTCTTTCACACTTACCTCCTTTACACCCATGCAGACACATCGATAGAAACACATTAATACACGTCAGACACAGGCATTGTCCTAACTGAGCAGGCATTACTCTAACTGTACAGGCATTATCCTCATCGGGTTGCCACCATCCGGGAACGCCTCTATTGGGCACGCCGTTGCAGTTCCCCATTGCCAAGGGTCAAGCGATGCTATTCGAATAGGCGTACGATCCCCTATCCAAGCTTACTTATCATAGGAACCTTGCGAGTACTGCTTCCGCACCCTCGGGGAGGGGGAGGAGTGTTACAGACGCGCAGCACAAGAGTCCGGCCACCATACTTGGTCACTACAATCCTTGGTCACCACAATAATGTGGATGGATGCCGTCGGCATGCCTGCAACACAATGCCCCCCCCCAAGGGGACAAAAGCTATACCAACGCAACTCCCATATAGTAAGCGCGGGGAAGGGTGGATCCTACTGCCGAGCCCGAGGTGCCTCGGCTGCACCTGGCCCTCTGCAATGGGGAACTGCACGGACGCACCAACCAGGTCCAGCTAGGAACATGTGTTTTCTGGTTTTATCCCGCCACTGGGTTTACATAACCCGACCTCCTGCAATAGGGAGCTGCATGGATGAAGATGGACCCGCCATACCAGAACCCTAACACAGCCATGTATCAGCCCCCACAGATAAGCCATGCACGTGCCCACAGCTCCCCTCCAAGAAAAGATTTGCGCCGCGTAAGGATGCCTGGACTATGCCCACCGCACCCCCCCCTTGAACAGAAGATATCAAACACCACACACGCGAGTGCAGGCAGTGCCCCCCCCCCCCCCCCCCCCCATTGAACGGAAGATATTAACCACCGCACACCGAGTGCAGACGGCGTCCACCTCTGGCCGCAAGCACAAAGGCACAGCGCGTGCATGGTAAACCAGAAACAAAATACTACTATGCAGATATGGTATTAGGAAAAGAGCATGTGTGGTATATCAGAAACAAAATAAGCCGATGTGGAAATTAGAAAAAGAGCGTGCGTGGGTGGCAACGGCAACGTACCATCGCGATAACCGCCTCCCGCGTGCTGCCCTTGAGCTCGGCAAACACCTGGCGCGAGCACGGAGCGAGACGGGGATGCCAATGACCCCACCGTGTCCAAGTGGGTCAGTAAGACATACTAAGTTGTTTGAGGAAAATGCCACCCCGTGCTCATGACAACACCGGGCAAGTTAAGGCTGAGCAAGACAGGCGCCCGCATCAACTACGCGGGCAATATAAAGGTACAGACACCGCGCGCTTAGAACGCCTGGCAAGCACAAAGCGAGGCAGGCACAATGATGTGTAAGGTTATTAGCTGAAGGCTATGGGTACAGCAAGTAAACAGCTGGTCGTAGATATGCATGGGATGACCTTTTCTTGTTGTTGTTTCACCTGAGGCTTGGGGCACCTGGCGCGAAAACGCGAGGCAGGCATGCAAACATATGATGATACACGAATGATGCACGCAGGAGCCTATAAATGGATGTGATGATATCGCGGATGTAACGTAACATGTATGTATGACGCGGCGGGATGAGATGGGATGGAATGGGGTGGGGTGGGGTGGGATGGGATGGGATGGGGTGGGATGGGATGGGATGGGATGGGATGGGATGGGATGGGATGGGATGGGATGGGATGGGATGGGATGGGATGGGATGGGATGGGATGGGATGGGATGGGATGGGATGGGATGGGATGGGATGGGATGGGATGGGATGGGATGGGATGGGATGGGATGGGATGGGATGGGATGGGATGGGATGGGATGGGATGGGATGGGATGGGATGGGATGGGATGGGATGGGATGGGATGGGATGGGATGGGATGGGATGGGATGGGATGGGATGGGATGGGATGGGATGGGATGGGATGGGATGGGATGGGATGGGATGGGATGGGATGGGATGGGATGGGATGGGATGGGATGGGATGGGATGGGATGGGATGGGATGGGATGGGATGGGATGGGATGGGATGGGATGGGATGGGATGGGATGGGATGGGATGGGATGGGATGGGATGGGATGTGTATGGTGTGATGTCATGTAGACGCCACCAGATGCTTGGGATGCGTGACATCATTACAACCATCATGCTGACGCTAGGGACACCTGGAAGCCAAAATTATGATCACCCCTAAGCCCCCTGCTCACCCACTCCAATGCCTTGAAGCGCAAATTGACCCCCCCCCCCTTAAAATTCAGATTTCATGCACCACCCTCCCCCCCCGGTCCCCCCGTCCCCCCTTCCCCCAGTCCCCCCGCCCCCCCCACCCCTGTTGCTCAACAAGTCACAAAAAGCAGACACACATGACCTCTATGACCACTTTTCTCACCTGTTCCGTTGCTTTGAAATGCATCCGCATGAATAAGGCATTTCCATGCCCACCGGCCCGCCCACCGGCCCGCCCGCCCCCATTGGCCCGCCCGCCCGCCCATTGGCCCGCCCGCCTGTTGGCCCGCTTGCCCATTGGCCCGGCCGCCCGCCCGGCCGCCTGCCCGGCCTCCCAGCCGCCCGCCCGCCCGCCCGCCCGCCCGCCCCCCGCCCGCCCGCCCGCCCGCCCGCCGCCGCCCGCCCCCGCCCGCCCGCCCGCCCGCCCGCCCGCCCGCCCGCCCGCCCGCCCGCCGCCCGCCCGCCCGCCCGCCCGCCGCCGCCCGCCCGCCCGCCCGCCCGCCCGCCCGCCCGCCCGCCGCCCGCCCGCCCGCCCGCCCGCCGCCCGCCGCCGCCCGCCCGCCCGCCCGCCGCCCGCCCGCCCGCCGCCCGCCCGCCCGCCCGCCCACCCGCCTGCCCGCCCGAGACACATTTTAGGGGGTTGCCTTGCGAAGCCGTAGAATCTACACCACCAACGTTCATCGCCCTTTTATATATTTCTTGTGAGGCATCGTCATGCCCCACCGCCCCACCGAGAAAAGGAAAAGGAAAAACGACGTACCAGGTCACGGAAACAGACACACATCACGTCTATGCCACGACCTGTCCTCACCGTTTCATGTTTTCCTTGTGAGGCGCCTTCACGCCCCACCACCACAGCCGGAAAAAAAAAAAGAAGAAAATAAAGGGAAAAGGGAGGAGGGGGGGGGGGGGGACGTACCAGGTCGCGGAAGCAGATTCGGCCGACGTCCTTGAGGCTGGACAGCGAGTGGCGGCAGATGTAGTAGCGGTCGAGGTAGTTGAAGAAGCGGGAGAGCCATCGCACCATGACCAGGTGGTTCTCCCACCGCCGCACGAGCTCCAGCAGCATGAACTCGCCGTACTTGGCACGCAGCGCCGGGAGCACCTGTGGGGCGGTGAGGGGCAGGTCGCCGCCATCAGCATTGTAAGGACATGTCGCCGTCATCAGCGGTAGTTGACCAATCATCATCATTCCTTAATGGTTCGACATTGTGATCCCCGCATGATTTCCACCCCACGTCATGCGAGAGAGGTCAACGTCATCACCATGGCATGATGAATCAGGGAACAATTATGAGCCATTCATAACCACTGGTTCATGGATATCAAGTTAGTCTTGTTTCAAAATCCCAAGCTACATTCACGCAACCCATTCGCACGCCTCTGCTGTGGGGTCACGAAGCATCCTTGAAAGCAAGGCACCACGCATTATGGGTACCACACACCATGGGAGCCAACGCATGCGGAGGGGAACAAGAGGGTACCATGAAACCTTCCACCAGGGTACGCACTTAGCAAATGGGGAAGCACCTTGAGGTATTGGGGGGCTTCATTAAAGAAGGGGCACAAGAATTACCGCAAAAGCTGCTAAAAAGACAAAGAGAAAAACTTGTGCAAAAATCAGACACAAAAGTTTCACGACCGCGATGCCTCATGCGTAACCATGCATGAGCAGTGCTTCTACTAAGGGTTTTTGTCATTTGTCAACTTGTTGACTATTTGCCTCGGCACTTCGTCAAATGGTTGACAATTTGCCCCGGCAATTCGTCAAACTGGTTGACTATTTGCCGTGGCGCTTCGTCAACCCTGGGGGGGGGGGGGGGAGGAAGCTTTATTTCTTCATCATTAACTTAAGGTCGCTCACGCCTCACACACGCATGTAATGCATGTGGATAAAACACAATATCACTTGGTGGTTGTTGACAACTGCATTAACTACAGAATAATGACTCGCCAGATTCCTCCTCGCCAGATTCCTCCTCGACAGAGTTTGAGGCGCTGTCAGATGATGCTGACTGGCCGCCATCTTCCTCTTCCTGCGCATTAGACCCATCCTCTTCCTCACGCTCTACTCTCTTGCGTTTGTCGCGACCCTGCCTGCCCTCCTTTTCATCTAAACTGCGGCCTAGGTCGACGATATTTTCCGTTTCTACAATTTCTCCAGCTTGCTTCTTAAACAGAGCATCTAAGGTGCTAGTCTTGAAACCTGCCAAACCGTTTTTCTTCGACATTCTCTAGCTCATGCAACACTACCTAAACATCGCCGCCGCCATTATCGAAACAATTTCGCATGCAATACTTTATCGCACATGGAAGTCGCCAGACGGCCTGAGGTCGTCACGTAATTAATACCATGATTGCCCAGGGTGATTACAGGTAATAATTTTTTCATGTCCTGGTCGGCTCAAGTCCTGCCTTGCTCGTCTTCAGTTTTGGTACCCGAGCATTGTCCTGAACCGTACTGACGTACTGTCTTTCCAAACCAACTCCAACTGCAGCGTACCTAGGATTCAGATGGTACGGGCTGACGGCCTGACGCCGCGCCGCTGGACCTTAGGTCTGGCCTTCAGGACTTAGGTGGTTGACGAATACCCTAAACATTTCGTCAAACCGGTTGACGAACTTCGGAACATATTCGTCAATTGGTTGACGATTTGCCGAGTTGGTTGACGAATGTGGTTGAGGAATTGCCCAAAATGGTTGACTATTTTACTACTATTTTCAAAATTCGTCAACCGGTTGACGAAATAGTCCCGTTAGTAGAAGCACTGTGCATGAGGGATCAGGAAGGGGGCGGAATCAGATTGGGAAGCAAGCGGGGAAGGGCAGGGAGGAAAACAATGAGAGAAACAAATATAGAGCAATTTTTTTTCCTTTTAATGACACTATGGGCAGACATGAAGAGCCCAAACACCGTCGAAACTTGGCCGCGTCAAAGTTTGGTGGAACCGAAAACCTTAAGGGGTTTGGGGTTCATCTAACGAGAAAAAAATTGAAAAACGCGCCCGCCTCAGCACGACACGGCAACAACATTAACTCGACACGGCGCAGTACTAGCCAATTCAACCGTGCAGTTTACCCCACAGGCACTGCCCAAAATGCCTCACGAACACAACGCACACTGGTGTGGTACAAATTTAAGCCAGCCCTTCGACAGTAGTTTTTCGGGGGGAGGCGACCAAGCTAGTCTAGGAAGCACGCTCCAGGCAGGTCACTAAACCACTGACACTGCTCTCACAATGCATCCGTTTGCGTCTAACCTGTAGCAAGCAGATTTACTACTAAAGCTGAATCCACGGAATATTATGATCTGTATCGTATGCGCGCTCTCATTCTGCGCCCCTCTCCTTAGCCGCTTGGCTATGTCAATTTAGAGAAGATGAAAATGCGCTTAAAAAAAAAAATCATCTTGGAAAAAGTCACCGGTCATCGGCGCAAGCAGACAACACAGGCCGTCCACTCAACTCGAACCGTTTTCAGAAATTCCACATTCCACGCTGTGGTCCATTCTAACTTTTCAATCAGCAGTCCAAGACACAGGAATTTAGCCCTGTCGGTGCTCGTATTGTCACCAACACAAGCAGCTGTGCCAACCACGGCAACTCCCAAATCTTTGCAAACCTCAGCAAGATCAATAATACTAACGCACATGCAACACTATATTTGTGTGAAATTTTCACGAAATATGCGTTCTGTGCTTATTTAGAAACAACAAAGAGTCAAGGGTAAGCCCCAGGGGTACAAAAAGTTCGCCCTGCCAATCCCATTATAACGCATGGCTGTTGGTGTCTCCTTCAAACCTTTCCATTCATGGAGGGCATGCGCAAAAGGCGTATATCTCATGTGCTTGAAAATCAACGTCCATAGCCCTGGTCAATATTAATGTCGACACCAAACATGTTCCAAGCTTTTCCATGACCTGAGAAGACAAGGGTGATTTTGCAATCAAAATGCACCGTATACGCCCATCAAGAACAGCACACCACCTTGCAAGCAGCAAGAGCATAGGAATGTTGCCTTAACTACAAAGGCCCTAGAGGAATCCACTTGAGGCATCAAGTTACAAGCCAGAGCCAGAAGCAACAAGCCAAAATTTTCCGATAAGATCCGCAGAGGATATTACAGATAAAGAAAACTTTCTGCGTTTGTCAAATTCGGATAAGACTGAACTGACACCGAACGAAAGTTGGCGCGAAAGTCGCAGAGGAGGGCGCAGAAAGCGGGCAAAGGAACGAAGCAACGAGCGTACCGTATCCCTTATGTAGTCCCGGAATGCATCGCGATAACGCTCGTACAGTTGTTGCGAGTAATCATGCGGCGGCTTTTGAGTGCACATGTTGTAGATGGTACTGGCAAATTGCAAGAATCCAGGGTTTCATAGGTCAAGGAACTGACATAAGCACTGAGCGCAGCGACATGTGAAAAAAATTTACGAGGGCAGAAGATCTCGTCCCGCTAAAACAGCCCATCCTGCTGACAAGAGGAAAAATCAGGGAAAAGAAAGCATCGCTAAAAGGATACGTGTACAGCATCATGTACTCTTCCCCACTGAAGTTTTCTGCACCAGGTTTCCCTTCCAAAAGATTCTTGAGCTTGGTGATGCCTCTTTCCATAAACGACCATCCCTGGTCGAGGGGAATATCCTTTCTAGCATTCATTTTTTCCAAGACAAACGCTTTACAAACGCGCTAACCGGACCAGAGAAAAACCGATGGCACCAAGTCGCGAGCACATAACAAGATTCGGCATATCGCCATGCCACGCTCTCTGCTGCTCCAACACAACCAGCGGCGGTACTGTGTGCAACTTCAGTTTACCAACCGTCTCAGGAAAATTCAGGCAAACTTTGTCCCTAGACGACACTGAAGACCGCCATAGCCATCGCCGTTGTTCCTTGGTGCATGTGCGATATAGACTTACGACCTCGGAGCAGCAGCGTGACCTCGGGCAGTCTTTCCAGATGGCCACTGTAGCGCTCTCCCGCCCATACATCTATATCTCCTCCCGCGCCTGTCACCTCTCCACCGGTACTACAGTACAGTATACATACTTGCACGTCATCAAGTCATGCGCAGCGGGCGCTGGTTAGAAGCCCTGGAAGAATCAAGGGACAGCATGAGCGGACGAACCGGCGGGCCTGTCATGACTCAGGCAACTGTTGTTGTTGTGTGGGCGGTTCCGCTTACGGCACTGTTTGTTGTCATGTTGTTGCCCGCAGGCAACTGTTGTTGTTGTGTCCCACGCCGCAGTCAGCAGCAGAGAATTCTTTAGTGGCCACAGCAGGCAACTGTAAGTGAAGAAGTGAAAACTCTCTACAGTAGTTGTGCAAACGTCGTACAGTACAACGCGTAAGGTCAGGTCTGGAACTCTGGATTCCCGGCGTGGGCATTGGGCAACAACAACAACAACAACAGGATTCCCCGCCAACCAGGGCGCTTGGGTCAGTTGGGTGACGCATCATCTCGATTCTCGCAAGTTGATGAAGACCCCGCCAAGACCGCAACCATGCCGGGCACAACTGGTTGCCACGTGTGCAACTAGCCGAAAGGGGACCTGTGTGTGGCTTTTTTAAGGGATATCGCGGGGCAATTTTGCGTGGCAAGCGCATACTATGCCCAGTGGTATATAAAAAAGCAAAAGATCTGCGAACATTAACAGGGAGCGGGCGTGAACTTGTGCCAGTGTTGGCACAAGTTGTGCGCGCGAGTTGCTGTCGTGGTGAATTATACTATACCATTCTAGGGTTCCCTCAGCATATGACTGGGGTGATACAACTTCGTTTTGATACCAAGCCGCTTAATATTCACCGCGTTTGCCATCATAATAGTGAAACAGGAGGCGATTGGCCGATTGCCTGGACGGCAACTTCGTACCTCCCGAGAATTACCCGGCGTTGACGCCGCAGGCATAAGCTCCAGTTGCTGCCGGCCATGAATTTTGACAAAATCTTAGATCTTGAGCAAAATTACGTCTTTTATGCATCCTATCACAGCGACTGGATCAATAAGTTAATCCACTTTGTCTGCGTCTGGCCTATCCTATTCACAGCGCAAATCCTTCTGACGTACTTGCCGACGCCATTAGCAGGTGTCCCTTTCATAGTAGCCGCATTATACATAGTATTTTATGTCATCTTTGACCGCAAGGCCGGATCCTTCTCAGCACTTCTGGTCGGCTTTGGTAACCTGTTCGCAGCCTACGCAAAAAGCGCTTTCAGTGCCGATTTGCTTTTGAAGGTAATCGCCCTGGCCATTTACTATGCCTGTCGGTCTTAATTGCGTGAACCGAAGCTGTTCGGTCGATGCCAACGGAATTTCTTCTACATGAATGTCACACATCTGTATGTGGAGCTGTTATTTCATATTGAATGGATCAAGTCAGCCCTCCTCTATCAGCCTTCAACGCACATTCGCTACAGCGCATTTTGACCCAACGCCTCTGCCTGCCCCCCCCGTCCCCCGTCCCCCCCGTCCCCCCCTCTAATGCATGCACGCACGCACGCACGCACGCACGCACGCACGCACGCACGCACGCACGCACGCAGTCCATCAAGGAACCAGCAACACACAGCCATGCACGCATGCTCCATGCCACACACACCCGTGTGAACTCGTCAACCTAGCTCAGACAAACACGTGGTATGCTCCGTGCCCCCTGCCCCATTCCCCTGCCGCTAGGTGGCACTCGCCGTTCACGTGCTGTGCTGGCTGGGACAGTTCCTGGGCCATGCCATATTTGAGGTGAGGGGAATTGATCACGGCACACTATTGTCGTTAGTAGTAGTAGTAGCAGTAGTAGTAGTAGCAGTAGTAGTAGTAGTAGTAGTAGTAGTAGTAGTAGTAGTAGTAGTAGTAGTAGTAGTAGTAGTAGTAGTAGTAGTAGTAGTAGTAGTAGTAGTAGTAGTAGTAGTAGTAGTAGTAGTAGTAGTAGTAGTAGTAGTAGTAGTAGTAGTAGTAGTAGTAGTAGTAGTAGTAGTAGTAGTAGTAGTAGTAGTAGTAGTAGTAGTAGTAGTAGTAGTAGTAGTAGTAGTAGTAGTAGTAGTAGTAGTAGTAGTAGTAGTAGTAGTAGTAGTAGTAGTAGTAGTAGTAGTAGTAGTAGTAGTAGTAGTAGTAGTAGTAGTAGTAGTAGTAGTAGTAGTAGTAGTAGTAGTAGTAGTAGTAGTAGTAGTAGTAGTAGTAGTAGTAGTATTTCGAGGTGAGGGAATTCATCACGGCACACCATTTTTGAGAATCTGGTTTTGAAGTGAGGGTCTGGCTTCGTGGATGGCCGCGCATTTTTGTGGTGAGGTGTTCGGCCATGCCATTGTATGTGAGGGGAGGGGAGGCCGAGCCATGCTGTATCGGAGGTATTGGCCAGTGATTAAGCCATGCTACTTGATTTAAGGTAAAGGCCAGCAATCCGGGCATGCTATATGGGAGGTAAGGGGCGGCAAGTGGGGCATGCGGCATGCCATTTTGAGAAGTGAGGCGCTGGCCGTTCGGGGCATACCATCGTCTAGGTAAGGGGCATGCCATGTCAAGGTAAAGGGCGTGCCAGGGGGTGAGGAAGGGAAGAGGGCAATAGGCCATGCCTGTGTTGAGGTGAAAGGCATGGCTATTTTAACGTGATGTGAGGGGACTAGGATATGCCGTCATCAAAGAGGTGAGGCAAGGGGCAGGATTGGCGAGGGCGAGGGCAGGACAGCTCTGGCTGACGTTGGAAGTCAAGTGTGAGGGGCGGGTGTAATGGGCTCGCCTTGCAATGCTTTTGTGTGGGTGGCGAGATATGGCCAGGTTTGCGCGGTGGGCTTGGGCAAGGGGGATACGGACAGCCGTTAAAAATGAGCTGAACGGGACACCGTCATTCGTGCGGCACGTCCATGCGGCACGTATATGGGACTGGGACACGTATATGGGGCACGTATATGGGACACGTATATGCGGCACGTATATGGGACTGGGACACGTATATGGGGCACGTATATGGGACTGGGGCACGTATATGGGACACGTATATGCGGCACGTATATGGGACTGGGACACGTATATGGGGCACGTATATGGGACACGTATATGCGGCACGTATATGGGACTGGGACACGTATATGGGGCACGTATATGGGACACGTATATGGGACTGGGGCACGTATATGGGACACGTATATGCGGCACGTATATGGGACTGGGACACGGACATGTTGCGATACAGAAACCCAAGCCAGCGATGAAGCCGCTCATTCATCATGGCCGGCGATCATGAATGAGTGACGGGATGGCCTGGCGAGCGTTGACGGGGCGGGTGTTCCTTTCATGCTGGCTCTCTTGCTGGGCAGGGATGCTGACAGTCGTGGTTTGCGTCCTGGAAAAGGTGGGGTGAGTCCTATGTTTTTGTTGCCGAGCGTGTGGTGCGAAAGGCGGACCGATGCATGTTCTCGCTGCTAGGCACCGACGCGTTTCCTTGAGGGTGATGGGATCATCGGCACGGCCGACGCGTTTCCTTGAGGGTGATGGAATCATCGGCCGGGATCCATTGATCATCCCGTTATTGACACCGTAAATGACCACTCCTACTACAGAAACATCCGATTACTTGTGCCTTGCGGATATCCTCTTGCAACTATCGACGCCATATGCAACCCGGTAGCTGCGAGTCTCTCGGGGAGATCCTGTGCATTGGAATCCTAGTAGTGCCTTGGCTCCTATCCCTCATATTAATGTTTTATATTATTTTGACACTATCACCCTGGCTCCTAGCCCTTACCCTTTCATCTTCAGTGGAGGCAGTGCAATGGTGGTGTGGTGCATAGTGTGGCAGCATGCGGCTTGGTGGGGTGCAACGGTGGGGACAAGGTAGGCATGCGCCTTGGTGGGGGGCAAGGGTACGGTGACAGCACTAGCGTGCGTAGGTCAGCGTGAACGTGGCATTCCACTTTTGGGAGGCGATACAAACAAGTACTATAGTACAACATGGAGTGCAGCATTACAGTAGAATCGCCGTGCCAATAATCACCCTAGATAATGCTCAGTCACCATGGTGCACTTGTATAATAGTTCATGGAACAGCTGGCTGTTGTTGTAAAATATTGCGTAGTTTCTTAATAAGTTTCCTCCTAAAACATTTATTCCAGGCTTGTGGTCACTGTCCGAGGCTTGTGGTCACTGTGCGAGGCTTGTGGTCACTGTGCGAGGCTCGTGGTGACTGTTCGAGGCTTGTGGTCACTGTTGACCTCTGTCTGTCGTCATGCATGCGCCTGTGTGCAGCGGCGGCGCCCGGCGCTTGTCAGCAACTTTGCACAGGCGTTTCTGCTCGCGCCAATCTTCGTGGTGCTGGAGGTGCGTGGGCTTTGTCCGCATGAACGCCGAACGCTTGTCGTGAATTTTGGCTTTATTGCCCCGTGTATAGTACGCGTGGCGCCGGATGATTCTTGTGGTGCTAATCAGCGATGCACAGGGTGTGTTTGACAGAAGAACACTTACCATAGGCGTGGGAGTCATCGCCTTGTGTGTGTCACGCTTATCCTAGATGTGGGCTTCATCGCCCATGACAGTGTGTCACGCTTATCCTAGATGTGGGCTTTATCACCCATGACAGTGTGTCACGCTTATCCTAGATGTGGGCTTTATCGCCCATGACAGTGCGTCACGCTTATCCTAGATATGGGCTTTATCGCCCATGACAGTGTTTCACGCTTATCCTAGATGTGGGCCTTTTCGCCTTGTTTGTGATATCGATGGTGCCCATCTTTGTAGTGCTGGAGGTGAGCGGGGTCTATTCACTGTAGTGAAGTATTTGCTGTACATTTGTTGGAGTCACCCGTATGCGTGGTGCTGCGGGTGTCAGTGGGCTCATTTCGTGTGAGCGTGCACGATAGTTAGTGGCACGTGGGCTTTGCTTCTATGAAAATTTACTGAAACGTTGGGGTTTGTCCTCAGATGGATGTATCTGACGTAGCCTGCGCCCTTTGTGCTGCTGGAGGTGAGACGGCTGTTACTTCTCAGCCCTGGAGGTGCATATGGCCTGTCCTATCTCTGCCCGTGCAAACCAAGAGCATACTGGTATGGTTGCCTCTTTGACATTCTTAGTCAGTCTAGGGGCCGATCCACCTAGCTTTACGCCCTGCTTGTGAACTTTGCTAGCGTCTGCAGGAGTACTGGTACTGCACCCATGTGCATGTATGTGTACTTAATTACTTACTTACTTACTTACTCACTCACTCACTCACTCACTCACTCACTCACTCACTCACTCACTCACTCACTCACTCACTCACTCACTCACTCACTCACTCACTCACTCACTCACTCACTCACTCACTCACTCACTCACTCACTCACTCACTCACTCACTCACTCACTCACTCACTCACTCACTCACTCACTCACTCACTTACTCACTTACTTACTTACTTACTTACTCACTCACTCTACCCCTGTTTTCTGTGTATACTTTTGCTAGCGTGCTCTTCTGTTCCGGCATGGCGGTATTCCTGCTTAAGGCGCGGTATTCCACATGTTGTATTGTGTTCTATTATGCTGTGGTAGGATTCCAGGCGAAGGCTCGGTATTCTAGAAGTTCCCGTCGGTCATTGTCTGAGAGAATTTATCCGTGCTTTTTACCACCTAGGCTAGGGTGAGGTTTTGCCTGAAGGCGTTGGGTACCAATGTCTTTCGTAGTGGGTCATACAAGTTCGTCCTTTCATGATTGGTATTGATGGTAAACGTAACCTTAGCACCGAAGATGTCAGTATGATTGTATCAAACCCATCATTCTAATATCAACCTACCTATGTACTTCTGTAGTATTAGTGTGCCTTTAGCGCAGCACCCATGCCCCAACCCTATCCCATTGTTTGATGTCACCTGCCTGCCACCTGGACAATGGCCCCCCTGCGCCCCGGATGATTGCCCGAAGCCCTAAACCGGGGCACGCGATCGATGCCGATCCGATAGCCGAGTTATTTGATGCCGATCCAAAGGAGTGTTATCCATTTTCAGTCCGAGCGTTCTGTGTGGTTATTGTCCTGCCCTTTCTTGTCCCTGCCTAGCGATTCTCAAGGTTTTTTTCACCTCTTTCCCAGTCTCCACCTTATGATCTTTCAAAATAACTCTGTTTCATACTCATTTTTATTCCACGCCCTTTGGACTTGACAGGCTGATTGTTGCCCCTGGCGAGCTCTATCGTCATCTCCCTTGTCCTCCATTATCATTCTTTTTTTGGTTTCTTTCCCTTGTCCAGCTGCTGACCTCTGTGTGACATTGTGCATTGAGTCAGACAACTCATACATGCTTTGATCGCGCTGTGTATGATTACTATATGCCTCGCTCAGGTGCTGATGGCCGTGTTTGGCTACGAGCCAAACCCTGGCTTCCACCGGCGCGTGGCCACTGCCGTACGTGCGCGCCGCAACGCTGAGGCGAAGAGAGAACGCCGTGCCGCCCGCTGACACATGTATATACTCTTCAATCATGTCGTGCCTCAGGCATGCATGTGCGCGTGTGCGTCGATGGGTGCTGGGGGGATTCAAATTGCTGCCCTGGGATGCTGGAGCAACGGTTATAGGAAGCCATTTGCGCTCGCACGTGCGATGTGCTGGTAAACTCCATGTAGTTATCTGTGTCACTCTTGGACGTAGTGTGTAAAGGGGATCTTCATCCATTACAAGTGTTCACATGCCTTATGGGAGAGTGCTACGATATATCCTGGGCATGCCAGGTGGGACGCGCGGGTGGCATGGTATACGTGCAAGTTCCTAGCTCACAAGTGTCTCCTCTAATTTCCGTAACTGTTGTACGTTGCCTACACTTTAACAATTAATCACAACGAAGCGATTGTGATACTGTCGTGGCAAATGTCGGAGCCCAAAAGTTATGGGCACCGCTGTCAGCCATTGCTATCTAGTGGCTTGGGCTCTGCATGCATGCGCCCGTTAGGCATTAGATAGATACAATAGACCGGTAGGATTTTTTGTCCATCCATCCATCCCTCCATACTCCCTGACTTGCCATCGGGACCACATATTTAATTAATTAATTAAATAAATAATAGATTAATCAGAATAGATGCTGTCGCAAATAGATGGATGCTCGGCTCGACGGAGCCGTCACCAAGATGCTATTTTAAAAATTAATAAATTAAATTACAACATGACTCCGTGGAGAGATCATGTAGCACGTATTCCCTTCCGTGCGGGAGCACGAGTCTAATTAATTAATTACTTGCGTGATGGACGGAGGTGAGCGAAGTCGCGAAACCTTTAACGTACTAAGCTAACTCTAAGCTAATCTAGAAAATCCTAACTACTCTCCTCAGCAAAGCGCCCCTTCCTCCTGGGGGGGAGGGGGGGGCTGGCCCACAGGCGGGAGCCCTGGCGTACGTGTGCCAACCAAGATGCCGTATGTAGGGCGCTATAATTATCCCATGTGCATAATTGGGCTAGAGTAGTATTATACTCTAGCTAATTGGGCTAGAGTAGTATTATGCCAGAAAATTATGTGGACAGAATCAAGAAAATAAATTTCTTTGCATGTGAAGATAATACTTGCTTGTCTGAGTTGGGTTATACAGGCACGGGCCAGGTGTGCCATGGTGACAGCTGACAATGCAGTGGACTAGCACTGCCAATCTAGCAGCACTTCCACATGGCGAGGCGAAAACGCTGACACAGACAAGAGCTAGCTCAGGATGCAGATTAGGGATGGTCATTGGTAAAATGGCAGCAACATCAAACCTGCAAAGTGCAAATACACGAGTCAGCAATGCATCGCAAGATGCATACACTCAAAGCCGTGAAGTCCTGCCACATGGCAGACACAGTTGCAAGTGCTGGCAAGTGAAAGTCCAACGATGCACCACCCACATGGGCATGCACCAGCCGCTTGCCAAAACCCAGGCGCAGCCGACATGCGCTGGTAATTTGCCATACAGAGGTCAATAAATAGATTTACGTCGTCAAATGTGCCATGCACCGCACGCAACAACTTGGGGGCTTGATACAGTAACAGTTGCCTTTGAGGGTGCAGCATCCATTTAAAAGTACCTCATCGGGTACTCCGTGGCATGCCTTCAGTGCATGTTCACGCACTTACTTCCTTATGATTACAGTGAGATCTTTGTACACCCCTTCCGCAGTCTACCTGCTGCGAACAGGCCAACCGCATTCCCTGCTTGGGAAACTTGCCATACGAATTGGTTGGCATGACCATCCGCAGGTGCTGCCGCATGTTCACCCTGATGAGTTCAATGCTCCAGTTTCTCGAGGTGCCCAATCTCTAGTTTCTCTCGGCAGGGGATACCGTGCATGCCCGCGTAACCGCACGGGGCGACCATTCGCTGTCTCAGTCACAATGGAGCCAACCGGGTCCTCCAACGCAGTTCACAGCACGGGGCTGTCATGGTCAGGGACATTTGCCTGGCCCTGAGATACCATCTGAGAGACATCATGGATATCATCCGTCTGATGTCATCATCTCCATCTGTCTGATGTCATCACCTTTGTCTGTCTGATGTCATCATCCTCACCCTTCTAATGTCATCATCTCCCCTGTCCCCCATGCCCCCCCCCCAAAGCTGATCTCCCCCGGCATAGCGATGGATGCTCCCACCCACAGGGTGGAGATACCATGGTCCGGCTTCTTCAGATTTCTGGCCGGCGCTGGTTGTCTCATTGGCGTCACGGTCACTATAGTATAGTAATGCCATGCCTGCGCAGGTAATCTCCTTGATACCGATGGAGGCTCCTATCGCCCGCCCAGATCCATCCAAGACCGCAGGTACCCCGTGACACCGACATGACGCCAACCCCTTGGACCGTGACGACAACATGACAGCACGCCAACCCCTTACGGGGTGCCTGGCCAAGTGGTCGGTCCCTACGCCCATGGGCCTGCGGGCTCGCCTAAGCGCCGACCCGATCGAGACGGGGCCATGCCATGAATGGAATCACACAACCGACCGAGGGATGGACTGGTGTGCAGCCGTGGCGCACCCCGGTCGAACGCCAACCGAGGGAAGCCACTGCCAGTCGAACGACCCCAAGAGGCCCGACCCCATTGAGGTCAGTGCTATGGGGAGAGGCGCCTCACACGATGGCACCCCACAAATCACCATGAAGGTGTTGCCTCACAAGGCCATCGATGGGGGCATTTCACAAGGACGATGCCGCTGGTAGGGGCGGGGGTCACCGATGATGAGGAACCACCTAATCATACCGCGCTTTTCAGGAATTGCGAGATGGCGAATAATGATGCACCACCCCTTCCCATCGGATGACCCTTCCCCAAGAATGCCCCCACCATGACGCCATCGCTCACGAGGAAACGTGTTCATCGCCCACCATACATAATGGGGAACCGCCACCTCTCATATCACATATGATGATGTGAATCCGCTTCCACAGCAATAATGATATGATGATGATGATGATGATGATGATGATGATGATGATGATGATGATGATGATGATGATGATGATGATGATGATGATGATGATGATGATGATGATGATGATGATGATGATGATGATGATGATGATGATGATGATGATGATGATGATGATGATGATGATGATGATGATGATGATGTTGTGAATCAGCTGTCACAGCAAACCATAACAGGTCGCCAAGCCACCACTAACGACAAACCGTATCCCCTTCCACGATAACACGACCGACAGCTCACGATACAATGAAGTTGTCATGGTGAGCCAAGCGGTCACCGCTGACATCCGTCACCGCCGTGTCAACCCCCGGTGACGGCCGCGTGTACCCAGCGCCGCCGTACACAGGCAGCACCACCTTCTCGGTCAGGACCACATCCGTGCTGCCCGCGCCAAACCCGACACGAACCGGATGCGGCGGGAGCGGCGCTCCCTGCCCTTGCGTCGCCTGCCCATCCTCCACAGCCCCACCGGCCCCCGAGGGAGCCCCCGCCCCCGCGCCGGTCCCCGTAACCGGATTGCTTCCTCCCGTGGGGGCATTACTCCCCGTAGAGGCACCGTTTCCGGCCGGGGAAGTGGTCACAGTGGCACTGATGGCAGGCCCACTGGTCACTGTACTGGGCCCGCCGGCCGCTTCCCCGGTGGCATCGGGCATGGGCGCATCGTGGATGGAGCGCGGCTTGAGCAGCTGGGGCACCGGGGTGGGCTTGCGCACGGCCACGTGGGGCAGCGCGGATGCCAGCAGCGCGTGGCGGTGTGCGTGCAGCTCCCGCATCGAGCGCGAGTAGAGCGTGGTGATCCCCTCCAGCTTGGGATTCAGCTCCTGCGATGGGGGAAGATGGGATAAGGAAAAATCACAATAAAAAACCAGCATAATAAGGAAAACAAGCAGCGGTGGTAAGGTGAGCTGTGAGGACTCCAGCTTTGAGATCAGCTCCCGCGTGCGAGGGGAGGAAGGAGATGAAAACATGTCATGGACAACTTTTTCGCTTCATCGCGACCGTTTAGGGTTGGGGTTCAGCTCCTACGGACGAGGCGGTGAGTCCATAGCATGTAAGAACACAGCCAAAGAATGTGACAACGGACGTGAGTCCATGGCAAATGTAAGAAGATGAACTACAGAGCCACCAGCTTGGGGTTCAGCACCTGTGGGCAGCCGGCCAGGACAACCTGGATGCCAAGATCATGCGGAGAAACAGTAGAGCCCGCATGAGACACACATGAGACACACATGAGGAGACGTGAGAGGACATGAGAGTGAACTTGCCATGGCTTGTGACAGTGGAGCACATTTCCATGTGACGGTTTCGGCTGGCAGTGACGCGATAATGCACACTGTCGTTCGTACATTTTTTTTTTTGGGGGGGGGGGGTGAAAATGGCTCATTGCAATATAAACCAAAGATGCCACAGTCATAAAAATGAGTAAACGTGTCGATGGCATCAGTTCGAGCCTTCAGTGGAGCTCCCGCTAAGGAACATGATCAACGGATTATTAGCTTTGGAAACGCCACGTGTTCTAGTCCCAGCCAGGGCCTGATCGTGCGCCTCTTAGCTACGTAATGAACAAAACAGCCAGCACAAGCCTGGCCGCGTGCCCTAGGGTGCACCTGCAGCGGTCACGCTAAATATACTGGCAGGGGCCAGCGGTCGAACCAGTCGAGGCGCTTGCACGTCTCGACGCACCATAGTTCACCTACGCACGTGCAGCGGTCACGCTTCACTAGTGTACATTTACCTGCAGCAGCCGGCGGTCGAACCAGAAGAGGCACTTGCAAATCTCGATGCACACGTTGACCACGTCCTGGAACCGCACGGCCAGCGACGACTTGTTCTCCAGTAGCCACATGGAGTAGCCCTTCTGCACGTCCGCGATGCACATGCTGAAGTCGCGCAGGCCATCCAGCCGCACCTGCAGCGTGTGTGTAGGAAAGGGGTGGAAAGGGGTGAAGTGCGTATGTGTGTAAGAGAGAGAGAGAGAGAGAGAGAGAGAGAGAGAGAGAGAGAGAGAGAGAGAGAGAGAGAGAGAGAGAGAGAGAGAGAGAGAGAGAGAGAGAGAGAGAGAGAGAAGGGTGGGGAGGTTGTATCGTCCATTCTTAAAACATCACCATCATTGGGCCCGCATTCATGTCCTTTCCTTCCGACCTACTCCTCACAACTCAAAACCTACTTTACTATGCTTTTCTCGACGCCACCAACGCTGACCCCACGATAGCTGCACAGGGCAGCCGCTTCATATCCAGGTAGCCGCTTAAGGTCCCGGTCAAATTTCCGTTTTCTTATGCCGTCAAAACGCACCCCAATCCTCATGACCCTATGCACTCTGACCTGCCAACGAAGGCACAATTTCAGGTATTGCAATGGGACCATCTTTGGAATCGTCTTCTAGACCTCCACCCTGGACCCTTTGGGCACGATTTCATTCCAATCCTCGCTCTCCCTCACCTTCTCAAGACCCAAGCCTACGTTGCTACACTAGCAGCTCGATGCCGTCCTTTTCTACCACACACATCGTGCGCCACTTCCAATGCAGCCCCCATCATGCCCCGCACACTCACCTTAGGCGCCCTCAACACAGCTGTCGTTCCCATCATTGTCAACGACAATTCTTTCAAGGCCCATACCACTTCTACGACCCCAGCATTGGCTACCCTGCCACCCCACGACTCACCCTCGCGTTACAAGGCCACCGCGTCTTGTGCAGCGGTTTGATGCAAGCACCTGTTGGATGCAAGCACCTGTTAAATACAAGCACCTGTTGGATGCAAGCACCTGTTGAATACAAGCACCTGTTGGATCGTTGAAAGTCGGCATCAAACTTTGTGCCACCCACCTTGGGCGCCTCAGGCGCGCGGTTGCTCACGTGCTTGCCTCCACTGTAATGCTCACTACTCAATCCTCCTGCACTACGCTAGGGTGTAGTGTGTAGTGTAGTGTGTAGTGTCTGGTGTCTAGGGTATCGGGTATAGGGTATAGGGTGTAGTGTGCAGTGTGCAGTGTGCAGTTTGCAGTTTGCAGTGTGCAGTGTGCAGTGTGCAGTGTGCAGTGTGCAGTGTGCAGTGTGCAGTGTGCAGTGTGCAGTGTGCAGTGTGCAGTGTGCAGTGTGCAGTGTGCAGTGTGCAGTGTGCAGTGTGCAGTGTGCAGTGTGCAGTGTGCAGTGTGCAGTGTGCAGTGTGCAGTGTGCAGTGTGCAGTGTGCAGTGTGAAGTGTGCAGTGTGGAGTGTGTAGGGTGCAGGGTTTACGCTAAATAACTCCCACCGGCCCCCGTGCCCCCACCTTGGGCGCCTCAGGCACGCTGTCGTTCACGTCGCCCACGTTGCCCAGCGCGAGCTCCACCTGCTTGGCCGCGCGCTCGAGCATCATGCGCGAGAGCGAGGGGCCACGCCCATGGACACCCGAATGGCTCGACCCGCTACTGACCCCCGTTTCACCCGAAACCCCCCCCTGCTGACCTCCCCCTCCCGCCCCCTGGCTCCCCCCGCCGACGCCATTCCCATTGCTGCCGGGCTCGGCGCCGCCCGCAAGACCAGCCCCCCCCTCGCAGTTCATGGAGGCTGGGAGTGAGCCGGTCGGGCTGACCCCAGACAAGGACGTGGCGGCGTCCTGGGCGTCCCCGTCCCCAAGCTTGCTGCTGCCGACATCCCCACCCCGTTCGTTGATCTTGTGGATCAGGTGCTGGAGCGCCGATGCCAGCGACGCCATGTGGCTGTCCTCGGTGGGGTGCTCGTTGTGGCCGTGGTGCGAGTGGCCGGACCCGTGCATGCCAAAGAGGGCGCCGTAGTAGCCGTAGTGGAGCGGGTGCGTGCGGAGGGACTTGAGCATCTTGGTCACCTCGGCCTCGCACGACGGGTTCTGGAGGAGGAGCAGGTCCCACAGCCCGTAGATGGCGTCCGTCACGTAGGTGATCATGTCGAAGAGAACCGTGCGGCAGCGGTCGTATGTTGCCTGCGCACAGCACGCACAAAATAAGCGGGGTGGGTGGGGGTGGGAACCATTAGTAAACGCATTAATAAATGAAAGTATTTGGGGGGGGTTGGGGGGGGGGGGAGCATTGATTAACGAAAGCATTAATAAACGAACCAGAGGGGAGAGGAAGCTTGTGGGATAGATAAGAGGGGAGGAGGTGCTAACAAGCATTCGTCCTTGTTTAACTTTCAAACCCCTTGCTCCACTCCTACGCCCGCCTTGCGATCATCCATGTTCAACAGCCCTAGCCATGCGGTGCTCACTTTGCGGCAATTGGGCCATTTGGCCCCCTGGTTGAACACCGCTTGCGCGAGGCTGGGTGGGAAGAATCTCTCCAAGGTGATTGTGCTTTTGCCTTGCCAAACGCACAATCACCTTTGGAGCAATTCTTCCCGCCAACAAGCCAGCCCAGCCTCCCTGCTACGCACCTATTGACCATCTTCCCGGTTGCGCCGTCCTCGCCTTGCTAGACCAGCAATTAACCTTGGGCCTTCTGTCTGCACATAGTATTGTAGCCTGTACCCCCCTTGCTGCATGTTCCCTTGTTCAAACCGCCCCAGCCTTGCTGCTACGGGCTTCCCCACCGGGTTGGACACCGCGTGCCTTGGCGTAAGCACACGCACCTTGCGGCACTCTTCCTTGTTGAACAGCATCGAGAGGTTGCGACAGCGCGTGGCCAGATCGCGCTCGAGCTCGTCCCCCGGGTGCTTGCCCGCCATGCCGGAGAAGACGCGCCGCATGAACGTGTCGTACTCCCGCCGCAGCTCCACCAGCCGCGCCGCTAATGCTTCCAGCCGTGTGAGCTCCACTTGCGCCTCATCGAGCTCTTGGGCCAGCGCGTGGGCCTCCTGGACCAAGGGGTGCGTCTCCAGCTGGGACTGGGCGAGTGCGAGCGCCGTGGGGGAACGGCTGCGGTGGTGCTGGGAGGGGCTGGAGGGGGTAGCCTGCGGGGAAGGGGGGAAGGGACGAGGTGGAAGGGAGAGGGGGGACAGCGGCGGGTGTGAATGGGAAGTAGAGGAGAGAGGGAGTAGAGATGAGCCAAAGGGAGGGGGGGAGGACGCTCCAAGGGACAACGACCAGGAACGAGAGATAAAAAAGTGAGTTTAAGTAGGGGACAAGAGAGACAGGTTGATCAATCATGTCAACGACCTGACTGCTTCATTTTGGCTGAGAGAGGTTGAGAAACGGGCAAACAGCAAATATGCAAGTAAACGGGGGAACGACAGGGAACGAACTCAATAAGGTTTGGTGCAGAACCAGGGGAAAGGGACCAACAGGCAAACAGGCGCCCCATGGGCGGTTGGTACACTTTAAGGTGTAGGGGGTAGGGGGTAGGGTTGAGGGCTCAGGGTACAGAGAGGAAGCGAGGGAGGGGGAGGGGGAGGGGGAGGGGAGACGCTACGGAGGCGGGAGGCGAGATAAGGGCACCGATATTCACTTCATTCTGTTCAGATGCCCATTGTTGGTATCTATTAACCCACAAAGTGCTCACCTTTGCCGAGGACGAAGCAAGCATGCGGGGGCTCTTCGGGCTTTCACCCTGTGTGGCGGATGCAAGCAGCCCCAGCCACAGCAGCGAGCGCCGGCCACCACCAGGCATGGGCCCCCAGATTCCCCCCCCCTCCCCCCCAAAAAAAAGAACGAGAAAGGAAACAGGAGCATCCATCCCCGCCCCCCATCCCCCGGCAACCCCCGCCCCCCGTCAACAAACAAAAAGGAAACGGGTGACAGGCCCAACCGCATGGTGACACGAAAATACAGGGCGACACAGAAGCAAAGCGTCAGGTGAGAGAGTGGGGAAGGGAACCACTCCCAGCTCTGCGGCATTTGCCCACAACCAAGGAAAGCACGGTGGGTAGCGGAAGGGATAGCTGAGTAGGCGCCAAGGTGGGCTACGGCTTGGCAAGGCGACCGCAAGACCCATTTCTTCTCCCAAACACGAGAAGACTCTGGCCCTTCCCTGCACATGTGGCTATTCCAGCGATGTGGCTATTCTAGCCATGCGGCTATTCGAGCAAGGCAGGTCTTTGATAGACCCAAGATGGTGCCCTACCGCCGCCACCGCCTGGCATCCTCTTGTCCATCCATGAAATGCAACTGCAAACTACACAGTTCTTGCGCCCTCCTATTCTTTCCTCTTGCTTCCTTGTCCTGCTCGTTGTCCTCATTCTCCATCATGAACCCTATCCTCTCTCCATCCACCATGCACACTGGCATGTTCATGCTCTTCCAAGTACCTTAAAGCAAGACTGTGGTAGCCTTGCGTGTGCTCATCACAACCGCCCACTTGCGCGGCACTACGAATCCCTTGCTTGCGCCTCCCACCCTCTGTCTACTAACCACGGACAAACACTAGCACATATCTACAACCTTTGCGGACTCTCAGCAAGCCATCTCCCTCTCCCTCCCCCTCTCCCAACCCAACCCATCCCACTCCCCCCCGCCCCCCTGCCCCCCTCCCCCTCCCCCTCCCCCTCCCCCTCCCCCGCCCCCGCCCCCCGCCCCCCGCCCCCGCCCCCCGCCCCCGCCCCCCGCCCCCCGCCCCCCGCCCCCGCCCCCACCCCCCACCCCCCCCCCGCCCCGCCCCCCGCCCCCGCCCCCCCCCCTTTCCCCCTTTTCCATCAGCCCGCACTCACCGCGGTCGCCTTGCGTGTGCTCATCGAGACGGCCCGGTTGCGCAGCTTCCTCAGCGCGAGGCTGATCGGACTGCCGGGGGACGGGCTAGAGCCAGGGCTCCCCGCACCCTGGCCATACCCATCCGATGGCAGCTGGACGTGAAGGTGCGGGGTTGGACCCTGTGATGTCGGCGAGGGAGGGTCGCCGAGCCGCCCCGACAGCAGCAATGAGGGGTCCAGAGACTTCATCGTCTCTAGCCGAGGGGACAGAGCCAGGTCGGACGCCTTCCAAGAGGCGAGGGGGGATGCCAGCTCGGGTGAGGTGCCCCCGGGGGAGGCATCGCTGTTGTTGGATACGCGGCGGACCTTGATGGGGATGGACAGGCTGGGGGAGTTGACCGGGGATGCCGCCGCGCCCACCTGGCAGGGGGGGGGAGGGGGGAGATGAATGCGGGATGGCGATGGTGGAGGGAATGAGTGTTAAAACGGGGGTGAATTGACACACATTTTGGAACGGGGGCTGAGGGATGAGGTTTGAGTGACAGGGATTGGGGGCAGGGGGTCATGGAACAAGGGCTGGGGGGTTGAGATTTGGGAGGTGAGGACTGGGGGGCAGGGGTCGAGTAATACTATTCATAATGATGCTGAATGATAAAGGACGCACACTAACTGCACCGCCACATCCCCATCCCCCTAGGATGCCGGGAAAGGTGTCGATGCAAGGGGCGCGTTACTGTAGCGCCCAATCAAGTATGTGACCCCTTCTGGGACATCCTCTCTCGCCCCGCTCGGGAATTCGCAAACTTTTCATAATTTTCATAATCCATGACCCCCTTAGCGCAACTTCTGTCGCCCCGAAGTGATGGTCATGCGACCACCCTTGCTTCCGAGAAATTCCCAGACATGCTCCTAGAAACTCGACTCCGGCAAGGCTTATTGGACACGGTGCTGATAAAGAGCTGCACCATAACAATCACTTTGGGCCCGCGGTCACCAGTCAGGCCCCGCTGTCGCCCTAACTCCCTGAGGCTTTCCCTATGGAGCGGGTTGTGAGACACGTTGTTGAATAGGAGGCACGGAGCAGCCATCATAATGAGACGCAAGACCAGGCTTCGCAAAACTAGACCCTCGCCTGAACGGGTAAAGCGTTTCCAGTTCCAGCCCCGTAGATTGAATTGCTGACAGATGTGCGGGCCCACAGCGGACAGACAGATGAAATGCCATACGCCGCCGTCATCCATTTATGTCAGAGTAACTTGTGCGGCATCGTGTATGTCTTTAGTAGCATGAGAACTGCATCATGTGAAGGTAGCGCTATGTGAAACAGCTACAAGTTTCATGCACAGGGAGACCAACACTAATCGAGCGTCGAATAGGCACGCACACAAACAAACTGTTGAGGGTCATTATTTGTATTAGTATTGTCATCACTACTGTCACATTACTCTAGGTCAACCCATACCAATATCAGTACAATTATTATACCATCATTATCATCATAACAACCAAGTTCCATTGGCCCTTGTCTTCAATCAAGACTATGTTTCCTGCATCACTTTTCCCGCATCACGGGTATTCCCGCGTAACATTTCGCCGCCGGCATCACGTAAGTGTGATACGGCTGCGATGTGATGAGGCTGTCAAGACGACAGGGCAAGGAGGGGGCTGTCAAGGAATTGGGGAAAGTCTTAAGCCAATGCTTCTACCAGCAGAGCAGGGGAAACGGGAAAGGGCGTGCTACCGCTGCTTACATTAGAGGGCTGCCGTGCCTATTCAGGTCACACTGAGAAAACGGATGCAAAACCCATGCGATGTACCCAAGCCGTGTTGCAGGAAGCGGATCGTGTGCACTGACATCATAGGCACACACAATATGCATGATGTGCCATCTCAAAGCTCCACAAGTTCGCATCTAGCGCGACCCATTGAGATTAGGATTCGAATGTCGCGTTTACCCGCCAGCAAGCCGAGCCACGATTACCTCGTTAGCACCAGGTGACCTTGGATCAACGGCCACCGGTTCTTCGATTGTCAAAAGCGGCTTTTCCGACAGCTCTCCGTGAGTGAAAACGCGGCTATGGCGTCTTCTGACCAAAAGGGTGGATGGGGTAGAAACAGCGTTTGGCCTAACTCGAGGGCTCGCCGGTTGCGTTGACAGAGGAGAGTGCGTTTCGTTAGCAACCGAGTCGCTGAGCGTGGCATAGTGATTTGACAGCTTTCCATGCAGCCCCAAAGCCCTTGTAACCGTCTGGTAACGAAAATGCCATCAAAAAGTGCAACGCAAAGACGAAGAAAATGCCAAGATAACCGTTTCGTTTACTGCACTCATCATCCAAGTTTGATTGCTCAAAAAATTTTGCACGCGGCAATTTTGCTGAAAATAGAGGGAAAGAGGCAAGGCATTTAGGATTCCAAGATCAATTCCAAAGTCGAGCACACCTCAGCTCTGGAGCGCGCGAATGCGAGCCGCAACGTCAAACTCTGAACGCGAGCCTTCTGTAATTCCCTACGCCCATTTACGTGATCGTCCGCTTCTAATTCAGTTAATTCTGCGCATAGCTTAACAAAAGTTTCTAAATCTTCGGACCGAACAGGAGCTGCAAGCGACCTTGGTGAAACTACTGGGGACGCCATCGCTGCAACATTCCAGGCTGGTCCCCCTTCCCTGCTCGCGCTACAACGGACACGAGTATTCGATATTTTGGCGTCACCGTCACAAACCTGAAGTCTGAACCCAGAGGCTCGGCTTGCGGTCACGCGGCTGGCTCCTCCGGTTGCCTAGCGGCCCCAGCCCCAAATGGCAGCCCAAGCAACGAACCAACCCGGATGCAACGCGTGCTTGGGTGTCCGAGCAAGCAACCAACCCGCGTGCAAGCAAGCAACCCGCGTACAGCCCGCGTCTTAGTCAGCTGCGCATGGATTGGGCCAACATGACCTTGGAGACCCTCGCGTTGTTGCCTATTGGCCCGCTTCTAGGGAGCTCAAATAGCCGGGAAACCGGCGGTCCTAAATGAAGTAGATCTGCTGCTCTGTGCTGACATGAGTGATGTGGGATTCTCGTAATGACACGTTATCATAACAGTCTGTACGGCTTGTCAGCGAGGCAGACATTGCCCCCAGCATTCTAGTAGCGAGCCTCAACTACCTATGTACCTAATGCGGGTGTGTAAGAGATGGCGTGCTGTTCAGTGTTCTGGCCCTCGGCCGTTTCCAAATCTCTGCTGCCCAAGTGTAGCTTGTATCACTGGACCCGAGTGGGACCAGCGCTATAGTGGTCACGAGGGCCGACTTGTAGTCACGAGGGCCGCATGGCCCGAGTGACTACAAGTCGTCCCGAGTGGCCACTAGAGCGCTGCGTCCCACGATTGTCCAGTGAGACAAGCAGCTTGTCCACAAGTGGGACAAGTGCGGAACTTGTACCACTGCAGTGGGACAAGTACGAACTGGTAGATTTGTCCCGAGATTTGGTCAGAATTGGTCCAAAGCAATGAATTTTTCATTTCTCGGACCATCGTGTCCGTAGATGGACATGAAATAAAGACGTTACGGAATCTACACCCTACACGTGCCCCGACTGCGTCGGGGGTTCAGTTTCCAGGGAGGCGGGGAAGTTGCTTTTGAACCAGATTGCAGTACCTACCTGTTGTTTGTCCGCGTGAAAAGTTCAGTTGAAAAGTAACCGCCTCGCGGAAATAAAAAAGGGAGAATCCAAGTTCCGGAGCAGTCCGGAGCCATGATTGAATCTTCAGGCCTTGTTCAGGCTGCCATTTTAGTAGAGATTGTCTCCCGGAACCAGAGTGGGCCAGACAATACAGATTCCGATCTAGAAAGTGTCCAGGCCCGGAAAAGAAGCAGGCTTCCGGCAGAATATTCTTGTTGACCAGGTCCAGGCTGACAAGTCCAGTGCGCGCCGTCATGGCGCCTTTTGTAACTGCCGCGGTTTCTTGGCCACCCCTCCACAACGGTTCAGCGCGCCCGTAGTCTGCCGCGGCTTCTTGGGGCGGTTTCTTGGGGGGCCACCTCCCGCCCCGCCACCCCCGCCCTTCCACCAACGATTTTCGCCGCTGATTTAATTGATCCTGACGACAGACCTCTCGTTCTGGGTTTCCGCTCATCCAGTTTAACCGTCCGATGATTGATCTACGGCCACGCATACGACCGCGCCAGGGCGCCACCTTTTCCATAGTTTCCCCAAAACCACCAACATGTCAAAAGTGTCATACTTTTATTTCGAACCCAAGATCCGACAGTTCAGACTGGCGGGCCGAATATCTGACGGTCAAATCTGCGAGTGGTACCAGGCAAAAAGGAATCACAGTGATCGCAGGGAATTTGGCTGTGCACTTGTCCCACGCCGTGGACAAGTGCCCATGTGCGGCGTGGGCACCAATTCAAACGGCCGTTACCATGTGCGGCGTTGAGTTGAGGTGTTGTTGTTGTCGTTGTTGCCCACGCCGCACATGGGCACTTGGCAGCAGAGATTCGGAAACAGCCGAGGGCCAGAACACTGAACGGCATGCCATTCACAAACAGACAAAGAAACAAAAGTAACCACGACAACAACAACGGTTGCGATTATACGCAAATAATTTTGCATGGTTGGATGGGTTAGGGTGTGACGTGGGTTTCCACGCAATCCTTCAACCCTATTTTTGTCGTACCATCCTAGCCGCAGAGTCGGGTGATTTGCGCCAATATTCACCGTACAAAAATTATAAGCCAATGGAAGGTCTCGAGTCGCGTCCCCTCTTCACAATCAAAATATATCCAAATAAATCGGCTTCGAAAATTCTTCGAAATGTGCAAATTCTTCGAAATGTGCTCCGCCTGATTGCTGTTGTTGTTGTTTCACAAAAACTCGTAAGATACATACAGACAGCCAGTCCTGGTCTATATGTAGGGGTGAAGTATCTCACCGCTCTCACCTTGTTTGCCACCCCATAAGGCAGGACCAGCCCTTGGATCCACTATTATTTCGGGGAAATGGGTATATTTTATTAGCCAATTATGGACCAAAGAGGTGAGAGGGGAACTGAGTATCAGCGAATCCTAATTAAGGATCCACTATTATTTAATAACCCTGTCGGTTCACCGGCGCGGGAATAAACTCAACTCAACTCAACATACAGCCAACGCAGGCCGGCCCATGAAGCCGGACCTTCGTACAGTGCTGCCCACTGAACTCGGCCGCTGTGGGTCCATCGAGCAGGACAGGACATTACCACCGCACGTCCGCACGTCCGCACTCCAGCTCCAGCTTGCGTTGCGCGTGTCCTCGCTGCTCAAGCCAGGCCATGCTCAAGCAGAGCTGAGGCCAGAAAATGGTCATCTTGAAGTCGACCAGACACAGCTGCTCGTAATGGGGAGTGAGCATGGCTAGACACGATGTTGTGCCCAGCGCGTCTTAATCCTGTTCAATGAGACTGCTCTTTCTGCACCGGTCTAGTGTGAGAGATGGAGTTAAGTGCTCACTAGTGTTTGTACCACGCATAAGCGCAATGTGGAAGCCTGTTATAGCACTTGAAACGCAAACGTTGGCGGTTTGCGGTGTTGATACCGTGAAAGTTTAAGGCTTAGAAAACAAAAGGGAGTCACGTTTGATTATTATTATGTTCCTGCCATGAAGCCTCGACATATTCGGCAAGGTCGGGGCTCTATACGGACCAAAGTAGCTACTACTTCCATGTGGCTCCTTCTCTTCTCTTTCTTCGCCGTCGCTCAAGGGGGCATAACCACTTGGAGCCCTGGTGACCTGCCTTCCCAGCCGATTTTACGTGGATCGCTTAATGGATTTCTGACGTACACGGAAGTGCTAGCTTTTCAGGTTAAGCTGGCCACACAATACCCCCATCTCGTTTCGGACCCGGTTAAAATAGGTTACTCCAGCCCTCCATACTCTATTCCCATCTATGCAACGCGTATGACGGCATCTAAAGCCTACGGGACCGAGATTAGTCAGTTCGAGCCAGCTGTAACCGCGATGGTTACGAGCATGCTTCACGCCAGGGATCCCGCCAGCTTGCATACCACTGTTGCCCTTGCGCGATATATGGCGCGGTACGTCCTTTTTGGTTCTTTCCTCTCAATTAACCTCTGTGTCCAGCATTTAATTTGGCGTTGTCTCCTCATTATGAAACCTTAGTGTCCAGCATTGAATGTAGCGTCATCTGCTCCCTATAAATGGAAGTAATTGAGCAAAAGCCTCGCCATGCCCTGCACATGCTTCTGTCAAACGTTGATGTTTTCTCATCAAAGTCTGACAGAAACGTGTTTTCTCATAATCTCAGTAGCTTTTCCCAGTAGGAATTTCAACGCTGCTGAATAGAAAGCCAAATGAAAATTTATTTAGGAGCTTGCCTTGCCTTTTTGGCATCAGTGCTTCTCCTTGGCATTAATGTATATTGTAGCATAAGTGCTTTGCTTTGGTACTGTTGTGTCGTTTCCCCTTATAGTAATTTTGTGTGGCTGATGCCTGGGGGATATCGCAGGCATTGTGCCCTGTCACCTACTGCGTGAGTAGTGCGGTCCTCGCAGGTGCCAACAATAGCCACTCTGGATCGCTTAGTAACTCGTAGTTGCATACCCTGATCTGCCGTTGTGCTGCAGATCAGCTTTTTATCTCATTTCTATGTTCCTGGTTTGATAAGGGTGCATGGGTGCGCCATGGCCTACCAACATCTGCAGCTCTGACAACATATAAGAATACCTTACTGTCAGAATGTCCCTAATAACTATTTTGTTGAAATAGATTTACTCTTCTATTTCCCCCACTTTCTATTTTCTTTTCCCTATCTTTTTCCTGCGGTTCACAATTTCTTGTGGTTTTCCGAAGTTTTCAATTTATTTGACTTCCCAACAATCCAGTTTAATGGTTTTTAATTGCATGTTATGTTGATTCATTCCCCCGCCCTCCCCCCTTCGCCCCCCAAAATTCAGTCATGATGAACCATCTTGATATTGTAGTGTTTGCATTTGCATTTGTTTCTTTTTGCCAGTACGTGCCTACTTCCCGGGTATACTCCCGTCTTGTCTTGGGGCCCTGTTAAGCCACCCTTTTCTCTCCCCGTGCCGGCATTCAATCCTCTTAGACTGCATGTTGCGTACCCGCTTGCCACCACTTGTCCCCGCTTGAACGCGCTTCTTCCCGCTTAAACCCGCTTGAACTTGCTAGCCCTCCCTTGTCCCTGCTCGGCCCTGCATGTCCCTCTTGACCTCATTTACCCCTATGTGTCGCCTGCATGGATGATGCAAATTCTGCCCGCCTGCTGTGCTTATCCTGCAGGGAGTACGGCCACGACATGGACATCACGTACCTGCTGGACAATGGCGTGGTGTGGCTGGTGTTCATCGCCAACCCGTCCGGGTACGAGCAGAATCGCGAGGAGCACGAGGCCGGCACCGCGCTGCCCATGCACCACATGAACACGGCGTTCCCCTGCCCGGTCGACCTCAACCACAACTTTGGCTACAAGTGGGGGTCCGACAAGGACGGGCCGACCTCCAAGTGAGTGACATGCGTGTGCAAGGAGACCAAGTATGTTTTGTCGCTGACCCCATGTGGGCGTGTGCGCCGGTGCCTGTGCCTAGCGGTGTCTGTGTCCCTCTGTGTGTCAGTGTGTGTGTGTGTCTTCGTTTCTTTGAATGCAAGGCCCCGCTACCCATGCATCAAGGCCATATTCACCGACATTGCGTGCTGACCCTTTTACACCGCTTTCCACTGTCCCGTTCCCCCCCCCCCCCCCCCCGCCCCACTCCCTCCTTTCCTTGCCTTCTTGCGAGTTGGGATGAACCCGCCCTGTCACTCTGCATGACTTGCCGTTTTGTGCCACCCTGATGTCTGTCCAGCTCCAAAACGCATTGTGCTTTTATTAGAAGAAGCACGTTACTCCCTTATGGATGAAAAGAATACCAGTTGCTCCGCAATGTACCCAGTAATCTTTTTTTTTAGAAGCACGTTACTCCCTTATGGATGAAAAGAATACCAGTTGCTCCGCAATGTACCCAGTAATCTTGTTTTTAGAAGCACGTTACTCCCTTATGGATGAAAAGAATACCAGTTGCTCCGCAATGTACCCAGTAATCTTTTTTTTTCCCACTCTCTTTCCTTTACCCCTGCCTTGCCCCCAACCCACCCACCCACCCACCTTCCCCGCCCGCCGTTATCTCCTTTTCCTAACATCTCCTTAATGCCCGCGACCAATGTCTTGTCCCCTTTTTCCAATGATTTTTTTGTGTGTTTGTGCCTTCCGCGCCCCCAGCTGCCATGACGACGAGTACCGCGGCACGGCGCCCTTCTCGGAGCCAGAGTCGCGCGCGCTGCGGGACTTTGTGATTGCAGAGAACATCACGCACAGGTGTGCCGTCTGTTGTTGGCTGGTCCCATCACACGCTCGTGGGACGATGAAAGGAGGGAAATGTAAGATGTGGGTGCTAGGCTGTGCTGCAACGTAGAAATGGCCGACAGCACTGGAGCAGGTATATGGTGCGGTTCTTCAGAAAGAAACCGCACACTGGGGTAAGTGATAAGCAGTTGGTTGTTATCAGGTTGGTTGTTCAGAAAGAAGCCGCACACAGGTAGGTGATAAGCAGTTGGTTGGTATCAGGTTGGTTGTTTAGAATGAAACCGCACACAGGTAGGTGATAAGCAGTTGGTTGGTATCAGGTTGGTTGTTTAGAATGAAACCGCACACAGTTAGGTGATAAGCAGTTAGTTGGTATCAGGTTGGTTGTTTAGAAGGAAACCGCACACAGGTAGGTGATAAGCAGTTGGTTGGTATAAGGTTGGTTGTTTAGAATGAAGCCGCACACAGGTAGGTGATAAGCAGTTGGTTGGTATAAGGTTGGTTGTTTAGAATGAAGCCGCACACAGGTAGGTGATAAGCAGGCGTTTGGTATAAGGTCCCCCCCCCCCCCCTCTTTCTTTTCCCTTTTGCGACCCATGAACAGGGCTCCCCTGCTGCCCCATACCAGTTTCTGTTACGTGTCATTTTCCTGGCATTAAGTGCCTGTTTACCCCGCCCAATCGCAGCCATAACCATTGGTAGCAAAACATAATCGTCTTGAAGATGATTGCTCGAGGCTTTTTTTCCCCTCATGCACCGTAACACAGTGTGATTGAATTCCAGAATCACAGCATATCTGGGCTTCAACAAGCACACTGCGCAACCCATGTGCCACCAAAGAAATTTCCCGATGATGAAATCTTCATGTTTGGATTATTTTGAAATAACTTGACAAACCATCTCCACCTAGTCTGCTGAGCTTCACACAATCCTAATGACACATATCCAGAAATATCGCAACAAACCCCTTCCCCCTTCTCCCCGCCTTCCAGCCTCAACTTTGCTGCGTATGGCGGCACGATCACGTTCCCATGGAGCCTGGCCGACATGGAGACCGACCCAGACTCCCTCTCGCGCTACACCAGCATGGCCGGCGCGCTCAAGGTGGACCTGCCCTACACCGTCAACAGCGGCTCCTCAGCCATCCACTACGCAGCCAACGGGGAGATGGACGGCTGGCTGTGGGAGGAGCGAGGCATATGGGCGTTCTCCGTCAAGGTGAGGAGGAAAGTTGAAGTGTCACAGTCGAGATGAGCGCGATGGTGGCTGTTCGCGGTCAAGGTGAGGATCGCCCTTGGCGTTCATTGTCAAGGTGAGCATCGTCCTGAGCGGGGCGTTCGCAGTCAACGTGAGGGCCATCAGTAATTGTAGAAAGTTTTGTGGACGAGGCAACCAGCACAGGCTCGACATCGAGAGGAGACATTCGATCATCAGTAGTCTGGAAAGGTTTTTTTTTTTTATATGTATATTTTGGTATTAACTCTGGAAGGTTTGCGTGGGGGATAAAGTCAGCTCACATGTATTCCTGCGCGTAACTGTGTGCCGCGCAGCGTTTGTGCCGAGATTCTGAATTCAGGCAGGGGAAAGGGGGGGGTTACTTTGCTAGCGAATCGCTACCTGAGCTTTGATTTGAGGTTGTACATGTTTAGAAGAGTCAGGGACCCAAAGACAACTGACATCCGTACTTGTTATGTAGGTAACTTGTTACTAATTGACTGGTTGCATACTTTATGCAAATTCGGCTAATGCCTGAATCGTATCTGAAATATCCGGTACTGCCTATGTTGTATCTGAGGACATCCCCTAGTGCCTATCTCGTATATGGAAGAATCTGCCTCTACCTACATTACATCTGATGAGGTCCTTTGTCGTGCCTGAAACATGTCCGCTCCTGCGTACCGCTTGCCATGGGTCACCCAGGTGGGCAAGTTCGAGGACGACAACACGGGCTACTGGCCCCCTGTGCTCGAGGTGGACGAGGTGGTGGACGAGAACGTGGTGGCCGCGATATCCATGTTTGCCACCGAGGCGTTCCGCAGCGGCCTGCCCATAGAGTCGCAGTTCCGCCGGTAAGGACCGCGGGGGTGCTCGCACGAGCAGGTACTGGGGGAGTGGCCACCTGACCATGATGCTGTTGACGAGGGCATGGACAAGGGCGGCTCTTGTGGACAAGGACGCCTGTTGTTGATGACGATGGTGCTTGATGTATGAAGGAGAAATCATCAATGATGTGTAAGGTATATTTCATGGATGAATGCAAGGGCCGGCTCTTGCAGACCTGTGTGTGCATGGACCTGTGTGCCCACGGGCCTGGCTTGCGGCTCTGCCTATCTTGCGGCGACACATCTCGTTAGTCACGTCAGGAGTCCGTTGGCCAGTGCGGTTTGGGCTGCAATGCTTACGTCTTTCTTCTGCAGGCAAGGTGGCATGGCTGCTGCACCTTGTTGCAACACATGAGCACGTTCCCCCCGTGTTCCGTACCATTGCTGCAGCCTGCTGGGATTATGTGTCTCAATTTCATCAGGTCTTATGTTGTTTTCTGCCGCTGTCCTTGCCCCGTCACTTAATTATTATAAATTGCGAAATATTAAAAACAGTCAATTTTACCTAAGTGATGGAAAATTGACTGTTGTGCCAATGATCCATCACTTAGGGGGGTTATACCTTGCATGTCCGCCTTTGTGCTAGCCTTGAAGGGTTGTTTACTACATCTTTCTGTCTTTCTGGATGCGTTGTCTTCTGCCACAAAATTTCCTGGATGTGCTGTTTCCTGGCCACCATCTTTCCCTTGGCATGATGTCTCCTAGCCAATCTGTTACCTGGCCACGATGTTGCCTTTCTTGATGTTTCCTGACCTTGACGTTCCGTTTCCTGGGCGCGCTGGACTTGGTGCGCGGCACCACAGGGAGGACATCATCATCGCGTTTGTCGTGCTGGGCGCCATCCTCGGCCTTGTCATGGGCTGCTGGTGCTGCTGCTTCTTCTCCATCATGTTCCGCCGCTGCCAAAAGCTCGGCAGCCTCAACGCCGCCTTCCTCTCGGCAAGTTCCCGCCCACGCCCTGTTTGGCTTGTTGTGGGAACGTGGTGGACTTATATGTGCTGTTGATGAATGAACTGCCCTCTGCACTTGAACAACTTGCTGGAAACCATGTTAAAAACTCGTCAACCTACCTCTAGCTGTCTCACAGCAAGCAGCCATTATGTTTTAGTATAAAGGTTCCCCTGCCGTGCCTTGCCTCTGTCCCTCGTCTCTCTTCCACTGAGCTTGGTAAGCCTGCCTGCGCACGTTTAGCTCGTGGCTCATATACTTGTTCTTGCGATGCTAGGTGTATCAAAACGGCACTGATACTGTATTGCCCGCGCTGCTGCAACGTGCCTGCCGGTTGCTTAGTTACAGGCAAGTGGAGACATGCTTTTGTTATGTCAGTAGGCAAGCCTTACTCTACGATCTTTATGGCATGTCTCCCTTTCTCACTCCCGCCGCGCACTGACCAAGACAATCCTTTTATCCTCCGCCCTGTTTCTCTTTGCCTCTGCACCTTCCCCCCCCCCCCCTCTCTCTCTCTCCTCTCTCTCTCTCTCTCTCTCTCTCTCTCTCTCTCTCTCTCTCTCTCTCTCTCTCTCTCTCTCTCTCTCTCTCTCTCTCTCTCTCTCTCTCTCCCCCCCCCCCCCCCTCCCTCCTTCCCTCCCTCCCTCTATCTATCTATCTATTCTCTCTCTCTTCCTCCCCCCCCCCCCTCCCCACCTCTTGGGCTCCCCAGGTGCAAACTGAGTTCTGCTGCTGCTCCGGCCCTCGCTATGAGGATCCCGACGCCAGCGCGCAGATCGCCAGCCTGCGCGTGGCCGAGGAGTTTGCCTACGAGCCCGAGACGACTGCCTACTACCCAGAGGAGCCGCCCGCGCCCGCGCCGACGGGGATCTCGTGGGGTGCGGAGCGTGACCAGCGGTACAGCGAATATGAGGACGAGGATGATTACTATGACAACGGGTACAATGACGGATACGGGGATGGGTACGGTGCTGAGGTGGAGATGGGGGCCACCCTGGGGGAGGGCATGTCGGCATCGTCAGGCCTGCAGCGCATGGCAATGGCGGTCGTGCCCTCGCCCAGCCTGGGCTACAGCCGGCGGTACTAAGGCAGGCGCTGCATCGCCTCCCTTTCCGGATGTATTATTGAAGCAAGTGGCGGTGACTCTGCGTTCATATACTTTTGTGCTCATATGGAGCCGCAGGAATTCCCACGTGTGTGACTGGGTCGCAGCGTCATCGCTTGTAAGAAGTTTGAGTAGTTTCGTCTTTTCGTACTGGCAACCAGAGTTCGTTGCCTCACCACTACCGACCTGCACGCATGGAGCTATGTCGGCTCAATCTCCCCTGCTCCCCAGCTTGGAGGACCGTGTGCGTAGTAGTTGGTTGTTTCCTTGACCATCGGTTGTGGTAGTCTCATTTGATCCTAATGGGGATAAGTGAGACACTTTCTGGTGTTGGTCTCATGCTCATCTCTGCAGACAATTCTGCAATCGTACTTTAAGGATCTGAGCGCATAGGTTGCAGGAGTGCGATTCAATAGTTGCAGCTATGCTAAGGGAACTTGTTTGACCACCCAAGTCAAGTTTTGCGGATGAGTCGGCTCCTTACTTTGGTTGTCTCACTAATGCACATTAATGAATTGTCTTTTCAATCTGGTTGGACTTGCATTGGTTGTCAGCGCTACATCAATTTCTGCATGTGCATGCCGTGTTGGGATGTTAACCCGGGTTAAGGTGGCGTTTGCAGTAGAGGTGTAAATTAATTTATTGATTGGATTGAGGGAGACAACTAATGAAGAAGTGAGACGATATTGATGTGCACATGGCGCTCCATGCAACGTCGTGGAAGGGCTCTAGGGGAAGGACTTCATCAATTATTTGCACGTAGAACGCATGTATGCCTGTTACAGCACGTAACAAACTGTGTTAGTTACGCCGGTAAATTAATGGCGTTATACACGTCGGCTGGTTTTTTTTTTCAAGCCTGCGTAAATTTTTTGCTAGCCTAGCTGCCGATCTATAGCTTATCTCCTCGTCACGCCGGGATGTATCTATACCACTAGTTATACCACTAGTGTCTCACTTCATACCACTAAAAATTTCTGGCCTGTGCTGGTTGTCTCTTTGATAATTCATTGGACTGTAAAATTAAAATTAAATTAAATTATAACACGCCTCCGTTGGGAGGTCATGTAGCACATATTCCATGTTGGATGGGTGGAGGAGGGAGAAGCCGCGTAATCGAACTAACCTAACTCTAAGCTATCTAGTCTAGAAAAATCCTAACTACGCTACTCAGCAAAACGCCCCTTCCTCTTGGGGGGGGGTGGCTTGCCCACAGGGGCTGGTGTGTGAGCCTGGACAATCTTCTGCCACCTCTTCTTGTTCTGCATGGCAGTCCAAAGAAGGGAGAGGGAGTGGATGCGGTATTCAAACTGAGCTGGGACCACTAGGTCGGCCAGCAACATCTGGGTGTAGTTCATGGCAGGTTTACCTAGCTTCCTTGGAATGTCCTTGGGGCCAGGCCAGGTCAAGATATGCCGCCCTGGTTGGCCGAGCCGCTGGGGGCCGGCCAGACCAAGGGCGGTGTCGACCTGGCTGGTGCGAGCAAGATGTCCTACAAATGCTATCCTACGCTGCCTAATCTCGTCCGAAATATGAGGCATACCCTGATACAGAGACTCTATAAATGACCTATGCTTGGAAAACCCTACACTCAGGACCTGTCAGAGCATCCTGTAAACCGTGCCGTCTAGCTTAGCCGCCAGTCAGCGTCCGTGAGTGTCCACGCCTCAGCGCCATACGTAAGCACCGTGAGGACGAGGACCTTGAAGAGCATGCGCTTGCGGTGCTCGCCAAGGCCCTTCGAGCGCCAGTCGGTGTTGAGCGAACGGAGCCTGGCCCAGGCCAGGCCGATGCGGATGTCCACATCGTCGGCGGTGTCAGGGAGCATGCTCCCCAACAGTTTGAAGCGGTCACGGAACGGGACCTCCGTCCCGTCGAGCAGGCGCGGCAGCGGTGATCCTGGAGGCCCCAATTTCATTTTTCACCATCGCCCCAGTTTTGACACTAATCTCCAACCCCGTGCACCGCCCTCGCCTCCAAGCCCAGACAGTCCAGCCAGGTCTGAATGCACATGCTCCGGGCTTGCGATGCGGGTGGTGTCGTCCGCATAAATCAGGTCGGCCAGGCGGTAGCCAGTGCCAACCCCGCCGTGCTCGCGCTCGTTAAGGATGTCCAAGCCGGGCTCGAACCCCTTCAGAGCAGTAAAGCGCGCACGTGCCCGGCGCATGACGTGATCCACGACAATAATTAACAGATACGGGGACAGGACACAACCTTGCCACTCCCCGTGGTGAAGGGGGAATGGTGGGGTGGTGCCTTCCGCAGTCGGCGCACTACTGCCTGTGAGCCCTCATACAGTCGACGATCGAATGGCAGCAATAAACGCTGGTGGTACCCGGTCCAGAGCTAGGATGGGCCAAAGAGCCTCCCAGAGGACTGTGTCAAAGGCCTTGATATAGTAGTCGACAAAAATGAAGACCAGCGGCAAACCATCAGGGCAAAGGCGACGCACCTCCTCCATCAACAGGCGCGCGACAAATACATACAGCCATGAGTTAGCTGAGATACCTCGAGGCTGACTTGTGGCCGGAGCCACACAGGGGGAGCATAAACTGTGACCGGAGTTATTCTGGCGGAGACTGAATACAGTGCCGAGCGCCGGTTGTGGCGCGACGCAACACGTGGACGCAAGTTACGTAGCTAGCAACTAGTCTGATGGACGTTGTGCGTAGTATAACGTTGCTATAGGTCTAGAAGCCTCTAGAGCCTGGACACGTGGCGCGGACAAATGTTGCGTAGTACAGTTGTCCTAGGGAACTCGTGTGAGTGATGTGTCACGACATATAATGTGTGCCCATTATTGCCAGGAGTGAATAATGACAAGGAACGCCCGATCCCTGGCGTCATTGTGCACATATCACAGCCTCACACTGACTTCCACCAACGTCTCTCAGATCATTTTTATCTCACTTGGATTATTAGAAAGGGCCCCAGAAACGGACTACACCATGATGCTGACTGCTGATTTAACCCTGCCATGCACTACGGGCAACCCACCCAGACCTGGGCGGACATGCTTATTAAGCAACACACCACCTCCACCACCTCCGCAGTTGCAGCACAGCTCCAGCAGCAGAAGCTCGACCTCCGCGAGGAGGCCGAGCTCGCCAAGCGCAGCCTTATTAACGTCATACTCAAGAACTTCGACATGGAGGAAGGTGAGAATTCCGAGAAGCTTGCACGTGCGTTTGAGAGCAAAATCCTTGATCGCATCATTGGGCCCTCTTGGTGAGATTAAGCTGGTCGCCCACCGCCTTCCCCGAACGCGGGGTTAGGCAGGGGCGCCCCCGCTTCTTCTCATCTTTAAGAGCCCAGCGGTTAAGATTTCGTTTCTCAGATGCCGCAAGCGGCTCGAGAACCAGTGTAAAATCGTACGTTACACGCGTTATACGGTCACGGTGGAGTATAATGTATAATACGGTATAATACGGTATAATAGGATATTATACGTTATCGTACGGACACACTCAGAATACTCTGATTTTACACATTTTAAGACACCCACCATCAATCCACATGTTTTTAACACTGTTTTGGACATAATCCAAGGTTGCCCTACCCTCGGCTATACTCTATACGGTGGACATTGTGGACACGATCGGTGTATGGCATGTAATACTGAGAATGTAAACGTGCGCATGCATAATTGTGTGTATGTGTATATATGTGGGTTTATATTGGTTATGTTTACTTGGGTGCCTTCACTTTGATGCAAGTAATTATATATTTTAATATATATCAAAGAGACAATTATATATATGTGGCTGATCAGAATATATATGTGGCTGGATTGAGTAATTATATTTTTAATATATATGTGGCTGGATTGAGACACGTTTTTTTCTCCATGCACAGCTGAAAAAACCTGCGCCGAGGTGCGGCACCGCGGCCTACGGTATAGTGATTACTGTCTGCGACACGCCTGGGGCTGGCTGCATCTACCTGTCGGCCAATTGTGACCCGTGGGCTAGGCGAATTTGAATGCGGCTTTCCCGTTAGTTGTGGCTCCATCGCTCCAGTTTTCTAGGCTGCATGACATGAACCGACGGGGGTTCCTGGATTGAGACACGTTTTTTTCTCCATGCACAGCTGAAAAAACCTGCGCCGAGGTGCGGCACCGCGGCCTACGGTATAGTGATTACTGTCTGCGACACGCCTGGGGCTGGCTGCATCTACCTGTCGGCCAATTGTGACCCGTGGGCTAGGCGAATTTGAATGCGGCTTTCCCGTTAGTTGTGGCTCCATCGCTCCAGTTTTCTAGGCTGCATGACATGAACCGACGGGGGTTCCTGGATTGAGACACGTTTTTTTCTCCATGCACAGCTGAAAAAACCTGCGCCGAGGTGCGGCACCGCGGCCTACGGTATAGTGATTACTGTCTGCGACACGCCTGGGGCTGGCTGCATCTACCTGTCGGCCAATTGTGACCCGTGGGCTAGGCGAATTTGAATGCGGCTTTCCCGTTAGTTGTGGCTCCATCGCTCCAGTTTTCTAGGCTGCATGACATGAACCGACGGGGGTTCCTGGATTGAGACACGTTTTTTTCTCCATGCACAGCTGAAAAAACCTGCGCCGAGGTGCGGCACCGCGGCCTACGGTATAGTGATTACTGTCTGCGACACGCCTGGGGCTGGCTGCATCTACCTGTCGGCCAATTGTGACCCGTGGGCTAGGCGAATTTGAATGCGGCTTTCCCGTTAGTTGTGGCTCCATCGCTCCAGTTTTCTAGGCTGCATGACATGAACCGACGGGGGTTCCTGGATTGAGACACGTTTTTTTCTCCATGCACAGCTGAAAAAACCTGCGCCGAGGTGCGGCACCGCGGCCTACGGTATAGTGATTACTGTCTGCGACACGCCTGGGGCTGGCTGCATCTACCTGTCGGCCAATTGTGACCCGTGGGCTAGGCGAATTTGAATGCGGCTTTCCCGTTAGTTGTGGCTCCATCGCTCCAGTTTTCTAGGCTGCATGACATGAACCGACGGGGGTTCCTGGATTGAGACACGTTTTTTTCTCCATGCACAGCTGAAAAAACCTGCGCCGAGGTGCGGCACCGCGGCCTACGGTATAGTGATTACTGTCTGCGACACGCCTGGGGCTGGCTGCATCTACCTGTCGGCCAATTGTGACCCGTGGGCTAGGCGAATTTGAATGCGGCTTTCCCGTTAGTTGTGGCTCCATCGCTCCAGTTTTCTAGGCTGCATGACATGAACCGACGGGGGTTCCTGGATTGAGACACGTTTTTTTCTCCATGCACAGCTGAAAAAACCTGCGCCGAGGTGCGGCACCGCGGCCTACGGTATAGTGATTACTGTCTGCGACACGCCTGGGGCTGGCTGCATCTACCTGTCGGCCAATTGTGACCCGTGGGCTAGGCGAATTTGAATGCGGCTTTCCCGTTAGTTGTGGCTCCATCGCTCCAGTTTTCTAGGCTGCATGACATGAACCGACGGGGGTTCCTGGATTGAGACACGTTTTTTTCTCCATGCACAGCTGAAAAAACCTGCGCCGAGGTGCGGCACCGCGGCCGCCCCGCGTTGGGGGGCTGCCGCCCCCCAAACCCCCCGCTTGGGGGGCACGCCCCCCAAACCCCCCGCGTCCGCATCACGCTCTCCCCCTGCGCTTCCGGTTCCGTTGTTTTACGCACCTCCCCCATGCCTCCTTCACGACGACGCACCTCCCGGGCGCGGGATGCGCTGCCTAGTGGCGCCCCTGCGCCGCGTCGGTCCTTACGCATCGCGGCGCACCTGCAGGAGATGGGCGACCTGGACGACGGCGGTCGTGGCGCCCCTGTGCCACTCTCGCTTGTGTGCGAGGTCTGCCACAGTGGTGAGGATGCCCCCCGTCTCCTTGTGTGTGATTCGTGCCAATGCGGCTGGCACACGCGCTGCTTGGTCCCGCCCCTCTTCCGGCTGCCTCCCCCGGGTCCTTGGGCGTGCCCTCATTGCGTGGCCCCGCCTCGGCCGTCCCTAGGCTCCCGACGCGCGGCCGTGTCGACCCCGGGATCCCATTCGGCCCGCGCCCCCTCCCGCAGCCCCTCGCTGGACCCCCTCCTGGGCCTTGCGGACCTCGTGGAGGGTTCCACACCGTGCTCCCGCTCTCCCCGCGCCGTCACGTCCGGCCCCTCCGCGGGGTCCCCTGGCCCTGCCCCGCCTAGCTCTGGGGATCCACCTCCGGCCAGCACGGCGGTGGCCACTGACCTGCGTCCTCCTGTGCTTGAGGGGTCCCTGGCGGCTCTCCTCCCTGAGGCTGTGGGACACCCTGCGGCGACTCCTGTGGTGGGCCCCTGGTCGGCCGCGCTTGGGTCCCACGACTTCTCCGTTTGGCCCCCCACCAACATTGCGGGCGTCAGCGCGCTCCGGCACGCCACGTT
Organism: Mesostigma viride; assembly: GCA_009746045.1. NCBI lineage: Eukaryota > Viridiplantae > Streptophyta > Mesostigmatophyceae > Mesostigmatales > Mesostigmataceae > Mesostigma > Mesostigma viride. Next base: position 335,284 of record RPFO01000594.1, read on the forward strand.
CTCTTGGCTGTATTGCCCCGTGCTGTTGGACGCTGTCGGCTTGCACGCGGCGTTTCCTACGCTCCCACGGCCCCCTGACTTTAGTGCCCTTGTGGTTCGTGTCCGGCACATGCTGCAGGCAGCCTCCCCCCCTGTCCTTGCCTCCACGCTTTGGGGGTTTGTCCTCGAGGACTACCATGCGGGCAGCCGCCTGCCTTGGCACCTGCCCGCGGTGCGCCAAGAATGGCTCCTGAATCTGGACGCTCAAGTGGCGCAGGCGGTGGTGCTCTTTGCTACAGGGCTTGCCGTGCAGGCCCAGCAGGCCGCCCGTGCGACATATCTCGCTGGGGGGCCACCGACCACGCCTTGCTCGATCGCCCTCAGCTGCACACGTTTCTTGCCTCTGCCGGGCCCGGCTCGGCCGGCCTTGTTGCGCAGGCCCACGGGCGCTTGACTACGGCGGTCACCCCAGCGCAAGCCGCCCGCCTGCGCGTTGACTTCGGGGCTCCTGTCACCGTGCACGCCGGTGACCTGGTTCTGTACGATGCGGGGGGGGGCGTGTTCTCGAGCTGAGCGCGGGTGCGGCCGTGCCCGCCATCTTGCACGATGTGCTCGAGCTTGCGGGCATCCCCCATGTCTGGCACCCTGCTGGTCCGCGCCGCCGTCTTCTCTCCGCCGATGAGATCGCCCGACTGCCGAGCTGGGAGCTGGGGTGGGACGCGGCGCCCGCCCACTACGGGCCGGCCCACTTGGTGGATGTCACTGCCAGCGGCCCCTCCTGCCCCATCTGCTTGGACCTGCCTCGCCCTGGTGACGGTCTCTGCCGCCTCCCTGCTTGCGGCCACGTCTTCCATCAAGCTTGCATCGCCTCGAGCTTGCACGCGACCTCCGCCACCTGCCCCCTTTGCCGGGCCGCGGTCCTTTCCCCCTTGCCTCCTGGCGTTCTCCCGCTGGGGCCCTCGCCCGTGTCCGTGCGCCGCCAGTCCCACGCGCCTGCCCCGACACCTGCCTCCCCTGTGCGTGGTCGTGGGTCGCGCGCCGGCTTGGCTGCCTCCTCCAGCGCCCCCCTCCCGGCCGTGGGGGCCGTCCCCGCGCCGGTCTTGTCCTCGGCTGCCACGAGCCCTGCTGACCGCCCGGCGGCCGGCCCCGCCCTGGGTTCCGCTGCAGCTGTAGTTCCTCTGGCTGAGGGTTTTCCCGACCCCTCCCCCTCTCGACCCGGGGCGGCCCAACCGGGTGGGCGCCCCCCCTCAGATGGCTTCCATTATTGCCAAGTCGATGGTCCCCTTGGTGACCCGTGTGGCGCGCGCCTGCCCAACCGGAATTCGTTGCTGGTGCACATTCGGGCTTCCCACCCCCACATCACGGAGGCCGCCATGCGCGCCATGGACTACTACCGCTGCCCGGCAGCCCATTGCCAGCGGATTTTTTCGATCCACGGGCGGTACCAGCATGAGCGGCAGTGCCGCCGCCAAACCCCCCAGAACGGCCTGCCCGGCGGCCCGGCGGCCGCACCGGCCTCCCGGTCCGGGGCGGCCCCTCAGTTGTGAGGGTGAGAATGCCACGAATTCCGCCATGGTTCTTGCAGGAAGTTGCCTTTATTAATAACAAGGAAACACAGACGTAAGTCACGTCACTTCCAAGACTGCACGCAGCACAGACGACAGGGTCGCAGTGCCAAGAGAACGTGCACGCAAGAACTAGCGTCCCGGTGTGACCAAGTCACTCATATAGCTTGCTAGGGACGCGTCCAAGTATTCAGCTGCACTGTCACAGCTGAACTGTCAATCAATTGATTACACAGACTCTGGCACGCCTTTGGCGCGCAGATCTATCAATTGTCCATACGGCTAGTCCTGTGGACCTATCCGTACACTAGTCAGCATCAATTGTCTCATAGGTCCTGGCGCGCTACAGCGCCTACCTATCAATTGACCATCAAGTCCTGTACAAGTCCTGTCAACGTCCTGCGGACTATCAAAGTGACACTTGTACATCCTGTGTCCGTACGCGCCCACAGTGGCGCGCCGGGTACTGTCGGCACAGCCTAGGAAACGTCATAACTTTTACGTTCCTTAACCAAATGAGGCGTTCAAGGTGCCGTTGGAAAGAGCGTAACAATCTCTATCCATCTAACGTAAATCCTTTACGTTAACTCCAATCCCTTCTTTTCTTTAGGGATCACATCCCCTGCCAGGGACCCTTGAAGTAGCTTGAAATGTCCTTCACTCCAGCTTGAAGCTTGAACAGATGTCTTTAATGGCCATTGCCATTCCCCCAGCCCTTTCTTTTAAGGAACTGGAAAAGAAACAGATCTGCCACAGGGAAAACCATTCCATGAGAAATGGATAAAAACCTATGGAAGTGGCATTACAGAGTACCACCAGATATTAGAAGCACACAAAATTAAATACATACAGGTTAATTCTATGAGGTCTTCTCCAGGAATTAATCCCATCACCTCGGTAGAGCCTCCAGTACAATGACCTTCTGGCGGTGAGTTACATTAATCCCAGATACTAATCCCATAAAACCCAGTACATATTCAATATAAGTACAATAAATCCATGACAATTAAAATACCACTTGACAAAGTAAGGCGTATTACAATAGTTTGCCTGTCATTCTCTCAACAGGGGTCTATTGGCGCCCGTCTTACGGCGCCCGTCTACTTGCCAGATGGTAAACTGCCACAGCAAACAAATGACAAAATGAAACACATAGGCAACAATTAAATCCTGCCCTGGGGAACTAGGGAAGTCTGAACAGGCAAACACCTGAACAGGCCAGCTTGTAGAAACATAATACCAGGGAATCGAACCCCGCCCTATAAACCCCAGAATAAAGGTTCCCAGACCATTGTGAGAGTATGTACAAATATACATTTCTTTTAAAATAGAATACATGGTCTGTAATGGACCTGTCAACCTTGTGTAGTCAACAGCATGAACCCCAGCCAAAACCTGGCTGTATCCTGATTAAAATCAGAGTGAGTGTACCATGGTCCATGAGCCTTAGTACAGACTAAAATACAGGTATTATGCCAGTCACAATGCTGACACTACCACACAATCTGCTCTCCAATGCCCTATAACCAGGCACCAGCTTAGACAGCTTGCTGAGATGGGTCCATCAGAGACTGAAGAACCTTGTATTGCACTGCTGCCTTCTGCACTAGCTTGGTCAAAGCATCAGCAGGATTGTCAACCCCAGGGATATGCTCAATATTGGCCAAGGAGGACAACTCCTTAAGAAGGAGATAATCCAAGTCCCTACTTCTGGCCATCTGCCTGTGCACAAACTGCACCATCCCCATGGAGTCTGTTTTTAGAAGAGTGGTAACCTGAAGTGGCCAAGGAGTGTTAGAAGTCATCTGATGAAGCAACTCCTTCAGATAAAGGCTTGTGTGAATGCCTTCACAAATAGCCCTGCATTCTGCCACATCACTGCTGACAGCCACCCGTTTGTGCAGGCGACTAAACCAGCTCACCAAACTCCCCAGGCCTTCCTGTCTGAGCACAAAGAGCCCTGCAGCCCTGCCCCTGACCTTGGAGACCTGCCTGCTGTCCATTGAGCTATCCACATACAGCTCCATGCAAATGGGTTGTGATAAATCCACTGCAGACAACAGAATGCCAGATGAAGCCCTGACCTGATCAGCCACCTTGGCAGACCCTAGCTCCACCAGCATGTCATCAGGCAACCTGGCTATGACCATAAGGTCTGGCCTGGAAATGCCTGCCACCCAAGCAACCATGCCCCTCACCATGGGACACAGTGCCTGTGTGATGGTTGGAGGAAGCTTGCTAATGAGGGTCTCTTGATAATCATTGCCCCCCACCAGCAGCATACGCCACTCCCCCCCTTCTTCACCAGTGTGGCCTCCATGCCCACAAACAGCAGAGGCTCATTCTCCACCTGCCATTGCTCCCTACCCAGAGGAAACTTGGACTTAATGATGGAGATCAGCTCCTTAAGCCACGACGTGGGAGCTATCAGATGTAGGTCATCCCCGTGCAGCGAAGCATACACTGGCAGGCCTTCCCATTGCCCCAGAAACAGACAGGGGTCTACAGGAGAGACCTTCAAGTTGCAATGCTCCTTCAGGAAACGGTTGAGAGTCTCCCTCCAGATTATTGGACTTGACCTCAGGCCCTCCAGGCCCTTGAGGATTTTAAGGAACTCCGTGTGGATGTCCCTTTTCCATACAGCAGGCACCCTAACATAGAAAGGCGTCTTGCCCTCCCACTTTTCCTGTGCCACATCTGCATCCCCTCCAGAAATGCCCTCTTGAAGTCTACCACCACTGAGCCATAGTCCAAGCCCTTGTTGAGAAGGCCTAGAAATACACACAGCAGCAGCCTCCAAGTATCATGCAACATGCCAGGGGTATACAACTCCTCAGCAGTGCACTCACCAGTACCCTTGAACTCATTCAGCACTGGCCTGACATGTGGTACCTTGACCCCGTCCACCTCCTTCATCTTGATGACAAACTTGAGCTTGAGTAGACGTCGTGCAGGAGGCAGGTCATTGACAGGTTCCACGCATTTCTTGGAGATCCAGTCCTCCCCAGATTTAATCAGACCCAGTGTGACCTGGGGACACATAATGGGAGAGGACATGAGCTTCACCAGGCCTTGGTAGTTGATAGGGCTGTGTCCAGCAAGTGAGTGAGGACCAATGCCCAAACTGCTTGGATGACTAGCAGCTGGCAGTATGAGGTCATCAACCAAGGGCTCCTGCCCCTGGCACACTTGCACACGCTTAACCGACCTGGTTACTGCACGTGATAGGTGAGTGGTCCTGAAATTAATCAGTGGGACCTGACCAGCCCCTTCCTTAGTCAGGAGAGAGGACGTGATCACTACCCCATCCTGGCATAGGAAATTCTGCCCCAGAAGAGCAGGTCCTTGATAGCCCTCCAAGACACAAAAAGCAGTGTCCTGTCCAAGGATAGGAATGAATACCTCACCCAGTACCTTCACGTGTACCCCGCCACTGAAGTCAGACACAAACTGATAGCTGGGTTCAGACATGCTGTACCCTGCTGCAGCCCTGGTCCCAATGATGGAAACCTGAGAATTAGTGTCTACCTCTAAGGCAGTGTCCAGCCCCAGATTGCCATGCCACCTGAGCTTGGCTACCTTGGGCTGCTTCTTGGCCCTTTGTAGAGCCCCAATCAATCCAGCCAAACTTGTCCCCCTGGGCTTGGTTAGTGCCTTGGGCTTGACAGTTGACTCCCCAGCTGTTGACCTTGCAGCCTGTTCAACAAGTACCTCTGCAACCTGGCCAGGGCTGACAGATTCCCCTGCAACAGATGTGGTCGTTGCGTCAGTGATGTCACTGGGACCTGAAAATCCTGCAGATCCTGTGAGCCTTGTGCCTGACTGCCCTCATTCATCAGGTTAGGCTTGACATATGACCAACTCAGCCGGTGCACATGCTTTGGTTCGTCCTCCATGCTGACCAAGCATGCGTGGCTAGCTTCATCAACCTGGGTAACCACCCCAGGACTCCAGCTACCACGTTTGCCATAAAGGCTAGGTTCCTTCCAAGCTAGGACCTTCTGACCCACTTGTGGCTCCAGCATCTTCCAACCCCGGTCCTTCTCCCTCAGCTTGGCAAAGGTGACATGTGCAGCATGTTTCCAGCCCTCCAGCACATGTGGTGGGCACAGGCCATGATATAGACCCATTGGGCTGACAGCAACTCCATCATAGTAGAAGTTAACCCTGCTGTTCAGCTGCTGCTCCACGTTCCTCAGCCATGCACTCCTGACAAGTGCAGGTGCAGACAAGGGTACCCAGTCTTCAGAGATGATCAATTTCTTGACCTCCTGGATTGCCCTCTCGATAGCACCCTGCTGCCCATGAGCCTCCCTAGGTGTAACCAGCAACTCAGGAAGGGTAGGATCACCCTTGAGATGCTGAAACTGCATGTCCACCTGGATCCTTGTGGTAGGAAACTTGGCTCTTACATTCTGCAGGGCAGCCAGCAAGTACCTGTTCTTCATAGAAGGTAAATGCTCTAGCACCTTGTATTTCGTGTACCTGTCCACGCACACCAACAGTTGCATGCCCCTGATGTGTTGGATATCACACTGCAGATCACCAATGCTCTGAGGTAGAGCTTTGGCATGTGATTTCCTGGGCTTGTTGGAGGACAACTGGCACTTACACCGTGAGGCAGCTTGCTGACACGCCTTAAGAAGGGGTGCCCTGCCCATACGGAAGGCAAAGTTGTTTGACAGAGAAGTGGCATGCCCAAACATGTTGTGGATTCGGGCACCCAACTCCTGGTACACAGAGGAAGCAGTCCCTGGCACAGTCAGGACTGTGCTGTCAGGTTGTCCAGCATCACCATGCTGACTTCCATCCTGTTCTGACTCAGAGCCTGAGTCACCCTGCTCATGCCCAACACCTGGACCGCCAGCAGGGACCACATGCATACCACCAGAGGCCTTCACACCCCTCTGTGGTTGTACATTGGTTTCTCTCAAAATGAGAGGTCCACCCTCGTGCCCAGCACGAGGATGCATGGGGTCAGACATTCTTACAGCTGCACCAGCTGTCAAGGACGTCTTCATAGGAACCTGTACCTCTCCAGGTGACCTGGGGCCACCTGAACCTGGAGATCACCCTCTTGTTGCCCAGATATAAAATCTGCATTGGAGCACCTGGCCTCCCCCTTGGGTGAATTAAGGTGTGTAGGGGTTGCCTCAGACAGTCACTGCTCCTTGTTGTCTTCTTGCTGACTGCCCTTTGAAGGCTGGCCTGCCTGGGACTTGTTGTTGTTCTTCTTGTTGTTGTTGTTGTTATTCTTGCTGCCCTGGCCCTGGGACTTCTTGAAGCTGGGACACTCCTTCTTGATGTGCCCCCACCCCTTGCACAGGTAGCATTGTATCTTTGACTTGCCCTGGCCACTGCCCCCGTTGTCAGACGCGTTGCCCTGCTTGGGCTGACCACCCACCCGCCTGAACACCGACTTGGAGTGTGACCTCCTGTCAGAATCAGGTGAATGATCTCCCTTGCGCTTGTTATGGTTGCCCCTACGCCCTCCTTGGCTTCTGTCAGCCTCAGACGTCTTGGAGCCACCCTGGGTACGCCCGCCTGCCTGGGTAGCCTTCACTGCTGGCACTCCTCCCTCAAACAGCTCCTCTGCCTCGAGTGCTTGTTTGATTATGACCTTGTAGGCCTTGAGGGTTGAGTGTGGGGCACACATGACCTTTAAGGAGCCACGTGTAGCCTTGTCCAGCCCAGAAACCTTGAGCCAGTTGGTCAGGGCTATGTTATCAGCAACATTAAAGCCGTGAGCCCTGCCCTCCTCAACCATTTTACAATAATTGAGGAAGTTCTGGATCAGGTCCCCTTTAACCTCCCACCCCTGGTATTTATCCTGCCAATGGATCCCCACTTTCTTCCTCTGATCCTCCAGCAGCTCCTTTAACCCATAGTCCGTAGAGCCATTTTTGGCACTTTCATACCCCCTAAAATGAAAAAAATCATAACTCCCAGACCGCTACTCCAAATACCCTCAACCAAGATGCCAGGAATATGTACACTTCAAGGGCTTTCAGAATATGCAATAATATCTTGAGTCCCGTAAGTGGGTTGCATGATATTCTCAGTCAAAGTTGGACAAAAGACGAACATTTTCATGCATCACACCATGGAACCCCCCCCTTTTTTTCAGGGGAGGGTTGTAAACACCAATGTCAAGGTTGGATAATTTTATTAGGTAGTTCAGGCATCCCCATACCAGGGGGGGCCACTCAGAATTGAGTTTTGCACATGGCACCACGCTCATATACGTGTGTGGGTTACGCGCGCGTAGACAGCCATCTATGACATGCAACACAGCAATGCATTATAACAAGCTACAAAAGACTGGCAAAAGTGCTGGAATGCAAACGGGTTGCCTACCTGAACTAACGGGGTGGTATACTCTAAGGAAATGCCATAAACTGAGCACTCACAGGGCTGATACCACTCTTTACAGCAGGCATGGAAGCTTGCTAAGTGCTGCACCAATAACCTCGTCAACTATAATGCATGGCAGGCGTATTCCGCAGCAAACAACATGCAAACACGTTGCCGTACCTGGCTCATTCACGTCCCGCCCGGATTCTGCTGGCCGGCACCCTCATATCTCACACATACTAGTGCGCTACAGGCATAGGCCGCCATAGCCGCATCATGCATGCATCCGCTATGGTTACTACGTTGATATTCCGTGCAAAGATGACCTACAAACGCGTCCGCAATCCCAGCAAACCTTGCAGCAGATGTCCCGTACCAAACCTGGATGCTCGGGCTGGCGCAGACTGCTCGGCCATACAGAGAAAATCGAAATATGGTAAGCTATAACTCATATGGCACTGACGACCAAGAAGGCAGTATTTTCCTACCTGTATTTTCCCAGTCCTACCAATCTGGCCATGCCTGACCTACGAAAAACACGCATCGTCATTCTGAGCGACATTCTGAACCGTCTCAGGCCGCGAGACGCAAAAATTTCCGTGATAACGGCACGTTGGCAGCCATATCTCGATACGCGCGCGCGCGAGTGAAAATTTCCCGCCAAAGTCACGTGATACATTCTCAAGTCACGTTGTAATAACCAGGCTATGGCGAATATACCCCCCAAACCTATGCACCACCTTCGTCCCTAAGTGTTCCCGGACCCACCGGACAACTTCCCTCCGTCACGGGTGGCGCGGCGCTACCGGCGCCGCGCCGTTTCTGGCGGGAACCCAAACACTATCCAAATGGATAGTGTTCCCGGACTATGGGTTAACTCTGCCACGTAGCTGGACCAGGCCTTGTTGGCCTTCTTACACTCTCTAGTGAGGTCCTTGATCTGATCTGTACATTTGCCAAAAGTCTGGCTACCTATCCAGATCTGGTAATAGTTTGTACCACCGTACAAACTTGGAAACCCCTCTAGGCCCTCCACAAACTCCTCAGCCTGCTTGGGCTTAGTGTCTGACGTGACAGGTTGTAGTTGATTCACAATAAGCAAACCCTGGGTGGTAAGGTCATAACCAAGAACAGCTTGTGCATTATTATTATTCATATGAAGATTGGTGATTTCTCCGGTAACCCCCACGTCATCTACGTGAGCGGTTCCACTACCAGCACCACCACCATTCCCACTGGCTGGGGCACCCTTGCTACGGCGCCCGTCTGCCATTCTGCACTAGAAGCTATTCAAAAGAACACCTCAGCTAAGCAGCAGAAAAGTATGTACAAAATTGTCGCCACTGCCGCCTGCGCCGGTGTCGCCGCCGCCCCCGCGAAATGCCGCTGAAAATTCGACAAAAAAAATGTCGACGAGTACTGCAAAAGAAAATTAGGCCGACTAGTAGTCAAGGCCCCTGAAGTCGCAGTACGTGTATACGAACTCACGATCCTCCATATCCAGCTCCGGACCTGCACCGGTATGTATTAAAACCGGTGTGCTCCCCGCCGCGTAAGTTGCGACGCGCCGACGCGCGACGAGGCGCAGAGGATGTGTAAAGATCGTCAACAATTCCCACCCCGCGGGAATCCACTCTCGCACAGATGCGAGAAATGCCACCAGGTTAATTAAAACCTGGCGCTCGCGACTGCGTACGCCGCGTGTGAGCAGCGATAACAACGCGAGATCTTGAAACAAATTTGTCGACACCGCCGGCGCGCCCCCCGTGCGTAGCGATGCCCAGTTTTGTAAGTTTCTCTGGTAACCGGTGAGTGAAGAGAGGACGTTGTCCAACTCCTCAATGGCAGTCGTGACTTCGGTCACCGACCGCAAACCTCCCCGCACCTGGACCGTAAATGTCGATAAAATGTTTCGAATCTGGTCCAACAGTCCGCGGATAGCCGGCACCAGTGCTGGCAAATCGGGGTCCTCGGGGTTATCCCCGAGCAATGCGTGAGCTGCGCGCTGCTGACGATGAAGCTCGTCGAGCGAGATCGTGACTTCGTCGAGCAATTGTTGCCACGACGGCGCAGTCGGTCTTGACGAAGGACCAGCCGGCGGAGCGGCTATTTCCTCGTCATCGGGAATGCGGAACTCTTCAGAATTTGGCATCTTTTTAACAGAGCGTGTAATACGAGTTGTAATACGAGTTGTGAGGGTGAGAATGCCACGAATTCCGCCATGGTTCTTGCAGGAAGTTGCCTTTATTAATAACAAGGAAACACAGACGTAAGTCACGTCACTTCCAAGACTGCACGCAGCACAGACGACAGGGTCGCAGTGCCAAGAGAACGTGCACGCAAGAACTAGCGTCCCGGTGTGACCAAGTCACTCATATAGCTTGCTAGGGACGCGTCCAAGTATTCAGCTGCACTGTCACAGCTGAACTGTCAATCAATTGATTACACAGACTCTGGCACGCCTTTGGCGCGCAGATCTATCAATTGTCCATACGGCTAGTCCTGTGGACCTATCCGTACACTAGTCAGCATCAATTGTCTCATAGGTCCTGGCGCGCTACAGCACGCCTACCTATCAATTGACTATCAAGTCCTGTACAAGTCCTGTCAACGTCCTGCGGACTATCAAAGTGACACTTGTACATCCTGTGTCCGTACGCGCCCACAGTGGCGCGCCGGGTACTGTCGGCACAGCCTAGGAAACGTCATAACTTTTACGTCCCGTAACCAAATGAGGCGTTCAAGGTGCCGTTGGAAAGAGCGTAACAATCTCTATCCATCTAACGTAAATCCTTTACGTTAACTCCCTCGGTCGGCCCCTGCCCCTCCACCGGCATCGCAGGGTACGAGCGATCCGGGGGACCTCTCGGCAGGCTGGGCATTCCTGGCCACGCTCCCTTTTGCCGCCTGTGCGCGCAACCCTTGCATGACGCTCCCGGACGTCCCTCACCGCGCCCGGAGCTTGTTTACGCGCTGCGCCCTGCTTTCCCTGGCCCGGATGCATAGTCACCCTCTCGACGAACTCGGCCACAAGCTGTTTCTCGTCACCCCCCGGCTCCTCTTAGCGCCGTTGGAGCGGGGCGTGCGTGGCGTACAGGGTGCGGTCATCGCTCGCTGCCGGCGGTTCCTCCTCGGGGATTGGGAAGGGCTGTGGGCGCTGCAGCCTCCGGCCTCCACCCGGGTGTCGGGGGCCGCCTCCTTTGCCCGGGTGGAAGCTGACGTCATGCGGTTGGTGAAGGTAGGTGAATTGAGCCGGGCCATGCAAAAGCTTGAACTGACCGCGTTGGCTCCCTCCACTCCCCCGACCCTGCAGGCTTTGCGCGACCTTCACCCCGACGAACCGGCCTTTGCGGTGCCCGCCCCGGCCACCCCCCCGCCCCCGCCTATTGTCCTGGACCTGGACATCTTCACGGCTGTGCTGAAGGATCTGCCGAACGCCTCCTCCACCGGCCCCTCAGGCTGGCGCTACGAGCACCTCTCCGTGATGGCGGGCCATGGCGGGGCGACCGCACTCTTTGAGGCTGCCGCCGACTTGGCCGCGGGGTCCCTGGCCCCCGAGGCGCGCCCTTGGCTGGCTGGGGCACGCCTCATTGCCCTCCTGAAAGACGACGTCCCCCCGCCTGCTGGCCGTGTTCGTCCCATTGCTTGCGGCGAGGTCCTACGCAAGCTGGTGAGTAAGGTCATTTGTCGCCAAAAGGCCCCCGAGTTTCGCGCCTACTTCTGCCCCAACCGGAGTGATACTGAGGAGTCCGTCGCGGCCCAGCTTGGCGTCGCCACCAAAGGGGGCAGCGACATCATCGTGCACACAGTTCAGGCCTACCTCGAGACGCATCCGACCCATGTGGCGCTGAAGGTGGATTGCCACAATGCGTTCAATGCTGTCACCAAGGCTAGCATCTTTGAGGCCGTCGGCGAGGCGTTCCCTGACCTTCTTGCGTGGACAGCAGCCTGCTACGGCGACCCCACTCAACTCTCCTTCCTCATGGAGGATGGGACGTTCGCCGACATCGCTTCCCGCACGGGAACCCAGCAAGGTGACCCCCTCGGCCCCTTTTACCTGTCTGCCCCGCTGCACAAGGCTCTCCAAGGTGTCCACGCTGCGCACCCGGATGTCGTGCTCCTCGCCTATATGGACGATATCCATGCCCTTGGCCCGGCCGACGCTGTGGTTGCCGCCCTGGCTGCCCTTGAAGTGGCCATGGCGGCCATCAACCTTCGGCTCACCCTCCCCAAGTGTGCAGTCTTTTCGCCCCAAAAAGGTTCCGTCACTATTTAACGTAACTAAAACCTGTGCAACTTGGAGGTCAGGGGTTCGAATCCTCACTGAGGCAGCTCCGGCGCATTTAGTGGTGCGTGCTCAGCGGCCTAGGCGGATGTCTCGGGCTCTTCGTCCCCCCTCCACGAGGCCAGGTTTTAGTTACGTTAAATAGTGCCGGAACCTTTTGCCGCCTGAGGCAAATCGGGCCGGAACACTATTTTGCCCGGAATAACCACTTCCGAGCACCCAAGTTAATTCGGCCGAATTAACTTGGGTGCTCGAAAGTGGTTATTCCGGGCAAAATAGTGTTCCGGCCCGATTTGCCTCAGGCGGCAAAAGGTTCCGGCACTATTTAACGTAACTGGGGGACTGCTCTGGCTTCCCCGCGGCTATCCCGGGGGCATTGGCGCGGGCGCGTGGTTTCTCGTGCCTAGGCGTCCCTGTGGGTGACCCTGACTACGTCGAAGAGGAGCTCCGGGCCACCGTGGAACAGCGCACCCATGTCCTCGAGACTTGGGCGCGCCTCAAGGACCCCCAGACCAAAGGGCTCCTCCTGTGGTTTTGCGCCCACCCGCGGGTGGTTCACTGGCTCCGTGGCGCTCCCCCCCACTTGGTGCGGCTTGCCGCGGAAGGCCATGACGAGCGCATTCAGGCCGCCTTGCAGGTGCTCCTCCCCGGCCCTAGCCTGCCAGCTCACTCCATGCGCTTGGCCACCCTCCCCTGCCGCATGGGCGGGTGTGGGCTTACCCGCGCCGCCCGCCTCGCCCCCGCCGCCTTCCTTGGCTCTGTTGCTCAAGCCTGGGCGGAGATCCGCCGGTTGGTCCCCAGCGCCGTCAGCGCCATTCCCGACTTGGTCACCCCATCCCCCTTCCCCTTTGTGCAGGCTGTGCAGGATTCTTACCTCGGGATCCAGCAGGCTTGCGACCTCGTCCGCCCCGCTCAGGCCGTCCACCGTCGCCTGCCCCGGGGCACGCCCGGCGTGTCTACTGTCGTCAGTCCTAGTGTCTTCCCTGCCTGCGTTCATGAAAAACAACAAAAGACCTACGCGGGTATACTACACTGTGCCGACTGGATGGGTCTGCACGCGAGCTTGAACGATCAGGGGAAGGCTTGGCTTCACTCCGTTTCCCTTGAGGGGAGCGTGGGGTCCGCATTCCTGCGCGCCCTCCCCATGAGCCCTTTGTTCACGCTGGTTCCGGCCCTTTACGCCATCGCTCTCCGCCACCAGCTCTTTGCCCCGCAACCTCTCATCACGGCGGGTGCGTCCTGCGGCAGCTGCGGGCTTGCTCTGGATACTACTGGGACGCACTACATCGCGTGCATGGGTGGCCAGCAGAACCAGAACTGGTTCCTCTATCTCCATACCGCTCTCCTCCGGGTGGTGTGTGCCATGGTTCGGTCGGTCTTTCCCCACTCCACCATCAAGTGCGAGGACGCGGATGGGGCCGCCCTCTACTCACCCAACCACCGCGCCCCGACATTACCGTGCTTGACTACGACGGGCAGGGTTGCCACCTGCTCATCGATGTCTCCGTGGCTCGGCCGCTTTCCGGTCGCCACATCCTCCGGGCGGCTGTGGATGCCGGCGCTGCTGCCACTGTGGCTGAGCGCGACAAGTTTGCCTCCTACGGCAATGTGGGGCCCCACCGGGTCATCCCCTTTGTCCTTGAGGAGTTCGGGGCCATGGGCCCCAAGACAGCGGAGTTTTTCCACGAGTGCTGCCAGCGCCGTGAAGACCGCCTCGACCTCGAGGGTCAGACCGCCCCGTGGTCGGCCCGCACGTGGTCCTCGTATTGGCGGCAGCGCCTGTCACTCGCCCTCACTCGCACCGTGGCTGATGTGTTATTCCGCCGCACCCGGGCCGACTTTGTCGCGACCCATGCCGGGTCTAGATCCCTTCCAGGCCTGCATGGTGGGCCGGCAGCGCTGTTGCTGCGTGTAGTTTTGTGATGTCTAGTTCGTTGTACCTTGTGCCGCTGGCGTGATCCTTGGATGTCTGTGTCAGATTACTATTAATTTCTTCAGGGTTATTCTCCCAGTTATCGGGTTTTTCCTTATGTTGCATGCCTATCTCACCTCCGTAATCTATCATTCTCAATGAATATATATTAAAAATATAATTACTTACAGCAGAGTGAAATCACTCAAACCAAAGCAAACGCCCAGCTATAAACCTATATACAGAGCCATGTCAAAGCTCTATACTACGATAAGACCAATGGAAACGCCTAACGGGAGGAACCTAATAGCCCTGCTGCACCGCAAAATCAGCCCGCGTACGGCGGAGCATGATGTCAGCCATGGCCCGAGTCAGCGCCACCGACAGGCGCTGACGCCAATATGACGTCCAGGTCCGCGCCGACCATGGGGCCCGCTGGCCCTCCAGGTCCAGCCGGTCCTCCCGGAGCCGGCAACACTCCTTGAAGAAGGCGGAGGTCAGGGGTGTCAAAAGTATAGACCCAATCTGTCCAATTTTCCACTTAGCCTGAATATTAAAAATTCTGGCTACAGGAGGAAATGAGTAACTGTGAAGACCATGGCTGGAATCAGTAAAATATTGCGAATTTAATGAAGACAATCCGCTTTTATATTCACCAATATAATCTAGGCTGCGGCCATGGGCGGCCAGCTGCCATAGCTCAGCATAGCAAGGCTTAAAAGCTAAGGAGCAAGAGGTCACAGCTATATGCTACGTTGCACACAAAGCACAAGTCACGAAACAAGCAATATCCGCCGTTAGATGTCTGGCGGCGCACTGCTGAGCATCGGATGCATAGAGCACATGCATAACATGCATGCACAAGCTAAAGGACCAAGGTTGCAGCGCCGGCGCCACTATACTCTATCATGTATATCTGATTTCTTTCTAGTGGCGCGGCTCATGCTGCTCGGCTCAACTTAGGTGTAAGAATTACATATGCAATCGGCGCGGCGCGACGCCAGGACTAAACGCCACATTGGTACGCATGGGAAAAATGTCAAAGTCCCCATGCGGTGCATCAAGACTCAGTAAACGAAAAGTGGTACGACTGTCGAACGTCACAGAAAATATAAGTATCGCGACGGATAGTACAACAAAGTACCGTCGGGGCTGAAAATAAAAGTATCTCGACGGACAGTAAAACAAAGTACCGTCGTAAATTATTTGCTAGCTGCAGGGCAAAGGCAACTACCTTTGACACACCCCCGTGCCCAAAGTCTAGCATAAACAAAACAAGCAGTCTCCAGTAGGATGTCCAAGAGCTAGCTAGAGGTCACAACCCTTATAAGCACCCCCGTGACCGAGAGCATAGCAGGGCAGGTCTATAAGTAACTATCTAGGAGGGTACAGGACACCCCCGGGCCCAGATAAAGTCAGTCCCGCCTGAAGGCCAGTCTCAGGAAACACAGAAGTAGAGCAGCTCTGGTAAAACACCACAGGTCACAACACGTTACACGTGAGTAGTCAAGTCACCCTCCGCCCCGGTGGTATGAAAACAGAAACCAGGGGGAAGAGGAGGGGCCTCCTGAGTCAGGTTGGCCTTCTCCTGGGCCTGGTCGCGCGGCCGGAGGTGGGGATGTTTACGGTAGCAGGTCTCGTGCAGGTGACCAGGGCGGCGGCAGTAGGTACACCGCTTCCTGCCACCAGAGGTGGCATACGCTGCACCCTCAGGGGGGGCAGCCGGGTCCGCGGGCTTGTTGGTAGGTTTAGCAGGTAGGGGCGCAAGCAGGTCGTCGATCTCAAAAACCAAATCCCGGATCTGATGGAGGGTCATGCCAGGCTGGCGACGGGCAGCCATGGCAGCGCGATGGGCCGTGGAGAGCCCCGCCAACATGCAGTCCTTCCACTCATCCCAGGTGACTGTGACGCCCGCGTCTTCCAAATCCTGCTTCATCATCATGCCACGGGACCAGTACTTCGGTGCAGTCTCGTTCTGCTGGATGGCAATGCGGTAGAGCTGGCGCTTTTTCTCGAGTTTGTACGACTCGGTCAGGTATGGCTGACGAATGGTGGACTTCAGATGCTTGTACACAGCGCTGACAGTGGGGGGGTCGACAGTGCGGGCCTCACGGATGGCCTGCCCCTTAAGGATAGCAAGTAAGGTGGAACGCAGAATCTTATCGGCCGCCATAACGTGCTCCTGGGACAGGTCCGCACTGCCGTCCAAAACCCCAAGCACTCCCTGAGCATCGCAGGACGACTCCAGGATCGTCTCAAGCTCAACCCAACCAGCAAAGTCGGTACAGGGATCAAAACGCGCCACATTGCGAAGAGACGGCTGGACGGCTTTGGCACCAACGACAAAAGGATGCTCGCCAGGGTCACGTGCAGCAGCGCGCGACATGGTTCAGCAAAAAAAGAGAAGTGGCCCCGCCAATTCAGCGTCGTAACAGCAGGAAGTAGACAAAGACGGCTAGCACCGTAGTGTCGAAAAGAAAAAAAAGGAACAGGAACGCGCTACGGCAGCTCACTCAGGGACCAGACAAGCAGCAAGACAGCTGCAGTACTAGTCACGTTGGTAGCAAAAAGAGCACGCCAGAATGCGTAAACCAGCTGGTGACAGGAGGAACCGTGGGTCAAGAAGTAGAGGGGTCAGTTATATCCGCACCCTCACGCTGTAAATATTCCAGGTAAGAGCCAATAAGGGTGTTCACCATTAAAAATGCCAGAGGACAATCCGCGTCTGGAGAGGCATACGTATCCCTTATGATTTCGACAATCCAACGCCTGGCTTGAACTGGATTGATGGCCACAGTGGCCGTTGCCCCTTGGAACTCGAAGGTTACTGTGACAAGGTTAATTCTAGGGTGATCAGGCCCAGACATAACCAAGTCATGAAGAAAGAACCAAAAGTAGGGGCCAGCAGCAAAAGTAGGGCCACAAGGTAGCTGGAGGCCGGCTTAAGACGTACAAGAAGTGGCTATGAAGGCGGAATCGACTTAACAAACCGATACCATGTCAAAAGTATAGACCCAATCTGTCCAATTTTCCACTTAGCCTGAATATTAAAAATTCTGGCTACAGGAGGAAATGAGTAACTGTGAAGACCATGGCTGGAATCAGTAAAATATTGCGAATTTAATGAAGACAATCCGCTTTTATATTCACCAATATAATCTAGGCTGCGGCCATGGGCGGCCAGCTGCCATAGCTCAGCATAGCAAGGCTTAAAAGCTAAGGAGCAAGAGGTCACAGCTATATGCTACGTTGCACACAAAGCACAAGTCACGAAACAAGCAATATCCGCCGTTAGATGTCTGGCGGCGCACTGCTGAGCATCGGATGCATAGAGCACATGCATAACATGCATGCACAAGCTAAAGGACCAAGGTTGCAGCGCCGGCGCCACTATACTCTATCATGTATATCTGATTTCTTTCTAGTGGCGCGGCTCATGCTGCTCGGCTCAACTTAGGTGTAAGAATTACATATGCAATCGGCGCGGCGCGACGCCAGGACTAAACGCCACATTGGTACGCATGGGAAAAATGTCAAAGTCCCCATGCGGTGCATCAAGACTCAGTAAACGAAAAGTGGTACGACTGTCGAACGTCACAGAAAATATAAGTATCGCGACGGATAGTACAACAAAGTACCGTCGGGGCTGAAAATAAAAGTATCTCGACGGACAGTAAAACAAAGTACCGTCGTAAATTATTTGCTAGCTGCAGGGCAAAGGCAACTACCTTTGACAAGGGGCCCCATGGCCCCAAACTCCTCCAGGACAAAGGGCACCACACGATGGTGCCCGACGTCGCCGTAGGCCAGGAGCTTGGCCCGCTCCGCCCGGTCCGCCGTGTAACCTGCCGTGAGGGAGGCCCCAGCCACGTGGCTAAGAGCCAAGGGCCGCGCCACCGAAACGTCAATAAGCAGATGCCGGCCACCCCCCTCAAAGTCCAGCACCACGATGTCAGGCCGGTGGTTGGGGGAATAGAAGGCAGCGCCATCCGCATCCTCGGACCGGATGTTCGCGTGGGGGAAAACCGACCGAATCATGGCGAGCACCACCGTCAGGAGGACAGTGTGCAAATACAAATACCAATTCTGATTCTGTTGGCCCCCCATGCAGGCAAGGTAGTGAGTCCCCGTGGGATCCAGCGGCTGCCCACAGCTACCACAAGGCCGCCCGGCCGGAACAAGAGGCTGCGGGGCAAATAGCTGGTGCCGGAGCGCCACCGAGTAGTGGCTGGGAGCCAAGGCGAATGGGGGGGCCATGGGAAGAGCACGAAGGTACGCCGAGCCCACACTCCGCAAGGAAAGCGAGAACAGCCACGCACGTCCCTGGGCGTTGAGGTCCGCGAAAAGAGCAATCCAATCAGCCGTGTGCAGAATACCCGCGTAGGTTTTCTGGTGTTTATCGATGACGCGAGCAGGGAATGCGGCGGGAGATTGAACGGAGGCGACCGAGGGAGTGCCGCGAGGGAGGTGGCGCTGTACCGCCTGAGCGGCACGGACGGGAGAACAGGCCTGCTGGATCTCAGCATAGGCCTCCTGGATGGCAGTGACGAAGGGCAAAGGGCTGCTGGGGTCCAGGAGGTCAGGCGCTGCCGTTGCCAAAAGGGGCAGGAGCCGGCAGCTTTCCGCCCACGACTGAGCGACGGAGCCCAAAAAGGCTGCTGGGGCCAGCCGGGCGGCACGAGTCAGACCGCAGCCACCCATCCGTGCAGGCAGGGAGGCAATGCGAATAGCATGTGGCGGGAGGTCGGGGCCCGGGACCAGCTGCGCCAAGGCCGACTGGATGCGTTCGTCGTGGCCCTCGGCGGCCAGCCGGACCTGAGACGGAAGTCAATGAATATATATGTGGCTGTGCATGCACGCAAATACTACAGTAGTATACAATTAATGCATGTAGTATGTTTGCATGGTGCGATGCTATGTGAATATACTGAGCTGCATGTGACTACAGGTGTGTGACTCGTGGTGTCCATTAATTAATTAATTAACTGAACTAATTAATTAATATTAACCCATAGTCCGTAAACTACCCGACCTGTCGGGTAGTTTGACTAACGGTCGAATTTCGCGCCGCGCCGTGAGCGCCGCGCCACCTGTGACGGATGTCAGTGGTCCGGTGGGTCCGGGAACACTTATGGACGAAGGTGATGCATAGGTTTGGGGGTAATATTCGCCATAGCCTGGTAATTACAACGTGCATTGAGAATGTATCACGTGACTTTGGCGGGAAAATTTCGCTCGCGCGCGCGCGTAATGAGATATGGCTGACAACGTGCCGCTGTCACAAAATTTTTGCGTCTCACGGCTTGAAACGGTTCAGAATGTTGCTCAGAATGACGATGCATGATTTTCGTAGGTCAGGCACCGCCAGATTTATAGGGTTAGGAAAATAGAGGTAGGAAAATATGACTTTCCTGGTCGTCAGTTCCAGATGAGTCATAGCTTGTCATAGGTCGATTTTCTCCCTATGGCCGGGCAATCTGCGCCAGCCCGGGCATCCAGTTTGGGTAAGGGACGTCAGCTGCAGCGTTTGCTGAGAATGCGGACTAGTTTAGTGGCCATCTTTGCACGGAACATCGACCTGGTAGCCATGGTGGATCATGAAGTATGCGGCTATGGCGGCCTTTGCCTGTAGAGCATCAGTATGTGTGAGATATGATCGAGGCCGGGTCCCGGCCAGCGGAATCCGGGTAGGGCATGAACGAGCCAGGTACGACAACGTATTTGCGTGTTGTTTGCAGCGGAATACGTATCCCATGCATTATGAATGACGATTTTATCCATGCATATTTCAGCAAGTTCCATGCCTGTTGTAAAGAGTGGTATTAGCCCTGAAAGTGCCCAGTTTTGGGCTTTTCTTTGGAGTGTACCACTCCGTCAGTGCAGGTAGGCAACGTGTTTGTATTCCAGCACTTTTGGCAGCCTTTGATAGCTTGTTATAATGCATTATTGTGCTGCATGTCATAGATAGCTGTTTTCACGCGCGTAACCCACACACATGTATGAGCACGTTATATAGGGGTAATGGGTTATCCGGGTGGTCTGACCCACTAGGAAACCCCCATTGGACTATCCAACTAAGTTGTCCAATGTTGGTATTGAGATTCCCTGCCCTCCCTGGGAAGTTAGGGGGGGGTTGACTTTTCCTTGGGGAAAAAAGATCGTCTTTTGGCCAGCTTTGACGGGAGCTATAATCCAAATGCTTTAATAAAGCCAAGGTATTATTGCATATTCTGAAAGCCCTTGAAGTGTAGATACTCCTAGCATCTTGGTTGGGGGTATTTGGAGTTGTGGCCTGTAAGTTATGATTTTTTTCATTTTCAGGGGTATAAAAGTGCCAAAAATGGGTCAGCGGACTATGGGTTAATTAATCTCGTGTCCCCGTTGGGGGACCACGGAGGCTAAACAGGTGGGGATGTGATAAGTAACTCACATATTCTCACCTTCCATACAACAACCTTGTTTTCCAGCAGGCTGAAGAGCATGACAGGCGTCTATGAGCTCGCCAGCTCCTTGCAACGGTGATGCCGCTCCCAGGCAGCTAGGGTCCTTGACTACGCAATATAGAATGTCTACCGTGTGAAAACCTCCATACAGGAAGCGTAGCAAAGCCAGATAACTGCCCGATCCATTCTGGGTAGCTTTAGGAAGCATGGCATACGCAGCGTAAGGAAAACCATGGAAAGCTGCGGAAAATCTGATAGCACAACTGCAACAAGTGGAGAACAAAACTGGAGCAAGAAAAACCCAGAAACGGCGCCAAAAGTTTCATGCCAGGTTCATTAAGAGCGCAAACAGACTGGGCGGTGACATGCGGCAAATCAACGTACCACGGCCGGCATTATTTCCTACCCAGGCGCGCAAGAAAAGCCAGCCAGCCATGGATGGATTAACCGCGGATCGCGCAGGCCTGAACGAAATCATTTTAGAAATGACAGGAAATGGCCGCAGATCGAAGATGCTTAGGTTATTTTCATGGTGTCCGTTACTAAACGGCTCTTGCTGCATCAAAATAACCCACGAATATCGAGTTCTACCGTCGCAGGCACACATGCTAGATTATTCATCGCGGCCAAATTTGTTGGATGAGACCCCCGTGCAAATCTGTACCAACAAAGGCAGCGAATTTGCAAATAGTGCAGATCTTGCTATGAAACATCATAATAGAACATCACTTTTAACCATCGGCTTAATTTTTTCGCCTGTCGCCCGCCGGATTAGCCATATTTTAACGGAACGCACGTCGCCATGGCCACCTCCGCACGGTGCGCGCACTGTGCACCACAATTTCAAAATAAGATCGCGTCGAATTGTGAAAGTTCAGACGGGTCAGTACTTAGTAGAGATACGAAATCTGTGGCTTCAAATCGTTGCCCTGTCGTTCTGGCATCCTAGCCGCGCAAAACGTAAAAAAACCGCGGAAAACACGGCATTATACGGTATTATTCGGTATTATACGTCATTATGCGCTAAAACGTATTACGTATGAAAAATTATACGCTAAAAACCAGCGCATAACGTATTATACCGTATTATACCGTATAATACGGCGTATGATTTTACACTGTCGAGAACACTCCCTTCACCGTGGACGACGACTTGACCCTGCGGGCGAAGCAACAACAGCGACAGGAGCTATGGCCGACCTACCTCCAGCTCCGGCAGACCAAGGCGGGACAGCCGGCGGTGCATGTACTGGAAGGGCGCGGCCATCTATACGTCAGCCACAAGCCCTGGCACGCGACCCCAGCGACCACCGCGGCCCCAGCGACTCCAGACGCCCCAGCTTAGGGGAATACAGCAGTAGTAGTGTAGAATAGTTAGACAGTGGCCCGTTGTACATGCACGCCTACTACTACAGGCACTATACCAGCTGACTGGGGTTAATTCTGAACATTAACTAATCATGTACATGTGTGCCCATGACGCGCCACATGCACCAGATGATGCCTAGCTTTATTATTTAGTTATGCTGTGACTACTGACGCTGAGAAGCCATGCCTTAGCTTTCGTATAGCCATGCATGTTGATCTTCCCTCCCCATGACAGGCTCGATCCCCCTAAGCTGGGTATAGTTTGATAGATCATGGGGGTGCAGGTGCCCTGGTGCACCTCGATCAAGTGTCGTTTACATTCCCACCCTTGCAGGATGTAGCCATATGCCCCTTCTCTGGGATATGTGCTACATTTACTCCCAATTCCGAGTAATGTTCCTTAATTAATTTATGCACTACGGGGGTTCCTCCCCCTCAATATAGTGGGGAAAACATAGATGAGGTACTGCTGCCATTCGTCACACAGGACGTCATATAAGTCACATGTCACATCGATCATATAAGGAGTGCCCAGTTTCCATCTTTGAAGGAGCGAACGGCAGTCGTCATTTCCCTGGCATCTGTCACTGCAGATCGTGAAAAAAGGGGGGCTTGATTGCCACTTGTGGATGGAACCCCATGCAACATCCACTTCCCAAGAACCAATGGGATGACTCTAGTGTAACCAGAGGTCTTCCCCAGGTGCTTAGGACCCGATGTTTCGCCACTACTGACCTGGGCCAGAGCAGCCGGCTGCCAGGTACCTGTGAGTGCCACATAATGGTGGTAAGCACAGGCAACTGACAAGGGAGAACTGGTTCTCCACTTGATTTGCACTTGGCGAATGGGTGGACTGCCCATCGCCCTACCACAGGCCCTGGGACCGTATGGCAGCATATAAGACACAACAGGCACAGTAACAGGACTATGACTGTCACACGTTTCATGCACATGAACATGTACAGGGTAACCATGAACATGACCCAGCACCATGGCAATGCCATGTACAAGTACAGTCACCATGACTTGTGCACAATGACGCACGTGTGAAGGATATGACAGCTCACCTCCCAAGAGACGAGCTAACGAAATTCATTAGGAGAGACAAAGTCAAAGAGACTCAATTTATTCACAATAAAACAGGGCTTATTACAAGGCATACAGGGCTCAGCTCCCCCCCGTGGTGAGCGAGTGCTGATGATAAGACCTCCCGTGGCCTGAGCCAGGGTCTGGGTACCCATACCCCCTGACAGGGGTTATAACCGAATAGTGTACGGGTGGGGATCGAGACTATCCACCCTCCCTGCGGAGGGGTGGACTAGGTGTCTACTGGCGGGGCAGGCTCAGTGGCCTGCTTGGGCCGTAGGGGTCTATCATGTGATAGAGCAGTTGATACTGCTCAGGTGCCAGCTGGGGCACCTTGGTCAACGCATCCGCTGCGTTATGTAGCCTTGTGTTACACCCCGATCCGGATGGTGCGAAAGATCTAATCTAACAATAAGGTGCAGCTTAATAAGCCGGCATAGCCGCGCATCCGCGTACCGCGATAGCAAGCACAGATCGCAGTAAATTGACTAACTGAGCAGCGGTTTATCCTCAGCTAGGCCTTATAGCATGATTAATTAATCTAGCTATATAACACGGCATGTCATGAGGCAAATGACATCCGGATTAGTGCCCCTTGGTCTGAGAGAGTCGTCAACACTCGTTTCATTAATCATCAAACCAAAGAGAGAGAGTCCATCGTCCACAGACCAATTTCACCTAGCTGGGCTACCAAGCTGGCAAGTTGGTGTGCAGGCGCGCCGACATGCGCGCCGATCTTCCAGATACTGCCGTCAAGCCCCAATAGGTTCTGTATGACGTCTAGGGCCGGCCCGGCCCCTAGAAGATCTCGTACTTCTGGCTAGGCCCAAAATAACTGGTCCGAAACACACAAAGTACCAAATGAACACACAAAGTCCCGAACTTAGGACAAATTCCCAAATAAGTCCCGAATTGAGTCCTATAGTCTGGCGGACTATGAAAGCAAGCTATCGAAAGTCCCAAACGAATAACAAATGACTTTCGACTTATTTATTGAAGGCATTGTTACGCCCATACAAAGGTCTGGGCCGTAACACTCCTCCCTTCCCCAGGGGACGATAGCTATATCGTCCAGGCTTGGGGCGCACGCAACAAGACAATTAACACAAACAAACAAACAAGAAAAAAAGAAGCTCTTGCAAGCAAAACAAGCAACACACAAAAGCGACAATTGCCCAGGCTGGGCAGTCAGCTATAGAGAACAATAGTACAAAATCGGCCATGGGGATGCTATGTCCCAACCCCTGTTCGCCAGCGGGTTAGTAAAGCCAATTCTCCCCGGCGTTGCCACACAAGGACAATTCCTTGATAGCCGATGGGATGCTGTCGCCATCCCGTTGCAATCCATCCATGAGGAGGTCGCGACCCTCACATTCCTCCAATGCTGGGGCCCACCCCTCCCGACCGCGCCTTCCGTTGACGATACTCGTGGAGTACCTGGCGACCCTGCTCACCAATTTCCTCGAGGATCTTCCCGGGGTTAGCGAGGTGATCCGCATTGTATGCGAGCTGGTATTCGTTCACGTTGGTGCGCGTTTGAGCGAGGTCTACCCACGTCCCGGTGGGCCAGTACGACATGAATGCGGCCAGGTATTGCGGGTGCGTGAACATGATTGTGCCCGCGTTCCAATCAATAACCCCACATCCATGCTCCGCAAAGAAACCTCCCGCCATGGTCAACACTACGACGCGCACCTGGAGAGCGTTGAAGCGAAAGCCCGGAGCCCTCACAAAGTTGGGCACAACCCAGTCGAGGAATGCCTCTCCCTCGCACGGAGCATACTTGGGACAGTCAACCTTTCGAGGTTTACCATCTAACATGTATTTTGGCAGCTCCCGCTTGGGGCCGTAACGCGTACCAGAACCCTCTGGCGTCGATCCTAGGCAGTCCTGGGGTCGCGGGGCCGCCCTCCCTGGGTGCAAGTCGAAGCAGACTAGCTCGCGCATGGAGCCTCGCTCCACATACGCATGAGTTCCTGCCTCAAAGTGCAGCGGTTGCGGTCGATGATAGTCCGCGCTGTCGACGGCCACGAACGGCGATGGTGGGAGTTCAATGTGGACGGGAACTCCCCGAAACTCGCGTAAGGGGCGTACTCGCTGTGGGCCGGGAAACGCGCTGACGTAAGCGCCCACCGTCCATGGCGCCGGTCGAGCCACCGCCCGTACAGTACCAACCCGCGGTAACGCAACTAGTTACGCAACAATGGTACTTTCCACGGCGACCGATCGAATGTTTGTTGCGTAACTACCAAGGACCGATACGGCCCAAAGTGGTGGCGAATTTCGTAAGGCGAATTTCTTACTTGAAGTTCCGCACGAGACAGACTGACTGACTTGTTACGAGCTGACCACCGGCCCAACACGTAATGTACCTACAGAAGTACAGAACGTAAAAGGGGCCTGGCTGTGTAGTGTATACGTGCGAAGGTGGCCATGGCGGTGCGCGTTCCATGAAAACTTGCCTAATTTGTCGGCCGAAATGCAAAAAAGTTATGGAGATCGATGCTGTATGAAAGATACTCCAAAAGATGTTTTGTTGACGAAATATGCATTAGGTATGAAAGACCGCTGCCCTTCTTTAACCCACGGTTGCGAGGGGGTCTGATTCGCAAATCTGGCCGCGATGAATATATTAGATTGGCTTCTTGCCAGAGTGATAGCCAAGATTCCTGGTATTGAACGACGCAGAAGGGAGGGGTTTAAAGTGAGGAAATAGGAATCAAGCGAATTAGCTTTGATTTGTGGCCATTTCCGGTTTCCTTCGGAGGTAAAGTAAGCAGGCCTGCGCGAAGCGCATTCCAGCCTGCCATGGTTAACTCGCTTTCCTCGCGTGCCAGGCAGGTAATCAGGCCTGCTGCGGAAGGCTCTTTTTCTGCACCTCATCTACCAATCTGTTTGCGCTTGAACAGTCCGTTATGGCTTGGTTTTAGCGTCATCTCCGGGATGTTCTTACCGTTTTGTTCGCCGTTTTGTTTCCTCGCCAAATTTCCCGCAGCTTTTGCTATTTTGACTAACGTTTCCGGTGGCGTGCTTGTAAGATTGTCGAGAACTGGCCAGGAAGACATTGATTTTGCTGCACGTGCTTCATTTATTTTTTAAAGTTTGTATTAGAGAGTCTATATTGCGTAGTCAGGAAACCGACCTGACCTGCCTGGTGGCGGCGTCCTTGTTCCAAGAAGCGTGCAAAAGACTGGTCAGTTTCTAGGCGTCATTGCTGTTATTAACGGCATTGCTACATTTTAATCAGATTTTACTTTTCTCAGCATGCCATCTGCAAATTTTGTGGTCCATGCCTTACATGCATTCAGGCGTGCTGAATGCCTTGTAATCCATAAGCCCCGTGCTTTGTGGATGGTGGTTGGACATTACTGTAGGAGGTGATGGCGTATGTGCGTGGATGGTGCTTGAATGGTGGGGGGCTGCAGCAATGCGTGTGTGGATGGTGGTTGGATGGCGAGGGATTGCTGCCATGCATGCACTAATGGTTGTTTGATGGTGGTGGGCTGCAGCCATGTGTGCGTGGATGATGGTTGGATGGTGGGGGGTTGCAGCCATGTGTTGTGCGTGGATGGTGGTTGGATTGTGGGGGGTTCAGCCATGCATGCGTGGATGGTGGTTGGATGGTGAGGTTTTGCTGCCATGCATGCGTGCCGATGGTGGTTTGATGGTGGGGGGTTGCAGCCATGTGTGCGTGGATGGTGGTTGGAAGATGGGGGGTTGCAGCCATGTGTGCGTGGATGGTGGTTGGATGGTGGGGGGTGCAGCCATGCATGCGTGGATGGTGGTTGGATGGTGGGGGGATGCTGCCATGCATGCATTAATGGTTGTTTGATGGTGGTGGGCTGCAGCCATGTGTGCGTGGATGATGGTTTGATAGTGGGGGGTTGCAGCCATGCGTGCGTGGATGGTAGTTGGATGATGGGGGTGTATGGAGTCCTTGATGGTGGGGATGTAGGGACTTCTTGATACTTCTAAGTCATGGATTATAATTAATGGATTAAAGTAAGCTTACTGATTAAATGAGACGAAATTTAGTTCAATTGACAATTGACAATTGACAATTCAATTGACCATTCAATTGACAATTCAATTGACAATTCAATTGACAATTCAATTGACAACTCAATTGACAATTCAATTGACAATTCAATTCAATCAATTCAATTCAATTCAATTCAATTCAATTCAATTCAATTCAATTCAATTCAATTCAATTCAATTCAATTCAATTCAATTCAAGTCAATTCAAGTCAAGTCAAGTCAGTTCAGTTCAATTCAATTCTATTCAATTTAAATAATTCAATTCAACTTCGCATAGTCTAGCCGTAAATTTCCTGGATCATGAACAATGGGCAGTTGCAACCACCATCCATGCACGCATGGCTGCACCCCCCCACCATCCCACCACCATCCACGCATGCATGGCTGCAACCCCCCACCATCCCACCACCATCCATGCACACATGGCAGCAAATCCTCACCATCCAACCACTATTTATCCACGCACGCTAGCTGCAGCCCCCAACCATCCAACCATCACAACCCTAAACCCTAAACAGTTGTAAGCCCAGCTCAGCATCTTATAATCCTCCTCCTCCTGGCTAAACTGTTTATTTTGACATGACATGGCCAGCATACTGACTGGCACATTATGCCCATGGTTTGTCACCAAGATTTTCTATCACCCGTATAAGCTTGAAAGCACCCTTGAAGCAGCCCATGGCCAAACAATCACGCAATATGAACGTAGCAAAAGAATAAATAACATCTATGAATGTTATTCAACGCATTTAGCGTTAGAAACATGCACTACCACACCATGGTGTGGCATTTGCATGGTAAAAAAAGAGGGCTTTAGAGAGGGCCAGGCAACGGTCGAGAAAGATCATCAAGGCTGAAAAGTGACAACGCCTCACAAGATTAAATTCATTTACAAACGTCAGGAAACCATGGGGAACGATAAACCAGCCATACCTTGCATGGCTAACGTTACCTTGGCCCAGGCAGTGCCCGCAAAAGCGGCACTTTGCGGCACACAAGCTGTGATGTGACAGAGTGGTCAAAATCGTCAAATCTTTACTGCCGCTGCCTATATTCAACGACGATGCATGATAACAAGTAATTAAATAAACCTAGACACCCGCCGGGTTGCGCCGTAAAGCACTTGTAGTAATCAATTCCGTCGAACCTGCCTGATCGCAGTTTTTCCCAGCAAGAACACTGACGGCACGTGGTAAATCGCATCCCCGCGAGCTAAAAATTGATCCGAATCATATTTGGGACGTATAAGCTCTATTTCCTGAGTTTGGCCGGGAAATTCGTCCGCAAACGTACAGTAAATTGCAAGCACGGGTGCAAAGCCGCCATGGCTAAGTCGTGCATTTCCGAAACGCGCACGGTGCCAATTCACGCACTTCAGGTTGCACGGTGTGGTCGTGCGATTCTGAGAAGTGCGCACCCGGGGGGAAACCGGCCCCTTGCGCACTCCCTAGTTACGCACTCCCTAGTAAAGTCGATAGATTGCGTACCTACACCTTTGGAAATGGCATTGTTTTCTTTCAAACGCACACTCCAGGTTGCGCGCGGTGTGGTTGTGCGATTCTGAGAAGTGCGCACCCGGGGGGAAACCGGCCCCTTGCGCACTCCCTAGTTACGCACTCCCTAGTAAAGTCGATAGATTGCGTACCTACACCTTTGGAAATGGCATTGTTTTCTTTCAAACGCACACTCCAGGTTGCGCGCGGTGTGGTCGTGCGATTCTGAGAAGTGCGCACCCGGGGGAAAACCGGCCCCTTGAGCACGCAAGTCGGTAGATTGCGTACCTTGGGAGACGGCATTATTAGTACTTACATATGTGTCAGAGACGGTATTAGTACATAAGTGTCAGATGAGGGTACACATGTATCGGCTTCGTTGTGGATCACGCCACTAAAATGACTAAATACAGTAAGCTTACATACCAAGCGCCGACACTTAAGCGTGTGGCATGGCAGTACATAGACCGAAGTGGAGCGTGACCCACAACGACGTTGTGGGTCACGCCACCAGCTACATACCAACGACACTTAGCGTGTGGCAGACTGGTAGTAGAGCATGTACCGGGCTGTTTCTACTACATAATACACCCGGCGTGTACACCTGTGTACACCCGTAGTGTACACCCGTGTGCACCCACTTACAGGCGGACTTGTGGATGATCAATTATATTTGTTCCTTTTAAAAATGATGATTTAATGTTTATAAATTGCAAGCTAAGATCAAGTGATAATGTATTGTAATTGTTGTACTATCTCCGACAGGACAACAGCTATCTATCAATGACCGACAGGACAAACAGCTATCTATCATCATTGATAGATAGCTGTTGTCCTGTCGTACGTACACGTGTATGTAGTATGTAATGCGTGCGCCGGACGAGGGTACACGCCGGTTCACGATGATCAAGTGTGAAAAATACGTACACCGCGCCCACAAATTTTTTGGTACATGCACGTTATGCACGTCCGATCCACGATTAGTACTTAACATATTAATGTGAGGATTTCGCACAAGCCATCGTCAATGATGCTATGCTTTCAGTACATATAAACAGTCCAAGCGAACACATTATATTTCATGAGCCTGTCGGGCAAAATTAGATTTGGCGTGTATGCCAAATTTTAACACGTCGATATGCCATGGCGGACCTGGTACTACGTACTGTACGTACCGGTGGCAGCCCTTCCGCACCTTTCGTAAATACGAGGAAGCCAGACGTAATAACTGAGGATCGATCGATTTCAGACTTCTGACTTCCGCCGCATCCTTTTTAACCGCAACGCGTCAGTTCATTATTGGCCCCTACATCGAGGGTACCCCATGTTTGTTGCGTTTCTCCCTCGTTGCGGAACCGCAAAATCGGTGAGTGCCTTTTGCGGAACTGGCTATGGCGATTCTTCCTGACCCCGTATCTTTCTGTAGACATAAGCTTTTACGCAACGGAAGGTGGCGTTGGGTAGCCCTACACTTCCTTCATATAAATACGTCATTTAATTTTTTTTTTATTAGTTGCGTAACTAGTTGCGTTACCGCGGGTTGGTACTGTAAAGCCCACCGCTGGTATCGGGCCACGCCTCTCTGGTAATATGGGCGCGGGACGTCTCCACGCGGGCCACCCGCTCGGAGTAAGTTCGCGCTTCTCAGCGCGGACTCTGGGAATCCGCAGAGATGCTGCCCGCCGACATCTCGTTCGTACATGCGCGACGTCTAACTTCTCGTTGGGCATCCGGTTCCAATTTGGGCCGTTTCTGGTTGCGCCCGATATCCTCGGAATCCAGCTTAGTCGGGTAGGTCGAGCCGCCCGTTGGCCGGGTCGGTCCCGTCCCGACAAGAACCGTCATCCCCCCCGTTCCTTGGGTCCAAATGGTTCGCACGGCATCACCGTCCCGTTGTTGGATCGGTGTCACCGCAGGTGTGACAGAACCGCCCGTTCGCCGAGTCGGCCCTGTTTGCACCTGGCGTTGATCAGGAGTCTTAGGCTCCGCCACTGGCTGCGGGACGTTCATGTCCATATGTCCATCCGCAAGTCAACGTTGTCAGCGAACAACGATATCTCTGGCTCCTCGCTGTCGGGCTGCTGTGGAAGCATCTGCGATCATCGCACACTCGACTTAAGGCGTGTGAGTGTGAAAGAGGGGTACACTTGATACTAGGCTCTTATACCCAATTACCACGATGGTGCGTACACATCGACGTGAATAACACAAGTGCCTTCGCGGCATCCTGGCTACACGTGATCAAGCCCGTTGTCATAGCGCCCCCACCACTACTACCTTCGCGGTAGCCTAGTGGAGGGCATGCTGGGCCTTATACTCGCGAAGCAGACGTTCACACCCTTCTAGCTCATTCTCGGTTCGCCACGAATCCTCGTAATCATGCTGAGCAAAACGCCACCGTACGCGATACTGTCGCTGTCTACCTCTCCCACGCTTGATGTCCCGGTGGTCCACGATCTCGGCCACCTCGTCTTCCTGTTCTCCAGTCTCGGGGTTGTACTCGACAGGGGCCGGCGGGTTGAGCCGACCTTGGATGGAGTTCTGGTGGTATAACTTGAGCTGGTCTCGATGGAAGTTGGAGGAAGTGTTCCAGGAGCTCGGGATGTCCACCTTGAACATCACATCTCCAAGCTTCTCCAGAACCTTGTGTGGCCCCAGGAACATAGGACGGAGCTTTGTCTTGAGCTCACCCTCTACCTTCTCAGAGAAACGTCCTAGGCGGGGGCCTTCCACCAGTACCCAGTCGCCCACCTCGATGGCCGGCGTGCGCGCATCTAGGCGGCCAGCAGTCCTCGCCATATAGATAGCGCTCAGCGGCGGCCCGGTAGCCCTTGACCGCACTGTCATGGGCCTGGCTCATCTGGACCAGCAGCTTAATTCTCCACCCCTTCGAGGGTGTCTCGCCGGACCGACTTTTCAGCTAAGGCTGGGCTTGTGAGAAGGTCAGTCGGCGTGAGCGGATGCCTGCCCGTGTTGAGGAAGAATGGCGTGCATGAAGCCATGAGCTGCCTGGGGGGCGTTATTCAGGGAGAACTCCACCAAACCCAAGAACTCTTCCCAGTTGCTTCCCACCGCGTCGGTGTAGTGGCGCATGGTCTCTTGCACTGTGCGGTTCAGCCTCTCCACCACGTGGGAGGACGAGCTGTGATATGCTGTCCCCAGCGACACCTTGGTGCCCAGGCATTCAAAGAACTCCTGCCAGAAGCGGGCCGTGATGAACAGCTTGTCTCGACGGTCCGATATGAATTGCCGGCTGAGTCCGTGGTACCTGAACACGTGGTGAAGGTATAGCTTAGCGCAAGCCTCGGCCGTGAGCTCGGCCGGACATGGTGCCAGGTGACACATGCGCGTCAAACGGTCCAGGAAAACCAGAATCATGCTGTTGCCATTCTTGGTCTTCCGGAAGGGGCCAACAAAATCCATCATCAAGGAATCCCAAGGGCCCACTGGGTCTGGTAGGGTCTGGGGGACCGCCTGTGAGCCCGTATTGCGGGACTTCATGATCTGACATGATGGACACTCGCGCACGTACGTCTCAATGTACTCTCGCATGCCTGGCCAGTAGAAGTTCTTTCGGGCCCGTGGCAGCAAGCGCGGTGGATCCCTTGGTGACCACCGGCGAGAGAGTCATGGAGCTCATGGAGCAGAGTCGCTCGACATATCTCCGGGACGTACAGGCGCCAGCAGTCTGGCCTCACCATGACATAGAGTCGCCCGTCCTGGAACTTGCACGGGAGCTTGCCCATCTGCTTGGGGTGCGACCTGATTGCCTTTAAGGCCGCGGGCTCCGTGACAGTGAACCGACTAATCAACGTCTCCAGGACAGAAGTGATCGTGTACGTATCCGCCTCCTCCTCAAGGGTTTGGTGCACGTACTCCGAAAAAATGGTAGGGGGCCCGATGCGCTGCAGGTGAAAAATTCCCTGAGCCGGTACCACGTGGCTGAGTGGCACTCGTGACCGGGACCCCTCCCTTTCCCCGGGGGCGCGCACGTCCTCGCGCGCGGCCTCCCAGTCGGGAGACAGGTCGTCCTGGGTCGTGCGACCGGTGTGGAACAGATAGCGACTGTGCGGCGACCCTGGGTGACTTCTCGCTCGTGCGTGATGTTATGCACGTCGGGGCCCTGCATTTGGTATTCGCTGACAGGACTCCACAAGGAACCGTCAGGGAACCACACCACGCGACGCCGAATGCTAATGTCCACATCCTGCGCGTCCAGCCAGTCGATGCCGATGATGATGTCTGCAGCTCCGAGCGGTGCGACCGTGGCTGGGAGCTCCACAGGGATGCCTTGAATCACAGCCTTGATCTCAACCCGACCACCAGGCGAGGGGCTCTTGCGACCATCTGAATAGGTCACATTCACCACTGTCGCATGTGGCCGGATGTCGTATCCTGCGCGACGCGCCAATGCCTCGTTGACGAACGACGTAGACGCACCCGTGTCCACCATGAACTGCACGTCCATGACGGTCTTGTCCTTGAGGTAGGGGTCTAATGCTGATCCCGGTACAGCCAGACCTCCCCTAAACAGGAGCAAGTTGCGGGTACCAGCCGGAGTTGCGCGCGTAGGCTGGTCGGAGCTCGCTGCGCTACCCGTGGCCGGCTGCGTGCTTGGGGCAGAGTTCTCGCCCAAGGATGCATCCGCACTTGTATTCGCTACAAGCGGGGTGCGACTATCTACTGGAACGACTGATTCTGCGCCCGCGCTGGTATTCGCTACCAACAGGGTGTCCTTATCTAAGCTGTCTATCTGCCCGACGTTATTGACTTGCGCTACCCTATCTACCTGTCCTACATCTACCTCTATCCGTGTACGGGCAGGGACACTACGCACGAGGAACGGAGGGCCGGGAGACCGCCTCGTTCGACTGCCCGGTCCACTCTTCCCCCTCTACCTCATCGACCTCCTCGTCGCCATGCCCATAGCCGGCGACCGTCTTGCCATCCATAACCCCCGAGGCGCCATTACCCGAGTCCTGTTGCTGTGAGAATCGGATTTCTTTGAAAAGAGTTTCTCGAAGTGAGGCGGGGAATAAGGCCGCTCACGGGAGCCGCCTGGATGGTCGGCTGAACCGGGCGGGTTTGGCAGATGTAACCGGATTTGGCTAATGGCTGGCGACCTGGAATTGTTAGTAGGGGCAGTGGCCCTATTGTGCTACAATCTCGAAACAATCTTATGCTTAAAGTTTGACAGGGCCGGGTTTGTTGAACCGGTTTGTTGAATGATAATTAGAACCTTTCGGAAAGGGTATTTGATTGGTTGTTGTTTTTGTGGTACGGTAGGTGTCGCTACATTCTCAGGTTGGCGTGTTAAGTTAAGCTCGGTTGCTGATGTCAGCCCCGTGCTAGGGCAGTTTGACTACTTTGGCGGCGTAGTGACATTGTTGTGGTCTTTTTTCTTGTAAACGTTGGCTGAGCGCCGACGGCTGAGGCTATGGCGGTACAAGAAGTGCCTCACCAGCCTTGCGCTCAGCATGGGTGCGGGGCTAAAATTTGTTAACCAAATTTCCGGCATCCATGATCCCTGGCTGCTTAAGGCGGTTGGGATTCATGGCTGCCACTGGCCCGGAATTAATGTCCGGGTGATCGGGGTTTAAATGCGAAGCGGGGGCTGATGCATTATTTAATGGCTGGTTTGTTTGAAAGAAACGGCCAGCTGGCCGGGTTGGGCAAGGGCTAGCTTGCTTGATGGTTCCGTACCTGGGGATGCTTGCGCCTCGGGTTGGGCTGTCGGCAGGCTGGCCTGCCTTTGAGTTGTCTCGTACCTGGAAATGCTTGCATTCCGGGTTGGGCTTGGCTTGAGGGCCGCCGCGGCTCGGGGGGGTAAAAAATTTAAGTCACCGTTGTGGGACACGGAGCCTCGGCGCAGGAGGCAAGGGCTGAAAGCCAACTTGATTTCGTAATCAGTGGTATTTCCACTTTTTTGTACGGAAGGAGTGTTTATGTGTTCGGCACTAGGTTGGTTGCTCTTCAAAAAAGTTGTAAACTGGGCGTCGGCTGGAATCAGCGGCGCCAGTCAGCAGCTTTTGCTTTGACTTTGTGTTCCGCGACAGCACCCCTTAGCGGACCAGAGAAGAGGTCGGCAACGAGGTCAGCGGGGGCCCCCGAGTGGGGTCAAAAATGCGAGCTGTGTCGATTGACAGTGCATGAATTTTTGTGCATTCACAGTCGCTGGGAATTAAATCTGTTTTCTGGCAACGGAGAGCGCCCATCGCGACAGGACAGCTTTTGACGGGAAAGGAAATGGTGCTTCTTTAGCGGACCGGAGGGCCAGGAAGGGGAGGTTGGGTAATCGCGAGCCATGCCTAAGGAGTTCTTAATAGCGGTTCTGTAACCGCTACCTGTCTGTATGCATCTACTTATTGTTTTAACAAAGATGCTGGTGACTATGGTGAGCAAACGGGTGTATGAATCGGATTTCTTTGAAAAGAGTTTCTCGAAGTGAGGCGGGGAATAAGGCCGCTCACGGGAGCCGCCTGGATGGTCGGCTGAACCGGGCGGGTTTGGCAGATGTAACCGGATTTGGCTAATGGCTGGCGACCTGGAATTGTTAGTAGGGGCAGTGGCCCTATTGTGCTACAATCTCGAAACAATCTTATGCTTAAAGTTTGACAGGGCCGGGTTTGTTGAACCGGTTTGTTGAATGATAATTAGAACCTTTCGGAAAGGGTATTTGATTGGTTGTTGTTTTTGTGGTACGGTAGGTGTCGCTACATTCTCAGGTTGGCGTGTTAAGTTAAGCTCGGTTGCTGATGTCAGCCCCGTGCTAGGGCAGTTTGACTACTTTGGCGGCGTAGTGACATTGTTGTGGTCTTTTTTCTTGTCCCACCCACCCACCCTCTTTGGTGGCCTGGTCTGCGCGGGTAATCGCGAGCCATGCCTAAGGAGTTCTTAATAGCGGTTCTGTAACCGCTACCTGTCTGTATGCATCTACTTATTGTTTTAACAAAGATGCTGGTGACTATGGTGAGCAAACGGGTGTATGAACAACTCATTCAACTTGCGGTTCACCCGCTGGAACGAAGGACCCGTAGCGCGGGGCGTCTGGTGCTGCGTGGGACGCTGCCGGGCGTCCTGCAGCTTCGCTGCGCGCTCGCCCGCGTTGCGAGGCCGGTCTGGGCGCCGTGCTTGTTCCGGGCGCTTACGGAAGGCAGGCCCGGAGAAACGGGGTGACGTCTGCTCGTTGCCACGATCGCGATCCCGTGGTGGTCGCGTGCAGTCCTTCTTGAGATGACCGACCTCGCCGCACCGGAAGCATCGCGCCTTGGACGCATCGATTGCATTGACCTGGGGCGCTTCATAGTCGCCGTCCTCCTGCTCGTGGTCGATAATGTCCTCAGAGGACCCATCTTGGTCCACCGTAGTGAAGTGGACGCGACGCGGTGCAGCACCAGCATGCCGATAGGTGACCGCTGCGCGGCGGCGTGCGAGCACATCTGACACCTTTAGAAGGTACTGCTGGATCTCGATCACATCCCACTGCTCCCACGGTATCTCAGCAAAGCGCTTTAGCACCTCATCTAGGAGTTCCGGACTCAGCGCCTCAATGAACCGCGCCCTATATTTGGTCCAGGTCAAGTCCTCAAGGCGAGCCGAGAATGCTTCAAACTCTGTCAGAAACTCGCGGAACGGCGTGGTGCCTTGGCGTAGCTTGGAAAAAGCCAGACGCTCGTGGAGCTTCCAGTCAGGGGGCACCAGCTTGCGCTCAATGCGCTCTAGTAGCTCCTCCACTGCATGTGCGAGGGTACAACAAGCGCGACGCGACACTCTCACAGTTGAGTATGCCGACCACTGAGGGATCCATGCAGTTGGTGACGACGTAGGAGATAAGAATTAACCTCGGTAGCTAGCTCCCACCCATTGTGGTTGCACCACGCCCAGTAGATCTGTACCCACATACGCGTCCATTCGTCGATCTCGCGAGGGTTCATAGTTGCGCGCAGCTTGCATGGGCACTGGTTTAAAATCAGGCATGGGCGGCACCTTAAACGCGTCGGCCCGAGGTCCGCCCACTGCGCGATATGGCGGAACGTTAAAGATCGACAACGAGTCATCTGCCGATGCAGGCGCTGACCTAGTCGCGCTGCGTTGTAGCCAGACAGACGAGGGATGCGCGTAGCCAGGATCACTGGGTGCCATGCGACTCAAGCTGAGGTTATTGCCATGCGACACGCTCGGCCGCGCAGGTCCGGCTGCTGGGACATTGCGCGCCGGATGGGATGACGCCGGCCCACCCTCATCGTATATACCGGCGGTGGGACCCTAGCCTCGACCTGCATGGTCCACAACGATGTCGCATTGGACTGCAGGTCACTGCCAAAAGAAACCCGTCGACCGCTCGCCCACGGATGTTGTAATCGTTGGGCACGCTGCGCGTGATAATAGGTCGCGTTCTGACTAAGCGGACCAAACATCTGCGACCCGGTCGGCTGGCTTGGTGTGCTGCTGCTGCTGCTGCAACGGCGGAAGCTGCTGCGGCTGCTGCCACTGTTGCTGCTGCGGCGGCGGTGGCTGCTGCTGCTGTACTGTCTGCTGCTGCCACTGCTGCGGCAACGGCTGTTGCTGTTCCGAATGCTGCTGTGGGGACTGCACGGGGTGCTGCTGCAGCTGCACTGCATGGCGGGTGTTGCGGCGGCTGCACTGCCCGGTGCTGGGCTGCACTCGTGGGATTCGATCTGGGCCGGGCCTCATCACCTGCCCGTTCCATAAGCTGGTTATACTCAGCCTGCATTCGCTGCGGCTGGTATTCCTCCCTATTATCCATCCTATCCGCTCCTCGTGGCCTTCGCGGCTCACGGGAGGTACTAGCCAGCTCACCTGGGTGACCTACAGGACTGCCTTGCTGGTAGGACGAGCCCTGTTGTGATACCTCCTGTACCTGGTACTCTGGGCTGCCCTGCCTATATCCAAGTCTACACCGCCATCCTCGGAATGACTCCTAGCCGTGCCGCGTACCTTCTTTTTACCCCGCGGCATGTTTACCAGTACCACATCCACAAGAGAAGGAAGGAAGGAGAGAGGAAGAAGGAGGAAAATGCCATGCACATGCCCACAAGCAATCAACCAAGCGGCTGCCCTACGTTATTCTGCTAATGTAGCTATAATATAGTAAGCTTTAATTAGTACTCTACTCCTTTAGAAACTAGGTGGCTGCCTAGGTTGGGTGCTGACAGTGAGTTGGCTGAACGTGACTGTGACAGCCTGTGTGTCCCCCGTCCTGCTCTCTACTGTTGCACTATAATTGGGTGCACGGCTACGGCCCCTAGGCATTGGGCGAGTCCTAATCCGTCCTGAGGTGGTGCCTCTACGTGCAAGCCTACTGGACGTGTCATGTATTCCTGGATAAACCTATCTGCTTCCCATGCTGTCTTGAATCCCTTAAAGATAGCCCTATGCCTATCCACTATATAGTTCTTGCAGTCTACCCAGCTATAGAAAATACCTACTTTCCCTGTGGCAGCCTCCATCATGTGCCACAGCATATAGTTAAGTTGCCTAGATACATCACTATCCCAACCCCCAAGTGCTCCCTTATTATATCTAATATTATTTCTATTATTACTATTAGCCGTCACACATTTTGTCTATTGCCAGCAGACAGAAATAGAAAAGAGAAAGGAACCTTCTTTTTACCTCTAGTGTGTGACCTGTCACAGGGGGGGGGGGATGCCAACTGGCTCTAATCTAATCACTATCACAGAAATCAGGAGCTTCGCGCCCCTAATTCCATACAAGAGGGTAGCCTCCGTGATAACTGCCCGCCTTTTCGCAAGGACGAAGCCACGGAAACCACCCTACCAGCGCCCACAGCTTTCGCAGCCAGGACGCTAGTCACAATACGTCACAGGAAACGACAATTTACAAACAAAACAACAAGGATGGGCGCACATCACCTCACCTCCTACGCGTGCAGGTAAGAGAGACGGAGCAAGGCGGTTGGCTGCAAGCGACTACCACATACTGCATGACAATACGTACCTTGACGTTGCTCAGCCGACGTTCCTCCCTATAGCTTGGCGCCGATTCCTTGTAGTGGTGCAGAGCCGAGCTCCCCGTCGGTGCCCAGTCGACAGGAGATGCTTCTAAGCCCTACACTATGACCGCCCTTTCAGCTAGACGATGCCGCCGTTCACCACAGCCAGTTTCCGGGCTGGCGGGTCGAACTCGGCTTTCTATCTCGCTAAATATTGGGCCAGCCCTGCGCAGGCCCTGCACGCTATTAAGAATGCACCTAGCGGCTTAAACACAAGGGCTCTTCGCGAGCACCTGTGGAAAACCTCTAGAACTACCTCCGATCCAGTGTTACATCCCGATCCGGATGGTGCGAAAGATCTAATCTAGTATAAGGTGCAGTTTAATAAGCCGGCATAGCCGTGCATCCGCGTACCGCGATAGCAAGCACAGATCGCAGTAAATTGACTAACTGAGCAGCGGCTTATCCTCAGCTAGGCCTTATAGCATGATTAATTAATCTAGCTATATAACACGGCATGTCATGAGGCAAATGACATCCGGATTAGTGCCCCTTGGTCTGCATGAGAGAGTCGTCAACACTCGTTTCATTAATCATCAAACCAAAGAGAGAGAGTCCATCGTCCACAGACCAATTTCACCTAGCTGCGCTACCAAGCTGGCAAGTTGGTGTGCAGGCGCGCCGACATGCGCGCCGATCTTCCAGATACTGCCGTCAAGCCCCAATAGGTTCTGTATGACGTCTAGGGCCGGCCCGGCCCCTAGAAGATCTCGTACTTCTGGCTAGGCCCAAAATAACTGGTCCGAAACACACAAAGTACCAAATGAACACACAAAGTCCCGAACTTAGGACAAATTCCCAAATAAGTCCCGAATTGAGTCCTATAGTCTGGCGGACTATGAAAGCAAGCTATCGAAAGTCCCAAACGAATAACAAATGACTTTCGACTTATTTATTGAAGGCATTGTTACGCCCATACAAAGGTCTGGGCCGTAACACCTTGTCCGCCACATGATTGGTAGACTCCCAGTATAGGTGCATTCCTGTTTCAGGATCACCCAGTCCAAATCAGTGTGCACAGCATAACGGGTTATCAAGGAAACTGAGGAGAGATTGACTGTCAGTGTGCAATTAGTGAGCCACCACCCCAGCCTGACTGCCGGCTTGCTTCTGTAACCAGACCAGGACATGATTGCGATACCTGGCATGTAGCACAGCTGACACAACTGCCCTACACTCAGCAGCATTGCTACTAACAGCTTTACGCCCATGTAGCCTGCTATACCATATGAGATGAGGGACATGGGTTTGTGATTTGTCAGCGTTGCCGGAGTTATTCTGGCGGAGACTGAATAACAGTGCCGAGCGCCGGTTGTGGCGCGACGCACACACGTGGACGCAAGTTACGTAGCTAGCAACTAGTCTGATGGACGTTGTGTGTAGTAACGTTGCTATTGGCCTCTAGAAGCCTCTAGAGCCTGGACACATGGCGGACAAATGTTGCGTATAGTACAGTTGTCCTAGGGAACTCGTGTGAGTGATGTGTCACGACCTATAATGTGTGCCCATTATATTGGAGTGAATTATGACAAGGAACGCCCGATCCATGGCTTCATTCACATATCACAGCCTCACACTGAGTTCCACCAACGCCTCTCAGATCATCTTTATCTAACTCCATGACATGCAGTGTTACGACCACGACGGGAACCCATCTGAGACTCACCCAGCCAGGTGTGGGTCCAGCGCGGCGCGGAGCCTGTGCAGCATCATGCGCAATGATGAAGACCTTCAGCGCGGCGCTCTGGAGGCAGGCACCCCGATATGTAGTTACCGGGGTCAGCAGCAGAGCCGTTCTTGTACAGCATGACTCGGATGGCCGTCTGGCACTCAGCAGGCGGCCGGAGGCTCATGAGATCGAGAGCAGGACACGGTTGCAGAACGCCAGCAGAAGATCCCTCACCGCCGGGTCAGGGCTGGTCTTCAGCAGCTCAGCAGAAAGGTGGTCGGCACCGACCGCCGCGTCGTACCGCAGGCGAGCAAGGGCGCCGTCCAATTCCTTCAAAGTGAAGGGGTGGACGACGCCGT
Source organism: Mesostigma viride (assembly GCA_009746045.1). Taxonomy (NCBI): domain Eukaryota; kingdom Viridiplantae; phylum Streptophyta; class Mesostigmatophyceae; order Mesostigmatales; family Mesostigmataceae; genus Mesostigma; species Mesostigma viride. Next base: position 375,874 of record RPFO01000594.1, read on the forward strand.
TGGTGGCATTGAAGGCAGCCCTCCTGCAAGGCGGGAACTTGATAGTCCGCGGCCGAGGAGGGGGGCGCAGGCAGCGGGGGTGGTCCGGCAACACCGAGACGGGCGGCCGTCTCGGGGTGAAGCGGCGGGGGGGGGGGGGGGCGCGAGCCCCACCTGTCAAGGAAACATTGTGGGCCAACCAGAGGTCAAGGCTGACCGGCGCCGTGCCGCGTCCCCCGTGTGCTCCACCGGGGTGCGCTGCCGCCGGCCGCCGAGCCGGTCGAGGTGGTAGCACATGTACTTGCCCTGTTGCGAGCTTGGCAGGCCTTGGCATATCTGCGATGCACTGCATGGGCCGCCTCTGCGTCCTGAGCGTGTGCGTAGGCCTCCACAAGGGCGGCCTTGAGCACCGGTTTCTGCAGCGGGTCCCGGTTACGCTTGAGGCGGTGCCGGGCAGCCAAGACCTTGGGGTCCTGGCGGTAGAGCGGGCCGGGCCGGGCGTCGGCGGGGCATGACCGGCAGGTGCCGCGCGGCCGGGCCGCCAGCAACGGGGCGCGGGCCGCAAAGCCAGCAAAAATGGCGGCGTTGGAAGCACCCTGCATGGGCCAGAGTGAGGTTAATAATTTAATATCAATTGTGCGGAAACCTTTTGCCACTCGGCTTCTAATAAGGTTCCGCACAATATTATACAGCGATAGCCACTCGCTGGTGCATGGCAAGAGTGGCAAAAGGTCTCCGCACAATATTAACCTAACTGCCAGCGCATCGACGTCCGCCTGGGCGTCCAGCCCCTCCAGGTACGCCTGTCGGCACCTGTTCCGCTCGTGCTCGGCGTCTGACCAGTCCTCAGGATCCCCCGGACCGGGCGTAGAGCAGACTAGTCAGGGCGGGCCACTGAGGCGCGGCGCTCGGGAACATGGAACCGGCGCGCCGATCGAATGGTCGCGCGCACCAACCGGTGGTCAGAGCACATGCCGTGGGCGTGTCGAACACGTACTGACGGGTGTCCAGAACCGAAGTGCATCTGGGCTGCCGTACCATGCACCACGTAGTCCAGACAGGCCTGACGGTCGTTAGGCCCCCGAAAAGTGACCAATTAAGTCAGCTGCATGTGAGGGACGTTGGAAATGGCAGTTGACAGCTACCATCCCGCTATCCCGCAAAAAGGCAGAAAACAGGGAAGTGTTGTCGTTAGCAGCCGTGCTGGCAGGCGCAAATTAAGCGACTGCCATGCAGCAGTGCCCACGGGGAGCGTGGCATTGGCGTCGAGCAGCATAACCAAAAAGTGGCGGGCCGGGGTAACCCCCACAAGGCTATGCAAGTCCTCGAAGAACTTCTGGCGTTCCAACTCAGGTGAAACCACTATGTATGGGGTGCGTAACCCACCCGGCCCAACCGTGAGGTGGTGAACATTTAGACCTCCCCTCATGATCAACTGAGGTGAAATGTGCCACCATAAGGCGTGGGGTTAGAAACTGTAGCGTGCTGAGGCTGGCAGCTGCCAGCGGCGAACACAAAAGGCCAACACCACCTTGGCCTGGCGTCCCATGCACTGCATGCCAGCGAAGTAAAAGCGCCACTGACCGCCTGCCAGGCGATCAGTGCGCACCGTGCCAAATGGCACCGTGCGACGATGCTCCTGCACGCCTAGAATAGACACACGGTGTGCCATGCAAAAGGCAACAAGCTCCTCTAATATACCCGGTATAGCTAATATGGTCGCCATCTGCTAGCAATGTGCGTACGTTGAAAGTTGCAACTTAGGGCCAAGGATGCCTGCTGGCACAACAGGGGAGAACGGCGACGGATGATGGGGGTGGATGCAGCGGAAGGTGCACTAGGAAGTCGGGTTCTGAGATTTTTCTCAGGAATCCTGAGATTTCCTGATTTTTTTCTCAGGATTCCTGAGATTTTCTCAGGACTTCCTGAGATTTCCTGATTTTTTTCTCAGGATATCAGGAGAAATCCTGAGAAACCCTGAGATTTTTCTCAGGATTCCTGATATTATATCAGGACTTTCTCCTGAGAATCTTGAGAAGTGCCTGAGATTTTTCTCGCCACACACTGAGAAACACTGAGAATCCTAAAAAAATCCTGAGAAATCCTGAGATCCTGAGAAAACCCGCTGAATCAGAAAAAATCAGGAAAATCAGGACACTTAGCATGGCACAAAAAATCAGGAAAATCAGGACACTTAGCATGGCACAAAAAATCAGGAAAATCAGGACACTGAGCATGACACTTGAGAACTCTCAAGTGCATGAAGACAGGACACTTATGCAATATATGTGGATGCAGAAATGATGCAGTTGACACACATGTTCATTGGAAATAAATAAATATAAGTGTGACAAGCACACAACAAGTTACATCAATCCATCATTACATTATATTAGGAATATAATCAATCCCACTCCTCATCAGTGTATGCAGCACTGTCAGAGTCCGCATAATTTACTACCACACGTTGCCTCTCACTTCTCCTTTGTGTGGGAATGCATGCCTCACCGTCGCTGCTCAGCGACAAATCACTAGCAATGTCATCAGGGCTTGATGCGCTGCCACTAGCCGCTGCCATGGACTTGCCAGCAATGCTCTTGCCACGCGAGCGGTTTGGTGCAGCGGCTGTGTGTGTTTCTACCAATGTGTCCGCAGTGCGCTTGCCACGCGAGCGGCTTGGTGCAGTGGTTGCTTGTGGTTCTACCAATGTGCCAACAGTGCGCTTGCCACGTGAGCGCCTTGGTGCAGTGGTTGCTTGTGGCTCTACCAATGTGCCAACAGTGCGCTTGCCACGTGAGCGATTAGGTGCAGTGGTTGCTTGTGGCTCCGCAGCCATGCGTGCAGTGGTTGCTTGTGGATCTATGGGTGCAGTGCGATTACCTTGTGAACGACCTCGTGTTGTCATGTCTCTTCGCTTAACACACAGTGTCACCTTGCGCTGCAGGTTCATATCAGCATACACGTCTGTGGTTCTCAGCTGAGCACCTGCAGCACGGGATAATACATGCTGGGCTGCACTACACGTTTCCTTTACCATTTGCCACGGCAATTTACAGTGCACGATGGCTATCTCAGGTGCATACTCTGGATCAACTACAAAACCAACTGAACATACACTCCCGGGAAGGACTAAAGCATCCTGCTTGGGCGCTCGCTCCCCTAAAGGTATAAGCGTCAATCCCTCTAAAGGGAGCTCTTTCACAGAACCGACATCAAACAGAGCGACCTTTAAAAGAACTTGCCTACTCCATCCTTCCGTCGGGGCACGGAGGAAACTATGCAGAATGTGTGTGATGCGGCCATACCTAACCCCCTCTTTACCATAAACCATTACTCCTGAGTTGCGATGGCGAACAGTTTGTCGAAGGTCGGCGACTGCAGTTCGGTAATTGCTGCCATTGATGTGGATTGAGTCATGCTCGTCACAAGCAGGCTCCATGCCACACACCGCCGCCGTAATCATCGTGGGGAGGCGTGGCTCCTGGTTTTGCGTGATCCATTGCTTCAACCACGCCAGGTTGCCAACGTGAACGAGCCGACGCCTGCAAGTGACAAAGGCGAATAACGTACATCACATTGCAAAATCAATTAAACATACAATTAAACATAGTTGTCCCACTTCATAAATTATCAACATAGTGAAAAAAAGCATCTTCATCATTGCATGCACAACCAGATATTGCGTGTAGACAAGGACATAAGAATGTCACTGTGAAATCTAGAAAATCAACCACATTAAGCACGAGTAAGCAAATCAGAAGAATGCAGGAAACATATGATAATCCTATGTACATGCGTTGCAAGATTACACCCTCCTTTCGGCTGAACTGAATTAAAATTACCAATGCGAGGGTGTACAAATGTAGCATCGGTTTCTACAAGAAACTCACCAGAATTCAATTCCATATCCGGGCTCGTATGTTGCATGCTGAAGTGCAAATTCCAGGAGTAACTGTAAGGCCTCAAGCTGCTCGACCTCAGAGAGAGTATATGCTTGTTGACGAAAGCGCTTGCTCGGCAGAATACACTTGGACGGATCAGTTTCCAGAATGTCCCACACAGACGGGAAGCCTTGACCCTGAAAAAAAAAACACATGAACCAAATAGAAAAAAAAGAACGTAAGTACATGTTTTGCATACACTTAACCTGCTAGAAACACTCGCTGAAACATGGGAAATGTGCATGCAGCCAAGCAAACACGAAGTTTGTTTAAAAAACTTACCCACACAGTCTGGCGCGTGAAGTAGCTCAGGATGTTTAATGCCTCGAAGTCCATGAAGAAGTTTCCCATGGAGCATTCCACGTTCTTGTTTGACAATGGCCCAGAAGTAATCACCGCCATCTGGCGCTCACCCCATGTCATGCTCCTGCCATCAGGCAGGCCAGCATACCGGATCTGTTCCGCCAAGTGAGATGCAGCATGGACTGATCTTGACATTTCTGACGCTGGCATAACACACTCTAATGCTACCACCGCACGCACCATCATTTCGCCCACTTCGACTAACTGCGATTGAGTGAGACACCTTGCTGAAAATACAGCATTAAAGGCCACAGACAGCTGGACAAATGCCGCGCGGGCATCCGGATGCAAACGATTGCGCAACACGACCGGCAACAACAGACACAGTACTTGTTCTTGTCACTTGTTTTCATCGTCTCATCGCTTTTCCCGTCAGCGGCTAGTCCGTGGTACCGCCCAGGCACATAGTCTGGGAGGCGGTCGAACGCCTTTTCCACCTCTGCATTCAACAGAAACATGGTATGATACACAGATGTAAACGATCACATTGACAATTTGATTAGAAAATTATGTCAGAGGCGAATTCTCAGAGTGGCCAAACACTGTCAGCCCAAATGCTCCGGCAAATCCTGACACTAACCCCATAAATAGTTATTGAAAAAATGAAAGGAAGTCTTACAAGCAACATGTTTACCCTAACAAGGGCACTTGGTTTGATGTGGTACACAGAAATCTCTAATGACAGTGGACTACGTCATGGGATCTATGGACCAACACAGCAATTAAGCAATCTTGGCAGATGACAACATGAAACACTTATATAAAATACCAACAAACAACATCCAAACCAATTCCAATAAAAAAGCATATACACATCCACAGACATACCACGGGTGGCCGCTTTCTCCTCCGACGTGAGTTGACATGGTGGATGTCGAGAGTTTTTTTTAATGCTTATTGTCCGGACACCGTTCTTCGCCACTTTCTCCACCTCTTCCGTGGTAACCCAGAGCTCCTGATTAAGGCCCAGTTGTTGCAGCCTTGCTCGAACAGCAGGGTATGAGCTTTCCCTGCACATAATAAAAAAGGCCACAAAGGACAACACAATATCAACGAAACGCACAATCAATAATCAATCAACAAGTATGTAACAAAAATTTGTCCCTTGCATATGACAAAGTTTACAAACTGCACACTAGAAAAAAAAAGAACACTGTCGCGTGCTACTTACCGCTGGTGCAGTTGACTATCCGGAGCAGGCAGTTCGGGCCAAGGTGAAATTCATCCACCAGATGTCGAATTAACAGCTTGGTCCAGTACGGCAGCTTGCCGAATATTTCAGGTTGCACCCCCAACTCTTCCCGACAATATTTCAGGTACCCATCATAATCCATTTCTGGAGGGGCAGCTCCAGTCCCGGATGGTCGCGCAGGGTCACCTTCCTTCAAAAGCGTAGAGTGCCCTAAGTACACAAGCTTCCCATTGGAAAAAAAAGTTGCTTCCCATTCTGGCCCATGTAACATGCAGCCGCAGTATCCAGCATCTGGGATGTTTAGTGACTTTGCAAAAGCTGGGTAGTCGTGGATTACCCACAGTAGGAGCGCCTGCAGGCGCACAGGTTGTAACTGGCCGCCCTGGTCATCCACGATGTCGCATACATAAAAACCATTCCACATCGCCACAAGCTCATCAACCGCCAACTCCCAGTACACCTGCATTCTTTTTGGAGCCTTGCCCTTGGCGGCACTTATCAGCAGAACCATAGGTGAGAAGTTCTTGTTGACAAATACCCACTCAGGTAAATTGTAGCAAGCCATAAAAGCTGGCCAGCAAGAATAGTTTCCCATAAAGCTACGCGGACACACTCCGTCAACCGCCATCCCGAATATAAGATTACGCAGCTCAGTACGAAACTGCGGGTAAAGATTTTTTACATGTTGTACAGCCGGACAGTCTGCAAAAAGAAACAGGCAAGGAAAGAACAAACCACAGAGAATGCATTGAAGCAACGGTAAGAAATACAGATACATCACTTAACACGACACTGACCTTGCCAGGCAAGATTCAATAGCAAGATTCAGGGTTACTAACGTTCTAGCTCTACATACCAAAGTAACGCGGCGTTGTGTAACTCTATCGGCAAGCAAAGATAAAAAAAAACAAGCAATGGCCAGATGTAGAGGCTATGGATTACGAACCTTTGACTCCGTCGACAGTCCGCGTCGGCGAATCTGCATCCTTGTTTTCTTTCTCTCCTGCATACCTCAGTGCCATTGACATCTTCTCCATTCTGAACCAGCCCCGAACCCTGTCCAGCAAAGAAAAAACTCTGACTTGCCGATAGGGCTTCCTCGTATTAATCACCATGCCGTCTGTGTCTGTGTATATCTCATAACGAGGTTCGGCGCACTTTGGGCACTGCTGGAGATCCTTATCTTTGTAAACATAATCGTCACACTTGCACGCATCGTATACTTTATACGTCAAGCCCAAGTCTCGCAACAGGCGTCTAGCCGCCTCAACAGAAGCCGGCAAGACATTGCCAGGTGGTAGGAGAGAACTAAAAAGGGCCAGCTGTGCGTCCGCGAACTTCCGAGTACAACCTCCTTGGCCCCATTGCGTTAGCAATTGTAGGGCCGCCACAACAGCTGGAACGTTAGATCCTGGGTATAAAGGCGTCTCCAAATGTACTCTGTTTGCAGCAGCATCGAAATTCCGGGCGAATTCCATAGCTGCCTCAGGCCCAGTTCGGTACTCATCGGCCCATCCCTCCATGAGGAAGTCGTCAAGGCCTTGTTCCTCCATGGTTGAAAATCGCTAAACAACCAATGATGGCAGCAGCAACGGGGACGGCCCGCGGCCGCCTTGCCGCGGGCCCTCCCCGTTGCTGCCGCCATGGCTACCATGGCGGCAGCAACGAGGTGTTTTCGTGGCCCCCGGCTGTGTCCTTGCATGCCTAAAACGCAAAGGAACGAAGGGGCACCGACCGCGTCTGACTGTCGAGCTAGCCAACGGACCGCGTGGGCCATTCCCGCGGCTAGGTATGCGTCAGTTATGTTAACCCTCCAATTTGCCGGGTAATCTATGTAACCGCAGCTTCTTGATGCGGATTCAATCCTACTCAAACATGATGTCACCTTTGCACCGTTAACCATGGCAGTGAGAGGCCCGAATCCGATACTTTGCGCCTTATTAGCCCCTTAGCCTGTCAACGTCACACCAGTGTGTGACCACCTTCATTCAGGATTCGGTGATACTTATTTCTTATTTCACCTCTCTGGTTTCTAATTGGATACTAAATATACCGATTTCCCCGAATCCGATACTTTGCGCCATGGCGTTCAGATCAGCAGGATTCGCTCCTAAAGTAAGATCCTGTCGACTTCCGCCGGGAGAGATGATTGACGGTAGATGGGCCAAGATCGGACGGAGTTCCTTTTTGCCGCGCAAAATTGACACCCGCAATTAGCACAGTGCCGTTGTGCGGATTCAAAACTTGCGCCTTGTCATTAAGAAATGACAACGGCGCCAAGGATGGAGCACGCAAACGCGTTAATGTCGGCTGGGGGTGGTCTGGTTAGTGGGGAAGAATGGTGGCCGCCGATCCAGTAAAGTGGGCAAAATTTCGTGCCGCCAAGTCCGTAGAACTACACCCTCTGAAGCATGTGCAAGCCGAATGTCGGCTGCGGACTCTTAGGGAAGTCGTCGCGACGCAATCGAAGGAGTGGTTGCTGGAGGGTGTAGCAAAGAAGGACCAAGATCAAGAACTGCTGAAGGATGTTTGTGCTCGGATCAAGGCGATTTGTTGTGACTTCTTACCAGCACTGGCCCAGGACGAGTTAAATGATGCAAAGGCCTTGTACTCTGCAGCCGTTGCGGCGGAGAGCAGCAGGAAACTGAATGAAGTCCTGAACGGACCGACAGGGGCGACAACCGCAGTGAAGCCATCTCTCCCCGATCCTCCTGCTTTGGAACCGCCTGAAGCGATAGTTGAAAGGGAGCTAGCGAGGCGTCTATACATCCGAAAGCACGAGGCGCAGCTAGCGGCAAAGAGAGCTGCCAACAGAGTGGCTAAGGCTGAACAGCAACGTGCCCCGCTTGCCTGCGTAACCAACCAGCCCAAGCAGGTAATTAAACAAAGAATACTCATGAACTGCCGTGTCTTGGTATGCATGCGTTGTGTATGACGAGTGCAGTCAGCAATCTGTAGTGCAACCGTACTTTCTACTCGCCGTATGGCCATCGATAGTTTTCTGATCGAGTGCATGATTATGTTCCTTCGGATGCTGTGCTTTGTTCTTCATGGTGAACACCACAGCTGGGCGTCCAAAAAGCAAAGAAAACTGCAACCGGCAAGTCGTCCTCAAAAGCCAAGCCTGCTGCAGTCACCGCCGGGACCATGCAGCTGCCTGCAAGCCTCGAGGCTGAAAGGGCCGCCAAGATTGCAGCTTTGCAGGCCCAAATCGACGCTATCAATGCGCAGTTCGACCAGCAGATGAGCGCCGTGCCGGCACCCACTCTCGTGGCCATGCCACCACCACCCATGCCAGGCTGTCCATCTGCCCCCGTGCTGGCACGTAAGTTCCCTTTTTTTCCCCTTTGGTATACGGGCCTTACTGTTGCATGCTTCATGGAAACTTACAACGTATCAATTTGCCTGTATTTACCCTTCAACTTTGTGCATTATTATCTTTATGAAGTCCCACACGTTTTTTTGTGTATATTGGTTTTCTTTGTGTTTCATTCAAGCTGACTTTTGACTTCTTTAATTGCATGGGTCTTTCCTTTTTCATCCAGCCGTGGACCTGGCTGGCACATTGACACCGGTGCTGGTGCCCATCCTGGCACCTGAACCAGGTCCACATGTGAAGCCCCACTATTCGAAGAATTTATCGCTTCTGCTCGCATGCGAGTCTCCATGTATCGATTCAAAGGCCCTGCCCCAGCCCTGCCGGGTGGATGCATCCGAAGCCCGGCCAAAGCCCGGCCCAGCCCTGGAATCCATGCTGGTGGCCGGTTGTGAGCCCATGCACTCCGGGGGCTGCTGGTGATGGACCTGTGACGCTGTTTCCGGTGGGCAGCTCTACTTCGCCCGTGCAGCAGGCCATTCCCTGTAAGTAATATCAGATCACTTCCAATCTGGGTTGTTTTATTCTTGTCTCTTTTTGCATTGGCATACCTGTATTTTACTTAGCAAGTATCTCAGTTTCTGCACTGACGATGCACTCTAATCTTCTTTTCGCTCAACCTTATTAAGACCTTGCTAATCGTTTGCCACCATAGCATACATAACCCCCATTCACCAGCAGCTTCCCCGTTTCCCATTTGTAAATGCATTCCCTGTTTGTTTTTATGATCCCAACAAAGTCTCTCTTTTGCAATTGATGTGTGCAGTGCCTTCGCAGGCTTCTTCGAAGAGGAAGGGCATGACACCAGCGCCAGTTTCCAAGGCCCGGCGCGGATCAACAGAGACCAAGTCCCCATCTGCAACAAAGGATCCAGTCCTGCCATCGCCGCAGCCTCTAGAAGAGAACATTGCCGTCCTTCCACAGCCGCCAACAGCACCCAAGACACGTGCTCAGTGCCCACCACCTTCAGATCTGGGGTTGATGCACTACATCAAGCAGGTGCTCCCTCAGGCCACTGTGTTGCCTCTTCCAACAGAGGTGACAACGACCACCGTACCGGTTGGCACAATCATAGCTCAAAAATGGTTGCTGAAGGCGCGCAAGCAGCTGAGATTGGGGGATGAGTTGGTGTGGGATGTAGGCCGCATTGCTATGGTCAAGCCACGGAACAAGTCCCCGTGGACGCTTGCGTTTCCTAACGAGGATGAGCCAGAATCAAGGTATTGCTTTGATCTTAGGAAATTGCACTACGGTGAGGAGGGGTCTGGCGAGCTCTCATGCATGGGTGATGTTGGACAATGTTACGGTGAACGACCTGCCTGGAAAGGCAGAAGAAACGAACACGAGTCAAGTGCCTTCCCCCCCGGATGTGCCAGCCCCACTGCCACCCTCCACGGCCGTGCCAGCCCCTCTAGCTGGCCCCACAGCTGCCACCCTCCACGGCCGTGCCAGCCCCTCCGGCCCCACTGCTGCCACCCTACACGGCCGTGCCAGCCCCTCCGGCCCCACTGCCACCCTCCACGGCCGTGCCAGCCCCTCCGGCCCCACTGCCACCCTCCACGGCCGTGCCAGCCCCTCCGGCCCCACTGCCACCCTCCACGGGAGGACCAGAGTCATCGGTGGAATCCGTGCTTGCCAACATGATGTTGCAGTTGAAAAAAATGCAAGAGGAGCTCGACGAGAAGAACGCCATCATCAACAAACAAGCGGAGAGATCTGCACCGACAGAATCCTGCTCAAGCCTACCAATCCCATGTGTAAGTTCCGCAGCTCCTCAGATACGGAAATGTTACCATCTTTATAATTGTGGATGCCTTGATTAGTTTGCATTGCGGTTTTGTTGTGTATTCTTTTTCTGACTACTTGCGCAACCCAATGGTCCAAACTCTCTGCTGTTTGCGTGCAGGAAAATACCCCGGACAGCGCGGCACAAGCAAAACACTGCGAGCTGCTGAATGGCCAGAAGGCAGAAGGCATGGCATCAAACTGAGTCCAGCCAGTTTTGGAATAGCTGTAAGTTTTCACGATCAGGGTGCACAGGATTCCATTTTTTTGCACTACAAAGCGATTTTTTTTTCTCGTGTACGAGCGTGATTTTTTACTGTCTCATCATTTTGGATTTGGTGTACATTTGCACATCCTGCAGCCTTTCTGATTCTGGCCCTGCCTTGCTGCTTTGTCCTTCTTAATTGTGCTCCTACGTGCAGGAAGACGTAGAACGAAACATGCGGACTCTGAACAGTATGGGAGAGGCATGAGAACTCTTCTCGTGAAGAATTGTGTGAAGATGTACACAAACTTCCCTGATTCCAAGAATGAATCAGTTTTTCCCTTTCAGCAAGACATGACTACGAATGTCAGTTGACAGCATGTTTGCTGTGGATTAATTAATTAATTAATTAAACTCGTGCTCCCGTTGGGGAGTCACGGAGCACCGAAGTGCTTTTAATCCCTGTGTGTGCACTACAGGAGAAAGGGCAGAGACCCCCAGTCTCCTTCATGCCAAAGGCATGCCACAGCTGCAATCGGGCGCGGCTAGCTAAAAGGACAGGCTAACGATCCGGCAAACTGTGGGTGCAATAAGACCCATGTGAGCATATCATAGCAAGGAGCGTGGGCAAGTAATCTGAACATAGCCAGGGCGTAGCATGGCTGTACTAGGACTAGGCTAAGGCTATGGCTGGTTGTGTACCGTGCGTTGGCGGCACGTGACTAGGTGTGTTGGCACAGCTAGGCAACATTCTAGGCATGGCTGCCTTAGCGGCAGTGACGCCAATGGTTACAAGCTAGGGCTATTGCTACTATTCTAGCCCGCTGGGGGCGTCCACATCTTGTGGTTGATCATCAGGTCCCCGCCCCTCCAGTACACCTTGGGCTTCTGGGGGTCCTGCTTATGGCGGAGGTATTCCGGCCACAGGTCGCGTCGCTGCTGTTGCTGAGCGGGGGTGAGGTCGTCATCCAGCGTCCAGGTGAGGTCGTGCAACCGCTTGCGACGAGAGAGGAACCGCTGCTTATCCTCAGGGCCGGGAGGAGAAGGTGAGTAGGACTGGTGGGGGAGCCGCCTTGTCCCGTGAGTGGGGAAGGCGGTGGCACCCACGCAGTTCTACCTCACCTACCAGGCCCATGAGGGTAAGAAGCTGGTTCTTGAGCTCGTCAGCAAGAGAGGTTGACGTCTCACCTGGCTTCTGGGGGAAGCGACGTAGCACCACTCGGCACTCGCGGCGAGCGCGGTCGGTGACCTCCCGTTGCTGGGCCTGGCGGTGGTCCTCCAGCTCCTGGAGCTTTGTGGCGATGGCGTCGGTGGTGGAGGCGGTCGCTGACCGCAGCAGGTCCGCGTAGGAGAGCGGCGGGAGGTCGCCAGCATCCTGCCGGGGTGGCTGGGATGCAATGGTGGCCGTCTGCTCCGCTATCTTGGGGACCTGTGTGGCCAGGGCCTCGGTGTGGGCGGTGATGGCCTCAAGCTTCTTCAGGAGCACGCCACACTTGCCCTCCACCTGGTTAAGGCGAGAGACAAGTGCCGCATGCGTTTCCGAAGCTTGCGCCGCGGTGTGCAGCGTCGTGAACTGGGGCTGGAGCTTGTGGACGACCTTGGTTTCCACGTTGGAGACCCGGGCCTCGACCGTGTTGAGCGTGGTGTTCAGCGATGTCAGCTGCTCGGCCAGCGGCCAGGTCACGTGCTCCTCCAGCACTGCGCGGATGTCATCCTTGCAGAGGGAGGAAGCCGATGGGGCTGCCGGCTGTGCGGGGGCTGGGGTGCGGAGCGTGCGGGTGATGTCGGTGAGGCGGAGCTGGAAATGGCTGGTCAAGATAGCCAGGCGTTGTTGTGCTTCGCTCATCGCATAGAGCCAGGACATGTCTCCATTGTAGTCAATAGCCGCCCCCTTCACGAAGAGCTTCCGCTCCTGTTCGAGGAACTGGAGAACCTCAATGCATTCCTGCGTCGACAATTCTTGCCACCCGGTGAGGGAGAATCCTCGGTCGCCGGGGAGGAACTGGCGCCATTTGCGAGCGTGGCAGGGTTTCTTGGGCTCAGGCGAGGCGCTGGGCGATGGGGCTGCTGGCGGTGGGTTGGCAGGCCCAGACGGCTGGTTGGCGGGTAAGCCTGGCGGCTGAACAATGGCGAGGGCGAGAGGGTTGGGCTGGGCGCTGGGAAGCTGTGCCAGCTCCTTTTCCAGCCCTCGTTTTGCTTTGGTAGTCGTCATAGCTGGTCACGTGCGTAACTTTGTCTATACTGCGTGGCAGCCGTAACCGTTTATACTGGCAAGTGCGTCTTAGAAAGGCGCATCGAATGCAAGTGGTCTGACCGAATTTGGGGCTCAGACGCAAAAGATCTGAACTCCGCCGTCAGCCATACCGCCGTCAGCCATTTTCGTGGCATCAAAATTTTTTTGCTGTGGATGATGTATGCAAGCTGTAACATGATATTTATCAATGTAATAAATGCACTGATTGTGAGTCATGCCCCTGTTGTAATCATCTTGCATTGTCGTATTTCTGATGGTCCCTGATAACACCATTTTTTTGTCCCAGAATGGCTGGAGAATTCGCCTGTGCATGTTCTTGATTTTCTTGAGATTCTACTCGTTTTTTTGTCCTGAGATTGTCCTGAGATTTTCTTGAGATTCTACTCGTTTTTTTTGTCCTGAGATTGTCCTGAGATTTTGTCCTGAGATTGTCCTGAGATTGTCCTGAGATTTTGTCCTGAGATTTTCACTACAAAGTCAAAATCGGCTCAAGACCTGAGTTTTTCACCAGAAATCTCAGGACCCGAGGTGTGCACTTACCAGATTTTGTGAAGACGAAAAAAATCAGGACAAATCAGGACAATCTCAGGAAAAATTAAGAATTATCTCAAGACAATCTCAAGACATTCTCAAGATATCTCAGGATTTCTCAGGATTTCTCAGGATTCCTAAAAAAAAAACTCAGGACAATCTCAAGAAATCTCAGTGCGAATTTTTTCCGACTTCCTAGTGTGGGGGTGGGGATGGAACGGAGGGAAGGGAAACGGAGGGAATAGTACTTTTCATCGCATGGATTTTGTCCTGCAGGCGTAGGATATGCGAGCCTGCCGCCTGGCATGCAGCTCGGGGTATTCGATTCGGGGGGGGGGGCTGATTGCGCAACGCCAAGGCGGAGGTAATCTAGCAATTAATTAATTAATTAATTAATTAAACTCGTGCTCCCGTTGGGGAGTCACGGAGCAGCGAAGTGCTTTTAATCCCTGTGTGTACGTGCACAACAGCTAGGAGAAAGGGCAGAGGGCCCCCAGTCTCCTTCATGCCTAAGGCATGCCACAGCTGCATTCGAGCACGCTAGCTAAACGGACACGCTAACGATCCGGCAATCTGTGGGTGCAATAAGACCCATGTGAGCATGGCATAACAGCTAGGGAGCGTGGGCAAGTAATCTGATCATAGCCAGGACGTAGCATGGCTGTACAAGGACTAAGCTAAGAAGGCTATGGCTGGTTGTATACCATGCATTAGCGAATAATGCACATGACTAGGTATGTTGGCACAGCTAGGCAAACATTCTAAGCATGGCTGCCATAGCGGCAGTGACTACCAAGGGATACAAGCTAGGGCTATTAGCTAGTCAGTAATCTAGCAAGCGTTGTGTTTTACGAATCTGACAGTTGACAGATGACGTTCTACACGTTGTAGCCCGTTCTGCACGTTGTAGCCCAAAATACCGGCACCACCATGTCTATCACCCGACTGCTAGGTCGAGGCATGATGAGGGTGGAGCAGGGGGGGACTGTTTAGAGGCTGTCCCCGAAGCCTGTTAGCGCTGCGAGCCGACGAGGAAGGTTGACTACCTACTGGCACCACCAGAGGCAGCACCCTTCTTGCTAGACACCGCACGAGACTCTGCTCCCAAGGTGTACACCGGGCTGAACACCGTCAAAGAATGCTGCAATTTTAAGGAGCCATCCTGAGCAGACGCATCTTATAATGCGCTTACCTGATGTCTGTTGCGCGGTGCGCCCTCGCCGCCTGGACGCCAGTTAGTCTCCATGCTTTGCTGCAGACTAAGTCTCAAAGGCATTATTGTGAATACAACGTATGAATAAGCCTTGTAAACCTACGTTGGTATGTGAATATAAATATACCACGTAGGCTATGCAGATAGGACTGCTAGTCGAGTCACATATGTTTCCCTAGATAGGTATACGTTGGTATACTTTGGGTACTGGGGTACGTGACAGATGTCAGTACCCAGTATTCGTAGTGTCCTACCATTGGACGGTACTAGAGTATCCTATAGATAGGGAACGTACTAGACTGCTACCTGTAATCGTGCGGCCTCGGGCCAACGGTCTGCACCCAACGGTCACTGACGGCGCAGCCAGTGAGAGGAACGTTGATAAAGGGTAAACCTATTTTCTAATGAGCAAGCAATTCATTGCCAACCATATTCTGTGCTCTCAAGCAAGCAACTTTACCGCGTTCGTGCATTATCATTCCTAACTACGCCTGGGCTGTTCCACACCGCGCTCCTCGCCTTCAATTGTGCCGGCGTGTAGTCCTCGTCGAGGCTGAAGGGCCGGGTGGTCAGTGAGCAGGCGACGTGCTCCCAGCAAGAGGCGTTTATCGTGCATGGATGCCATGGTCACGACGACCAATTAAGCCCATAGGGCCAGGCAGCCGAATGGCTCGTTCAATGACAACACGGTTCTGGATCACACCCAGAAACGCTGGGCCGCGCAGCTCCTCGGCCGCAAGTGAGTTTGCTGTCTCATTTGCATGCTTTTGCATTCACGCCTGTCTGGAAGCTCTTGATTACAATACTGTGTTGGCGTTACAATTGCACTGCTGCATTCTGGGTGACCGCAGCGCTCGGTATAGCGGCAGACTTGGCCGCCTGTTGAACAATGGCGGTCAAGTTCTTGCCGATGACGTCGGCGAACGTGGTAGTTTTGGCGGGGGCTGCCAGGGCTTTCTTCAGCTCCAGCAGTGATGCCGTCGTAGCTGCAGACGCCTCCGCCAATTAAGGCCTTGATGTCGCCCTGCACGTACAGACGTAAGAGACTGTGTGAGGCTCTGCATGCAGCACGGTAGCATCGTCCGCGGGGGCGCGCGCCGGGCGCGCTGGCCTGCATGGCGATGGCCGGCGCCGGCAGCTCGACGAGTTCATGCAGGGCAGCACGAATTAGAAGACAGGCAAGTCGGCAATCTTCAGGCGCCCACTTAGGCCATTCATCCGAAGCAGCCTGAGCCATAACCCGGCCGCTGCGAGGGTTGCGAATCGGGGCGCCGTGTTGGTCGCGGAGCTTCATGCAGCACGCTTAGCACAGCGGCGTCGCTGAAGGCGAGCAATTAAGACTGTCAGCGATGTCGTCCAGGCTCAAACGCTGGCCTGGCGTGTAGAAGGAGGCAGAAATGGCATACGGCAAGGAGGATTCAACCGCCATTGGGGCTGCTTCCGAAGTATTGGGTCGCTTGTTAGCGACGTTCTCGGCGGCGACAATGTCGTTGGCGATTTTGTTTTCGGCATGTTTGGCATCAAGAGATTCGGCTGCAGGGGCTGAAGACGATGCGGGAGCCTCCATAGCTGCGTTCAATAGCACCTAGACGATGGCATGCAGGGGGCGCAGGCGCACTGATCGATCACGTGCGTGCATGGTGCCGCCATAATAATGTGCAGAAAAATAGCGAGATCTGCTGGGCAGGCCTATGTCGGTAGCTTGCAAAATCCTGGTGGGCGATGACTGCCGGAAATTAAATCAACGTGTTCGTCATCAAAAGGCGAGTCTGTTGCAATTATAACCCGACCAAACTTCATGCCCGGAGTCAAAAGTTATGAGCATTCTCGGCATCCATAGCTCGACACACCGTAACCTTGGACTGCCATATGCATTGTTGGACTGTAGTCTAGGTCTAATCGCTAGATGAGGTATAGTTGGACAGGTAGAGGAAGAGACGGAGGTACAGGACCTCGTGCAGTTACAATTAATTAATGGGTTAATTAATTAGGAAGATACTCCGTTGGGAGTACATGTAGCACATACATATCCCTGAGAAGGGGCACATTCTGCTGCAGGGCTACTTCCTGCAAGGGTAGGATGTAAACTACACCTGCTCTGGGTGCACAGAGTGCACCTGCACCACTACTATGTATTCCAGCAGCGAAGGTGCAGACATAGGGTGGAAGATCATCATGGCTATACAAAAAAGGCTAGGGCATGGCTTCTCATCAGAAAGTGACTCTCTGCTTCTAAATTAAGGCAGAGCTTTGCTAAATTCTTAATGCATAATCCTATTAATTAATTAAACTCGTGCTCCGCGTTGGGGAGTCACGGAGCACCGAGGTGCTTTTAATCCCTGCATGTGCACAACAGGAAGAAAGGGCAGAGACCCCCTTTCTCCTTCATGCCAGAGGCATGCCACAGCGGCAATTGGACACGCCATAGACGATCCGGCAAGTGCTGCACGGTTGCAATAAGACCCATGTGAGCGTATCATGGCTCGAGCTACCATGGTCCGGATTCTCCCGATTTCTGGCCTGCGCTGGTTGTCTCCTTGATATCATCAGTAACAAGTAGGGTGGGCAAGTAAACTGATGATCATAGCCAGGACGTAGCATGGCTGTACAAGGGCTAAGCTGAGGCTATGGCTGGTTGTGTATCCAGTGTGTTATAGCGGTGCACGTGACTAGGTATGGTGGCACAGCTCGGCAAACATTCTAGGCATGGCTGCCATGGCAGCAGGGACTACCAATGGATACAATTGGCTAGGGCTGTTCAAGCTATTCTAGCCCGCAGGGGGCGTCCACATCTTAATTGTGGTTAATCATCAGGTCCCCGCATCATCCACGGGGAGTCCCATGATAGGCATAGCGTGGCTAAATTCTTATTGTCTATTTACCCAGAGGCCTCGATTGAGGCCATTTGGCTCAATTGAGGCCTTTTTCACCAAGGTCACCTGGGGACGGTAATTTTGGCGGGAAGGACCGGTCCTATGGGTCGTCCGGCCCCGGCTGCAGTGGCGCGAATCTGGTATATGTGCTGAGCGTCCTGACCCGTTGGGGTCGACAGGGGTCGACGGTTACTGAAAGATATGTGAGGTGGAAAAGTACCTATTTTGGCCACTTTTGTGCAACCGGACGACGAATTTTCACGAATGCACGACCATTGCAGCCTCGAGTAAAATAGACCGTATGGCCACGTTCGTGCATCAATTCGACCAGTATTAAGGAGCGTGTTGGGTAGATAAATTATCAAGGAGATAATTTATCCGTGAAGCTAGCCTGATCGCTAAATGGGTCAAAAGTCGATTTCTAAATTCGTGGGGTCGTTATTTGTGTGCTGAATGCCAGGTTAGTGAAATTCAGATGCCCGGCGTAATTGCCGTTGATTTGTTTAGTTTGCATGCGCCTGCCAGCAGGCCGGTGCTTCGATATGCTGGGAAGAGACTAGCGGAATGGCGGGGGGGGGGATGTTGGGGCAGCCGTGACCAAAGGGGCACTGGCTAGCTATTTTCGAGCCTTTTGGCGTGGATCCGTAGGTAGAGGAAGGGGTGTTTTTAGCTAGGAAAAACTGGGATGCGGACAATAAACGCGCGCGCGCCCCCAGCTATGGGAGCGCCATTATGCGAACAGTGCTGGTGAGGCCGCTGCAGCCGCTTTCATACGTCAATGGACGATGCATGGAGCGTCTGTCCGGCCAGATTTGCGGGCTGCATCGCTTCCGGACAACTTGAAAACGCCGAGCTTGAACAGCTTTCCTAATGCAGCCACGTTCAGCGCCAGCGCATATGCGTGCCTAGTGATCCCGGGTGTGAGGGGTGTGAAAGGTAAGTGCGTCCTGGTGGTAGAAAGGTAATGGCATCGATTTGCTTGTGATATCGTCAGTTTTTAGCTGCCTATCGGCGCCTAGTGCCGATGTGACGTAAGGCATGTTATAGTACTTCGTGCAGTGCTCTGCGGCTGGCCCCCGCCGTGTATAGACGTGTTTGCTTTCCATAAGAAGCATGGCAGTTCCTGCCATGCTGGCCATAATTCTCAGGCAACCCTTGCAAAGCCCAAAATCAAGCTAAGAGGTCTAGTAGGCTGTGCAAATGTTGTCCAGTCATGCTTGTATATCTTGCCATGTGCTGTTCATCTGCTGCCGCGGCAGCAAACCCCTGTAATAATGTACCGTAACAACCTAGATATTGGGGCTATGTGAGTGAAGCTACGCGCTTGGAAGGTCACACCTATCATTATAATGCATGATCCTTGTGCGTGTTTGTAATAGAGGCTTTGGATTCGTCATGGTTACGTGCAATACCCATGGCAGGCTATTGCTGCCTGCAGTGCTGCGCGACAGCCCCGGTCGTGCAAGTGTGTGTGAGGGGTCCCTTGGGGAGCATGCCATGTCATGCCATGCTTACCGTGTCGTGGGGGAACCTCGTAAGGTCCAAAAGACACGTTACATGCAGATGGAACTGAGTACTGGCGCCTTTTGGTCGCTTGTATCTATGGTCATGTTGTGTTGATGGTGCCGTCGCAGCGACACCCTGTTTTATTAAATCATAATTAAATACGTATTAGGGCTATGTGACTGATGTTAAGTGCTGGGAACCCCAACAAAACAATCATAATAATGCATGGCCTTCACTCATATTTGGAATAAAGTTTGTTGGCTCATTGTCAAGGAGACAACCAGCGCAGGCCAGAAATCGGGAGAATCCGGACCATGGTAGCTCGAGCCTGCCGTTATCTTGTCCGCGTGTGCGAGTCGTTCAGGATGATGAAGATGAATGGTGATGGAAATGTGTATCCTTGTGCATTGAAATTATGGCTGGCTTACGTGTATAGAGCGACTAGATGACCTAGACAGTGGGGCCGGAAACAGCATGCTTGATCATCAGGGCGTGTGTCTCGAGCCTAACTGGCAGGGAGTGTCTAGTGGTGAGCACCATTGCTGCGATCGCTCTCCCACCATTTACGAGGAAATACCCGCAAATGGAAAACCACTGAAAAGGTCTAGCTCATTGTAATTACATGCAACACCCAATTTATAAAAGGCCTCAATTGAGGCCTTTTTCTAGGTAGTAGATAGACATTACACCCTCCGCATTGGTAGTTTTACTAAATAATTATGAGGCTGGGCGCCGGCCAGCTGCAAACGATAAATAAAACAAAAGAATTTTAATTAACTAATTCCCGAGTGTACTGACCTGTAGTTTTTGAAGCTACCAAACAAATAAAGAAAGTGTAAATAAATAATTTGACTGCCAATAGCGCTTCTTTTGCGGTAAAAAACAAAGAAATATTAAATCTCTGGCTGAAAAATGTGCTTTTAGTAGCCGTAAGAGCAGTGCATCCGGCTGGGTTATACAAAACAAACAAAGAATTATTAAATTTCGCAGCCGGTTTAACGGTTGTTCGGTAACCAAACAAACAAACTAATAATTAATTAATTGGGCGGACACAGTAACACTTTCAACCAATAAAACGCTAATGTCTAATTCCGAAGGGCCTTTTGGCTGAACTGAATTAAAACTACCAATGCGGGGGGTTTAAGGCGTCATCCATGGGGGGGGCATTATGGGCGCACATATGCGCTTGGGCCACGTGCATGCTAGGCTAAGCCTGACTATGTAATCTACACTACTGCTTTATTCCCTAGTTATAGACTGGTTTGCTGGGCCGGGTACGTGGCAGGGGGTGCCTGCCAGGGCTTGTGGTCGACGTGGATGACGTCCCCCCTCCAGTATACCGGTTTCCCCCTAGTTGCGCTCTGCCGGAGCTGGAGGTAGGTCGGCCATAGCTCCTGTCGCCGCTGTTGCTGGGCCAGGCCGGGTCAAGTCGTCGTTCAGCGTGTAGGAAGTCCCCGAGAGCTTCTTCCGGCATTTAATTAAGAAACGACAGCTTATCCGCCATGTACTGTATAGGTGAGGAGCAGGGGAGCCGGGCCAGCCTTATATACCCCGCGCGCGGAGAAGGCGGACAGCCGACATCCGCAGCTCACCAGTGAGTAGCATGCGGGCAAGAATGTCGCGCTTTAACGCCATGAGAAGAGTCGCCGAGGTCTCACCTGCCGGCTGGTCGAAGTACACTTGACGATGACATTGTGGCTGCGCTGGGTGATTTCGGCCTCCTCGCGGAGGTCGAGGGCTTGTTGCTTGAGCTGACAGCTCAAGTGCCGCGATGGTGGAGGTGGTGGTGGTGCATGGTGTGGTGCTTAATAAGCAGGTCCGGTCCGCCCAGGCCGGTCTGCCGGTCTGGGGGGAAGGACTGAGCATCGCTGGCCCGGGGCCAGCAGATGCTGGCTGGGCGGCGATGTCCTTCACCGCCGGGGCGGTGTCAGAGGCCTGCATGCGGTGTTTTGCAGGCACTCAATGGAGATGGCGTTGTCGTGGAGGCGTTCAGTGTCGATGTCAAGGAGCTGGGCTTTGATGTCGGTACACGTGGTGGAGGTGGAGGCGGCAGCTATAGTGGAGGTGGAGGCAAGAAGGGTGGAGGTGGAGGTGACGGTGGTGGAAAGGTGAGGGAGCTCAGCAGCCAGCGTGCTGCCCTGCATTGCAGCCACATCTGCAGCAATCAAGGGGATCGAGTCACGTGCTGCTGGAGGGCCGGGCTTCCGTAAGGTTGGAGCGGAGTGTGGGTGCGGAGATGGATCGAGGGAGCTCAGATACAAGCAGCTGTGTACAATGCAGTGCAGGATAATCAATTAATGCCGAATCGACATTCTAACCTAACTTGACATGAGCAAATGTGCCCTAGGCCCCTAGCATAGTTGACAGTCTCTTTATAGTTGTCACTTGCAGTCTTGCACCGAAAGCTTTATTAATGCCATGAAAAGCACTAATATTTCAGCTGGCCCTAGCTCCCAGCCTACTAGCTCCCCAATGTCCCCATCTAGTTGCACTCCACTTTCTTGACCCCTTACCCGGCCTCCCCCTAGCTGCTGCCCAGCCACCCCCCGCCTCCGCACCAAGCCCTAATCCCGCCCTCCCCCCACTGGCACTATACGTACCCAACCGCCTCCGGCCCCCTCCGTGCCAAAGGTTCCCTTCCTGCCCTCCCCCAGCTGCCCAGCCGCCAACCCCCGGGCTTCCGCGTGTCAAACCCTTCCAGCCCATCTCAGCACCCTACCCCTTCATCAGACGCGCTTGTTGGTGTCATCCGCTCAACCCCTAGATTACTCAGATATGGTCGGATATGCAGGATAAGCAGCGTTGCATGGACGGATCGACATTAATTGTAAAAGACTACGACCCCGGCCAACTGTAGGTCCTAGGAAATATAAAAAAGATGGTATAGTAGGCATATAGTTTGCGTGCAAGATTTAAGCTCGAGGCCCTACTTGCGGCGCCCATATTTTAGACTAGCTGTGGACATGCATGATGTACATATTGACGTCTTGGGGACGCGCCCACCGTGGGGGTATAGTATATCTTTATTGGGCGGGAATTCATGAGTGCTCATGCACTGCTCCGCGGACGTCCCCCGGCCAACGGGCCGGGGACACGAGACTCAGTTAATTAATTAATAGTTGTCTGGCATTGTCAATTAGCATAGTAGCCAGCCATCATGCCTCGCTGATAACAATCTGCGCCTCTTGCTTCTGCTGCAGGTTGACGGTCATCGCGATGATGATGATCTGATTCAGTTCAGTTATGATAGTCAGCCGCGACCAGACGCCCACCTACATCCGCCACAAGACCAGCCCCGGCCCGGAGAAGCCCCAAGTGTCGGTATGTACTGGCGGGGCGCGCGCTTCCCCTAGAAGCCAGGTGGGACGTACGTCAACCTCCATTGCCGACGAGCTCAAGGACCAGCTCCTTACCCTCATGGGCCTGGTAGGTGAGGTAGAACTGCGTGGGTGCCACCACCTTCCCCACTGATGCACTCACGGGTCAAGGCGGCTCCCCCACTGCAGTCCTGCTCACCTTCCACTCCCCTGAGGACAAGCAGCGGTTCCTTTCTCGTCGCAAGCGGTTGCACGACCACACGCACCTGGACGCTGGACAACGACCTGAGCCCCGCTCGATCAGCAGCAGCAACGACGCGACCTGTGGCCGGAATACCTCCGCCACAAGCAGGACCCAAAGAAGCCCAAGGTGTAATGGGAGGGGCGAGGACCTGATGATCAACCACAAGATGTGGACGACGGCCGGGCCCTGCGAGCTAGAATAGCCTAGCTTGCATTCATTGGTCATAGTCATGCACTGCCGCCATGGCATGCAGCCATGCCTAGAATGTTTGCCTAGCTGTGCCACCATATACCTATAGTCACACGCGCGTGGCACCGCTAACACACGGTACCTACACAACCATGCACTGAGCCATAGCCCTAGCTTAGCCCTTGATCAGCTGATGATGCTGCGCCCGGCCTGGAGCTATGATCAGATTACTTCAATGCCCATGCTCGTTGCTCACTATGATATGCTCACATGGGTATTATTGCACCCACAGAACTTGCACCGGATTGTCTATCGTGTCCGATTGCAGCTGTGGAATGCCTCTGGCATGAAGGAGAAATTAAGGGTTGTCTCTGCCCTTTCTTCCTGTTGTGCACATACAAGGATTAAAAGCACTTCGGTGCATGCTCCGTGACTCCCCAACGGGTGCACGAGTTTTTAATTAATGGAGGTGGTGGCCGGTGGTGCATGGTGGATCGGAGAGGAGGGGAAGCTTGGCAGCCAGCGTGCCGCCCATGGCCGCCACATCTGCGCGCGGTGCCCAAGAAGGGGTGTCACGAGCTGCACGAGGGCCTGGTTGTTGATGGAGCGGATTTCGGAGGTGGAATTCATGGAAGTGGGGCCGGCCCAGATCTCGGCGACAGAGCGCCCGAAGGAGCAGAGGGCGATGAGCTGAAGGCGGGGGCAAGGGAAGCTGGTCAGATCCGGCGTGTAAGCACCGACCGAGCGGCCAGGCGGAATGAGGCGACCGTGGACGTTAAGGACGTGCTGGCACAGGGCAAGAAGCGAGGCACCTGCACGACCCGTAGAACGGCATGCAGGGCGTGCATAAAGTGGGTGGGAGCGGCTTGGGCAGCTTGTCCACCTTGTGGCTGAGGTGACGTCAAAGTCGACTTCATTCCAGGCTGCTCGATATTTGGCTCGGCATGCAGGGGGCGGTTCCTCAGGGCGGCTGCGTTTAGGCTCGAAGACGATGCAGATGGCGAGGCACTTGAGCCCGGTATAGGGGGCTAGCTGGGCAGCCACCAGTGCGCGGCTAGTGTCACCACTGCATTCCGGGCCTGCGGGCGAAGAAGCTGCAGCCGGAGGACTCAGGTGCAGACACATCAGTTTTCAGGGCTCAGCGCAGCCGCGTACGTTGCGTAGAGGAGGCTGCGCCTTGCTCGTCATATATTGCGTAATAACTTCGAAAAATTGTATCAGTGTGTGCGTCTTAGAAAGACGAAGCGATTGCGCGATATTCGCGGCCGACTTTGGTGCCCAAAGTTATGAGCGCCGCCGTCAGCCATGGCTACCTCGTGGCTCGTGGCTCAATATGCATGTTGATGGTGCGGATCAATTTGAAAAATTTGACCACATCCGCCATGTATTGCACGGTTGTATTGCACCCACAGTGTTGCGCCCGCACCATGATGTGGAGAGAGCCGGCGCTTTGTGGCCATGCATGCACCTGGCGCGGTGAGCCGGAGCTAGGGCGCCCTCCCTCCTTCTCATATATTAATTAATTAATTAATTAGACTCGTGCTCCCGTTGGGGAGTCACGGAGCATTAACCCCGATGGATGGATGGATGGGTGCACACATTCCTACCGGTCTAATCTATCTACATTGGCTACATACTACATCTATCTAACAACATTCTCATATATAATTGTGTAGATACGAAAGGGTTTGAAGGTTCCTTAATCGGTACCCACATAACGCAGTCTACGTGCTAATTAAATAATTGATTAGTTAATTAATTAATTTATTAATTGATGAGAGTCAGCATGTCCGAGTCACTAATCACACCACGGATAGTCCAAAACCCAGGAGCTTGAAGACCGTCGCCAGGCATGCAACAACGGGAGGCCACCGACCGCGCCCGCCGCGACTGCAGAGTGGTGCTGCGTCGCTTCCCCGGGAAGCCAGGTGAGACGTCTTGACCACCCTTGCCGACGAGCTCAATTACCCTCATGGGCCTGGTAGGTGCTCAAGGTAGAGCTGCGTTGGTGCCACCGCCTTCCCCACTCACGGGACAAGGCGGCTCCCCCACCAGTCCTGCTCACCTTCCCCTCCCCTGACGACAACCAGCGGTAACTTCCTTTCTCGTCGCAAGAGGTTGCATGACCTCACCTGAACGTTGGACGACGACCTGACCCCGGCCCGCTCAGCAGCAGCAGCGACGCGACCTATGGCCGGAATATACAGTTAATATGGCTGTTACGTCCAAGCTCTAAAAGAGAAGAAAGGGCTGGAGTTAATATTGCCTGGCAAGCAATATTATTCTACTAAGCTACTTGGCTTGTAGAGATTCTACTTCCGGTTACTACAATCCAGAAACGGGTTCATTCTGATGAGTATTGCTCGAGATATGAGCAAGATACTGTTCTACTACATTCTACTTGGATTCTGTGATTCTACGGTGGTTCTTCAAGTGACGCGTAGCATACGACGTCTTGTCACAGTGTACGATAGGACATTTAGTCTCCGACACTGCGGTCTATTCAATGCTATTGATTAGACGTAACAAATAGTGACAGGACTTGTGCGACAGGACACTGATGTGACTATTTATGGATAACGAGTCGAGATCTGCTGGTCCAGAGTGAAGGACAGCAATATTGTGAGATGATCTGTCCTATCAGTCATCTGGATGTGACTGTGTCACAATTAGTATATAACGAGCAGGACGCTGCCACTTGGTAGCACCACTTTCCCTGCACCTGTGTCCTCGCACCTTCGGCGACGGTTCTCACGTGCCTTGTGCGTTCTGTGCTGGTAGCCATAACCAGCAACGTAAACCTATTGATTAATATAACTACTTCCTCTGTAGATATTAATCAGTGCAGGCTGAACCACAGTTCAGCCACAGTTTCGTTAACTCGAATTACAAGCGAGTTCGTAATCTACTGATTACGGCATTGATTTCTGGTGTCGGCAATTTTTACGGTGTTTTTCCATTATATGGGAAACACGCGTGAATATCGTGAGCCATCTCCCGAGCGTGCGTCGGCTCCATCGTCTTCAGGCTTTAATTTCAACGTTCAACGTACGGCGTCAACTGCTGCGCTGCATTCGCGTGCTGTTCAACCTTCGCTGTCTCAAGCGCTCGTCAGCCGGCCGCCAGTTTCTAACGATCTGCATCAGTTCGTCGACGACCTTACTCAAGATTTGGAAATCCTGTCGGAAAATTCCCATATTTTCCGAAGGCTTGCAGCGTCGGGATCAGACGAGCAAGCTCAAGTAATTTCGGCGCTTCGCACCTACGGCTTGGGTGTTCTGGCGTTGGCGACAGCGTGGTCTGGAATTTCGGCGACTCTTCCGACTGTCGCAGTTCCGGTTAGCAACAACGGGTGGGCGTCGTCAGTCAACGGTATCATAAACGTCGCTGCTTCGATTCAGCGGCAATCAAACGCTGAGGAGCCAGGTGAAAACAGCGAGGGGCTTCCTGATTTATATCCGAGTATTGTGCAGCAGATTTTGGATAACGTATTGCAGTTTCCGCGCGACGATATGCGGCTGGATTAAATTTTCTGTTATAATTAACAGAGAATTAATTCAGGAAAATTTTTTTTCGTGGTTCCAGAGCTTAAGGGATTAATTTATTAATTCCCCAGCAGTATTCTTTCTTCAGCATCGGCATCGGCATCGACAGTTGTCATCGGCATTCGCAGCGACCATGCAGGGTTTGGAAGACGGCGAGATACGCGGCGAACAAATGCTGCGGGGTCAGAATTTTAATCAGAATTTTAATCGCCCAGCAGCAGCAGAGCAGCCCCGCAGAGCCAAGGCCCAGGAGGGCTTTGCTATTCTTAACCAGCTTCCCAGTCTCAAGGAGCACTGGACTGTTAAGGATAAGGATATTACCATTAGGCACCTTAAGGGATATAAGGGCTTATATAATGGTAACAATCCTCTGCAGGTGCTGTGTATGTCACAGTACCTTCTTAAGTGTCCCAAGAGGGTGCAGAAGTATGTAAATGACAAGTTTGAGGATGGAGATTCCTGGGAGGTTTTTATAGCTGAGTTTGAGGTGTTCCTAGATGATAAGAGGGCTAGTGATGGCTCCTTTTGGAAGAAGGAGTACATTGATTTCAAGGCTGAGGGTCTGATTCTGCAGGCATTTGAGGATTTTCAGGAGCTCAGGCACAATTGTGCTGGCAAGGGGTATGTAGTGTCAGATGAGATTGCCATGGATGATTTCCTAGGTAGCCTGGGATTGGATGAGGTCACCTTGGATAACCTGCAGGTGCACATGCGTACATGCACCACCTGGGCTGCTATGGTGGCCAAGATCAAGGATTATTTCAGGGGCAAGTATGTGGGAGGCAAGAAGGAGGCAGACAAGGCCAGGGAGAAGCAGAAGGAGAAGGATAAGGTGGATATGGCAGCTGCAGCAGGGGGCAGTGTTCCCAAGGTCAAGGGCAACCAATGGGGGGGCAGCCCTCCAACGGTTATGGTCCACCAAGGTCAGGGCCTTCCAAGCGGGGGGGCTTCCAGGCCAAGGGCTTCAGTGGCTTCAAGCGTCGTGGAGGTCCTTCCCAGGAGCAGCCAGCGGCTCAGCGTCCCAGATTTGATTTCAACAGGGTGGGGTCCCAGCGGGGACCACCTGGGGTGGGGACACCTCGTATCACATGTTATTTCTGTCACCAGCAGGGCCACATCCGTAAGGACTGCCCTAGCTGGCGTAAGCAAAGGGGCCAAGGTGGGTATAACAACCCAACCTGACGGGCTCAGCCTTCCCTGGGCTTGCTAGGGTCCGCCAGGGAGGGGGCTAAGAGTGACCCCCCCATTACTCTGGATGAAGTTGATTTGCTCCCTGCACAGGTTGAGAGTCTCCCACTTAAGGTTGAGAGTCCCCCTGCACAGGTTGAGGGTGCATCCATGGAGGAAGAACACAATGGGGTAGTGACTGGGTCTTCCCACGTCACCATGGTGAAAGCAGTTACCACAAGGCAACAACGTTCCCACATGGCTCTTGGAGGTAGTTTGCGTACTCCTTCAATGTTGGAGCGTGGAAGTCCTGCCTTAGGGCAGGAAGCTCCTCTAGAGGAGGAGGGTGAGGCTGATGGCCTGAATGATGCAATGGGGAGCATGGTTGTAAGTGAGCGTGCTGTTCCCAGCACCTCACCTGTATTTAATAAAATGTCTCTTGTGTCAAACATTGCATTGAGATTGCATCACATGTTTGGTCATGCTGCCCAGGCACTCCAGTTTGCAAGGAGGCTGGGAGGGACATCTTTGTTTAATGCAGTAAAACAGGTTGCTGAGGCTTGTTCCTGTAGGCTGGTTGCTCCCAAGCCTAAGAAGTCTCATGTCAGACAACCTGTGTTGCAGCCTGGATATGTACAATGTGATATCCAAGAAATCAGGAAACTGATTTTGTTGGTTGGTGTTGATAGATATACCAAGTACAAGGTGCTGGAGCTGTTGCAAGACAAGTCTAAGCCATGTTTGGTGGCTGGGCTCCAGGCTATCAGATCCAGAATGAAACCAGTGATCCAGCTGCAGTGTGATTTAGAATTTGAGTGCTGCATGGGGAATGAAGACCTCCCTGAGTTATTTATTGTACACAGGGAGTCCCATGGCAGTCAAGGCGTGGTGGAGAGGACAATCAGAGAACTCAAGACTATTCTGCTGACGGAGAAGAAGATTCCAAGATTGGTTCCAGCTATTATCAAGACGGCCTGGTTAAGGTCAGTTGAGGACAGATTGAATGTCAGGGCATCCATGTATGTTGGAGAGGTCCCTGTGACTCCATTATCATTGCATCTTCGGGAGCTCCCTACTGAGGTTGAGCAAGCCTGGAAAGATAGCCTTATGTTCAAGTTTGCCAAGTTGAGGCAGAAAGACAAGGGCTGGAGTGTTCTGAAACCTGTTGTTGGCCAGAGGGTAATTGTGTGGAAAGAGCCCAAGCTTGCAGGCAAGCGTGGTAGCTGGCACCCTGGAGTAGTGACCAGGGTGGAACTAGCTGGGCACAAGTGCTGGGTGAAGATGGAGGATCCTCCCCAGAATGTGCACCGTCTGTCGTGGTCATATGTACGTCTAAGGGGTGCTGAAGCAGAGGCAGTAGCTCCTGATGTGACAACCTTGCCAGTTGGTCATGACGTCATCCCTGATCATCACGTTCAAGCTGGAAGTAATCCCCGGGTAAGTCCTGGCCAGACCCCTGGATCGGTTAACTTTCCATCCTTAGGACAGGCAGATGTGGTCCCCTCTAGCCTCACTAAGCATAGAGGTGTGGGCCTGAAAGATGTGGTGCTGGCTATGCAAAAAGCCAAGCAAGGACCTCGGGTGTCCAAGCTCAGCCAGTTGGAGGAGTCCGAGGATGCTGTCCTAGAGGTAGATACCAATGCTGAGGTTTCTGTTATGGGATCTCAACATACAGGTCAACGGCAGGTGCTTTCGCCTAGTTGTGCTTGGGTGTCTGACTTTAGTGGCAGGACACACATTATGGTATTGGGAGAGGTGCTGGTACCCTTCATGGGTGAGGATGTCACATTTCTTGTGCTTGAAGATTATGATGGCCCTATCATCTTGGGTCAAAATTTTCTGAGCTCTCCTAGAATTGTTGTGGCATCTGATAAGCTGAGAAAGTTTGGCTGGGGTAGCATACCCTTGGTCAATTTTAAAACCTCCCTTGCCAGTGTATTTAATTCTGTGAAAGCGATCAAGAATGTGCAGTGGCCTGAGAATCAGATTCCTGTGGCTTCCAGTCTTGTTATGCCAGCTGCTCTACACCCTAGCAGTATTGGTATTACTAAGAGATCACTGGCTGCTCATTCTCCTCTTAGCTATGATCAGCTTGTCCAGGAAATGAGTTCTCCTCTAATGTTTGAGGCCTGGAGGCTAGCATTTGCCAAGGCTCTAGAGGAGTGGTTGCAGTTTGACTGCTGTCAGCCTGTGAATGAAGTTCCCCCATACAGTACACGGTTGAAGCTCAGATTCGTCATCAAGCGGAAGGAGGTGGAGGGGGTGTCTGTTCCCCATGTGCGTCCAGTTCTCAATGAATACCGTGGTACTGGGGATCTTCTGGGCGAGGAGTTGTATACACCTGGGATGCTACATGATACATGGCGTATTTTATTGTGCCTGTATGTCGGTATGCTGAACCAGGGTGCTGATATGTCTTCAGTTCTGCTAGATTTCAAGAGAGCATTTCTGAAGGGTGATCCCAGTGTGGCTCAGCAGGTGTGGCATTGTGAAACTCCATTTCATGTGCCAGTTCCTGTAGCCTGGCAGGCAGAGCTCCAGTCTAGCTACCTGCTGATTCTGAAGGGTCTAGAAGGTCTCAGGTCCAGTCCCATCATTTGGAGGCTCACCTTGGAAGACTTCTTGACTAAACACTGTGGGTTGAAGGTGTCATCTGTGGACCCATGTTTATTGCTGGGTAGGTGGCATGATTTACCTGTGTATGCTAGCCTGCATGGTGATGACTTGCACTTGATTGCTCCCACTAAGTGGTTGAGTCAGTTTGTGCCCATCATTAATGATGCATTTCCTTTGGGAAAAGAATTGTGGCAGAAGCCTGGAGAGGCTGTCACGTTCTGTGGAATGCAGGCTACATTGGTTCAGGAGGGGAGTCAGTGGCTGATTAAGCTGCAGGCGGGCAATGACTACAAGAGTACCATTCTTCAATCTGTTCCAGAGGTCATGACGTCATCCATTGCACCTGAGCTGAAAGGCAAGTTGGCCTGGTATGGCAGCATTTGTGGGCCTGACATGATGGTCCATAGCAGATCCCCTGATGATGTGCTAATTCTGGAGGAGCCTTCCCAGATTATTGCACATGTTAACAAGTCTCCTGGTATTACTTTAGCTGGGATTGATTTGTCTTTGCCATTTTCCTTGGATATCTATGTTGATAGCTCCATGGATAGCAGGCAAGTTTCTAAGGTCAGAGGCAGGTCAGCTGGCTTGTTTGTGCTTCAGCAACATAGGCCTAGTCTTGTGGCCTGGTACAGTCGTCTTCAAAGAAGGGTTGCTGTGAGTTCAGATGTCTCTGAGTGCAGAGCCATTTGTGAAGGGATTCAGTCCAGTTTGTACATCAAGGAGCTGTTGCTAGCTATGGCTTCAGTGACTCCTCATACTCTTCAGATGGAAACCTTGATCCTTTCAGATAACATGGGCATGGTCCAGTTTGTGCACAAGCAGTTGGCCAGGAGCAGAGATCTGGATTATCTCCTGTTGAAGGAGTTGGCAGGTCTGGTGGATATTCAACATCTTCCAGGTTCTGAGAATCCTGCTGATGCCTTGACCAAGTTACCTCACAAGTCTGCTGAGCAATATAAGCTTCTTTACAAGCTGATGAGCTCCTCTGTGTGAGTTGAGCAATTCCAGTTGGAGCTTTGAGTTTGGTGACTGATTGGGTGAGAAGAGCTAACATAGAGCTGGGCTCTGTTATGCTGAGAGCTGTGATGCTCTGAGGGCAGTAATGCTCTGTGTACATATGTGTATAATACTGTATTCTATGTAATGCTCAGTCATGGAGCATGATGTTGGTTGGGGGTTTGTCCTCAGTTTGAGGTTTGTCTCAACCAAAGGGATTTTATAGGGCAGGGTTCGATTCCCTGGGGCTGCTTAGGCGGATTTTCCCGGATTGGCTGGCCCATCAACCTTGCTGGTGAGGTGGCGACAGGTCCCCCTAGTTTTGTCCCAGACAGAGGAAGGTAGTTTGTCATGTGCTTAATATATTTTGTGATGTGCTATTTCTCAGTCCATGGTGGGCGCCAGTTCTGATAACTATCAATGTCTACCTGATAAGGTCTTGTGGGTAACTTGTGGGGTTCCAATCAGGAGCCATTATGGTGATGATTCCATTTTGGTCATTATTCTGGTTAGCCACAAGCTGCTATTCCAAACACTTGGCTTTCTACTTCCAGTGGATAGGGAATTCATTGTAATTCGTCATGGCTGAGATGTGTTGTGATCTGGTGCTTGATTAATCCCGAGCAGAGACTACAGAGAGCTGGGAGGGATGTCAAGTGCTATGCATGTTGTTTCTATATATGTGTTGCCAAGCCTAACAGCTCTAAAAGAAAGAAAGGGCTGGAGTTAATATGGCTGTTACGTCCAAGCTCTAAAAGAGAAGAAAGGGCTGGAGTTAATATTGCCTGGCAAGCAATATTATTCTACTAAGCTACTTGGCTTGTAGAGATTCTACTTCCGGTTACTACAATCCAGAAACGGGTTCATTCTGATGAGTATTGCTCGAGATATGAGCAAGATACTGTTCTACTACATTCTACTTGGATTCGGTGATTCTACGGTGGTTCTTCAAGTGACGCGTGGCATACGGCGTCTTGTCACAGTGTACGATAGGACATTTAGTC
This sequence comes from Mesostigma viride, assembly GCA_009746045.1. NCBI lineage: Eukaryota > Viridiplantae > Streptophyta > Mesostigmatophyceae > Mesostigmatales > Mesostigmataceae > Mesostigma > Mesostigma viride. The sequence continues at coordinate 408,173 of RPFO01000594.1, forward strand.
TCCGACACTGCGGTCTATTCAATGCTATTGATTAGACGTAACAAATAGTGACAGGACTTGTGCGACAGGACACTGATGTGACTATTTATGGATAACGAGTCGAGATCTGCTGGTCCAGAGTGAAGGACAGCAATATTGTGAGATGATCTGTCCTATCAGTCATCTGGATGTGACTGTGTCACAATTAGTATATAACGAGCAGGACGCTGCCACTTGGTAGCACCACTTTCCCTGCACCTGTGTCCTCGCACCTTCGGCGACGGTTCTCACGTGCCTTGTGCGTTCTGTGCTGGTAGCCATAACCAGCAACGTAAACCTATTGATTAATATAACTACTTCCTCTGTAGATATTAATCAGTGCAGGCTGAACCACAGTTCAGCCACAGTTTCGTTAACTTATACCTCCGCCACAAGCAAGATCGCAAGATATCCAAGGTGTAATGGAGGGGCAAAGACCTGATGATCAACCACAAGATGTGGACGCCCCCTGCGGGCTAGAATAGCTTGTATCATAGCCCCAGCTTGTATCCATTGGTAGTCACTGCCGCCATGGCAGCCATGCCTATAGAATAGTGATTGCCTAGTTGTGCCATACCTATAATAGTCACACGCGCGTGGCACCGCTAACACACGGTACACAACCAGCCATAGCCTTAGCTTAGTCCTTGTACAGCCATGCATGCTACGTCTTGGCTATGCTCAGATTACTTGCCCACACTCCTTTTTATGATATATATGCTCACATGGGTCGACTTATTGCACCCACAGATCTTAGTGCCGGTGATGATCGTTTAGCGTGTCCGATTGCAGCTGTGGAATGCCTCTGGCATGAAGGAGGAAGGGGGTCTCTGCCCTTCCTTCCTGGTGTGCACACACAGGGATCAAAAGCACTTCGGTGCTAGTCCGTGACTCCCCAACGGGAGCACGAGTTAATTAAGAGTCCAAAACAAACTGAATCACTCCGCTCGCGGTTAATGATCATCAGGACTACAGTAACTAGTGAGCTAGGCTTGTCGAAGTCATTTTATTTTATTTATTTATTAGCGGGGCACTGCAAGTGCAACCTGACCGACTATCTATTGATGAGCCTTCAAATGGAAAAGTTGCCTATGCGTGGAACTGTAGAACTACCTGAGACCGGGCACGGCCGCGGAGAACAACGGCGTTCCCGGGCGCCGCTGGGCGCGCCCGCTGTCGAACGTTGTTAGGCAACCCGCAACAATGATCAGTGCCTCGGCCGCGAAGGTTGGAGCGTGAGAAGTTCGCCGGTACAGGCTGGTAGTACAGTCGCGACAACAACAACAACTGTACCGGTTGGTGGTGCTCCTCTTCACATCTGGAACACCCGTACAGTCCGTCGATTTCAATTGGTCAAAATCGCCCTTCATCAATATCAGGGTCCCAGATCAAGAACTCCAGTTCCCAAGCCCATTTTTCCCCGTGGGGATTCGTTTCTAGGATGATGGATCGCGCGCCTTCCGCGACGCGATGGCTATGGATACCACGCTGAGTCGCCAGCCTTGACCTAGCATGGCGCCGACGTGAGTTGCGGGATATGTCAAGAGAATGCGAGAGGGAAGCTTGATGCAGGAGCAGATTGTGGGTGCAGGTGGCTGTTGGCGGCATTTTCCCGTTCATGGCGCACGTTACTTCGCCTATTAGGACCACATTAGCGTAGGCAAAAGGAGCCATGAGTGGGGAGGAAAGTGATCCCTTCTCAAATCCCGGCAGCGGCATTGGGACGACTACTACTGGATCTACTACATCAAAATCGTATGTCGTTCCCAGTAATCTCCCGACAGCGAGATTTAAACACAAACGTGATAATAGCATCGGCAATATTAATGTCCCACTTTTGGTCGGTGGGCAACCGACTGGCAGAACCAGCTCCACAGGTAGGGCTGCTTCTGCAGGGAGAATGAGCCCGCTAACGCGCATTACGGCCGAGACCGCCCCCGCGACTACCGGTACTAAAGGTCCATCTCCCGCAAGGCGTCGCGTGCAAAAAGCGGTGACCGAGCGGTTGGAGTACTATGACGCCAGCATTCCGGAGGTTAATACCCCAAGGGAAGCGGGCAGCCATGACGATGACGATGACGACGAAGGCCATTCCGCACCACTGTGCCCGGTTGGGTCTATTTCCAAAAAAGTCCTAGAGGTCGTGCGACAGCACTCGTTTAATACCGGTGAACTGGAGGAGGGCCGTAACGGCGTGGATCTCGAGCGCACGACATCCGGCGGCAAGTTCGGTCAACCGCCGAGGCCGCGGATGCTGCAAGCATGGCCGTTGGCATCTGCCACGTCGAATTCCTCGACTCAATCAGCAGGGATGCCGCCACGGGCTGTCTTGGAAATGGCGCTTGGGCTGCTTCGGAATGCCAAGATAGACCTGGCGGCCGTCAAGCAACAGACAGGCGATCTGAGGGTAGGTGCCTTTGTTGTTGTCAATGTAGGAAGTTTGAAGCACACGAATGTAGCCAAAGCAGCCCAACATGGTTACGAGCCAGCCTCGTTACAACCCAGTATTGACAACGATGGAGCTGCACAGGCGGACAATCGGTTTTTTCCTCCGCCGTAGAGCCCGCCAATGTGCAATGCACGTGCGTGACAAACCTGGTCCGCGGGGGTGGTAATACTAAGGTTTATTATGAGTCAGGTACTAGGAGTGTGTGTCCATGGAATGGCAGGGCATGTCCTTATTCCTTCTGGGCTGACGGGTGGTAGGGGGAAGATGCTTATAGGCAAGAACAAGGTTCAAATGGATAGAAACTCCAGCTGTTTGATGGGAAAACATCTAGTCAAGGAAAGACTTTGGGTTGAACTCGGAAGAGCCAACGTCGCGGAAGCAGGGTCACTGTGGTTGTCTGACTGGTTGCGATGGTCATGTCACACAATCGGTTATGGAGAGGGAGGGCAAGGTCCATGTGTCAGCACATTACATTGATTGGCTTTGGCACAGTGGTCAGCACGGGTGTGTGATGGACTATGGAGCGGTTGATTCTACGCACGGAAGACTTGATCGGTTCATGCGTTGGATTGGCCATTCTAAGAATAGCAGCACAAAAAAATTATCCATGCCCCGTCTTGTTGCGATGGAGCCTTGCGACTAACAAGTAGCTGTTAGCCGATGTATATATCCATTGTTGTCTCACATATATCCATGATTATGTCATGGACGTAGATGTCCTTCTGTCCCTATTCATGGCGCCCATGCCTTCATGTGGATGCCTCGCGGGAGTCCATGGTGGCCAGGATGAAGTGCATGGGCAAATAGCTGCTAGCACGCTGCACCCTATCTCTATCAGGTGTCCTCGCCTAGCCTTGATGCGTACGGTCCCCTTCTCACGCTCCCATTCTCCCACATGCAGGAGTACACGCCAAGATGAAGCGCATGGGCATGTAGCCTGTCCAGCCTGACCACTAACCCTGCCCTCATTTGTGCTGCTGCCTTCACACCCACGCAGGAGTACACGATCGCCAAGATGAAGCGCATGGGCAAGTACCTGCTGGTGCTGGGGGAGGCGGCCAACGAGCAGACGGCGCTCATGGAGGAGTACGACGCACGCATCGTCCCGCTGGAGAACGAGCGCCGGCGGTTGTTCAACGAGCTGCTGCAAATATACGGCAACGTTCGCGTCTTCTGTCGTGTGCGCGCGCCCAAGCCTTCCGAGGCAGGCCAGGTAGGGGCTGATTGGTCATTGGATGAAGTGGAATGGTTTTGAGTTCGGTCAGTGGCTAAACCAGCTGCTGCACATCTACGGTAACGCGTGTGTGTTCTGCCGCGTGCGCGCGCCTTATCCGTCCGGGGCGAGGCAGGCGTGGCCCACGTTGTTCTTTGATGAGACGCGGTAGAGGAGGGGTGCCCCACTCAGTGTTGGGTACCCCGGAAGCTCCGGTACTTCCCGGGGACTGCCGACGACGAATTAAAAGCAATCGCCTAGGAAATTCGGGACCTCCCTCCGCGCCTTTGGGCGAACGACGAACGTAAAACATAGTGACCAAGATTCGTATCTCTGCTAGATTATACTCACTTTGACCAGATTATGCTAAATTATACTATATTTACGAAGCTATGATATATTCACGCTGACTAATTGCCTTCGTACACTAATCGCTTTTCACGCACCGGCGCGGGAATAAACTCAACTCAACTCAACTCAACTCAACTCAACACTAATCGCTTTTCTTGGCCGATGCCATGAATGTGACAGCATGCAACTGAACCCTGGATATATAAATATATCGGATCATTCCATATGGCTGCAGGCGTTCAGTTCAGTTCAGTTTAGCAGCATGATGTGGTCGCTCCCCCCATCCATACTGGACGACGACCGGTTAGTAAACGCGGGAGCTCCTTCCGGCCAGCCGCTTGGACGGAGACTGTAAAAATTGCCCTCGGAGCTCCCTCCTTTCCTAAATCTGGACGACAAAGCTGGTCTTGGGTAGACCAAAAGGCTCCCTCCCGTCCAAAATCTTGACGACGGGGAAGGTCCCGGAGGGTTGTAAATGGCTGATGGGGCACCCCTCCTCGTGGTAGGGTCAGGTCCGGCAGTGGGGGCGGGTTTACGTGGCGCTTGCGTTGGGCCGGGCTGGAGGGGATGGATTGATTTTAGGCTCGGCAGGTGGGGATCGTTCTAGATTAGGCTGGGCATGCCAGGTACCTGTTGATGGCGTAGACATAAGACCCTGACTGGCCCGGTACAGATAGTTTAATGGTATGAAGTTAGACAACTGTTCCTGGACACATGGCGGTCCAACGGCGTGTTAGGACTAGATAGATATGGTTATGTGTGAATTTCGCAACGTGGGATGGTGCGGGCTAGGTGATAGGCTTTTGTGGCCGGCCAGGTGTTGACTGACCCGGTTAGCGGTTTTAGGCTTTAGGCAGTGCAGGGCGCTCATTGAAGGGGCAAGCCATGTGGTTTGGTGGTTTGGGACATGTGATAGCGACAGGGTTTCATAAAACATCGACAACTTTTGTCAACAGGTTTCATGAAACATCAATAACTTTTGTCAACAGGTTCCATGAAACATCAATGACTTTTGTCAACAGGTTCCATGAAACATCAATAACTTTTGTCAACAGGTTTCATGAAACATCAACAACTTTTGTCAACAGGTTTCATGAAACATCAACAACTTTTGTCAACAGGTTTTATGAAACATCACCAACTTTTGTCAACAGGTTTCATGAGACGTGCGTCTCTGTGTGGGGCATGACAGGGACTGAGATGGCAACTGGGTGGTGGTGGGAAATGGGTATAGATGGGGAGCATCAATGCAAGAAGTGTGTGCCGCGTCATTGTTTTCGGAAAGTTGTGGCGGGAAGTTTTGGAGTCAGTGGTGTGTTCCACCATGGAAAGTTGTATTGGTTTTGGGATGCCTGGATTGCCTGACTTTTTAGACCCAATCTTGCGTATTGCTGACCACCGATGTATCGGCTACCCTGCTGCCTGGTCTTTTACGCCATGGGCCACCTCTCCCATCCTCTCCCCCTCCCAAACCCACCCACCCACCCACCCACCCACCCACCCACCCACCCACCCACCCACCACCCACCCACCCACCCACCCACCCACCCACCCACCCACCCACCCACCCACCCACCACCCACCCACCCACCCACCCACCCACCCACCCACCCACCCACCACCCACCCACCCACCCACCCACCCACCCACCCACCCACCCACCCACCCACCCACCCACCCGCCCTCCTTTGTCTTGCTCTCCTTCCATCACCACCACCGCCTCTCTCTCTCTGTGTTTCCCCCACTCTCAACCCCTCTCTCCCCCTGTCCCACTCTCTCTCCCTCTCTCTTTCCCTCCCCCCTTTTCCCCCTCCTCCACCCTCTCCATCGTTGGTGCGCCGACACAGGGCACCCTCGCGGTCTCGTTCCCCGAGGAAGGCACGGGCAACCTGGTGCGCGTGGTCACGGGGCTCAACCCGAGCGGGGGGTTCGGCATCCCCGCGAAGAAGGACTTTGAGTTCGACCGCGTGTATCCCCCCGAGGCGAGCCAGGCCACCATCTTTGAGGACGTGCAGCCGCTCGTGCAGTCGGTGGGTGGCATGCCGGCTGCCTATTAGTCAATGCCTGCTGCTCGCACCCACTGTTGGGCCTGCACCATGATGCAGGGAGAGTCCTGTGTGGCAGTGAGGGAAGCTAGCGCAAGCTAGTCGAGGGCGCCCTCCCTCCTTCCCGTTGTGTATGGGGGTCGTAGTTTCCTTTATCGGTACCCACGTGACGCAGTCGGTACTCACGTGATTATTTTTTAATAATTGCCTGCTGCTGGCTGTTGGGAACACATATCCAGTTCCCTTGGTCACTATAGCGAGCATGTTGTGTACTTTATGCCCATAGCTCTCAGTTTTGAGAGCACCAGCTCATCGTTCTAGGATGTTCCACCATTTGTGCAGTCGGTGGGTGCCCCCAGGCGCTGGCGTTCTTGTCGCAGGAGACTGAGTTATGTACAAGTATCCCCTTTACCTCGCGCTTCAGCCGTTCTGTGGTCGTGTGAAGCCGCACGGGCACGTTGAAAGCCACATGGGCGCGTGTGAAGCCGCATGGGTGCGTGTGAAGCCACACGGGCGCGTGTGAAGCCACACAGGCACGTTGGAAGCCGCACGGGCACGTTGAAAGCCACATGGGCGCGTGTGAAGCCGCACGGGTGCGTGTGAAGCCACACGGGCGCGTGTGAAGCCACACAGGCACGTTGGAAGCCACACAGGCACGGTGGAAGCCACAAGGGCACGTGTGAAGCCGCACGGGCACGTTGGAAGTCGCACAGGCACAGTTGGAAGCCGCACTGGCGCGTTGGAAGTCGCACGGGCACGTTGGAAGCCGCACGGGCGCGTGTGAAGCCACACGGGCACGTTGGAAGCCACACGGGTACGTTGGAAGCCACACGCGCCTCAGAGCCAGGGGAGCCTACCATCCGTGGGACGGACCTCCCCTGTCCGTGGAAAACTAGGGCTGGAAGGGGGTGGGCGTGTGCGATGAGGTTGTCGGAATCCTTGGGCTCCCCTGTCCGCGTGAAACTAGGGCTGGAAGGGGGTGGGGGTGTGCGATGAGGTTGTCGGAATCCTTGCGCTCCCCTGTCCGCGTGAAACTAGGGCTGGAATGGGGTGGGGGTGTGCGATGAGGTTGTCGGAATCCTTGCGCCCTCCTGTCCTCGTGAAACCAGGGCTGGAAGGGGGTGGGCGTGTGCGATGAGGTTGTCGGTATCCTTGCGCTCCCCTGTCCGCGTGAAACTAGGGCTGGAAAGGGGTGGGCGTGTGCGATGAGGTTGTCGGTATCCTTGCGCTCCCCTGTCCGCGTGAAACTAGGGCTGGAAGGGGGTGGCCCTGTGCGATGAGGTTGTCGGTATCCTTGTGCTTGATGAAGTTCTCATCGCCCCATCTGCGTGGCATGTCTGTCTGTGGCAGCGGCCCTTGGGCGCAAGATGTTGGAGGGGGAGGGGGGGGGAGGAGGGGGAGGCGGAGGGAGGCATCCTGAGCAAATACCTGCTCATCACTACCCTTTGCCTACTCGCTTTGGTAATCCCTGTGCCTACTCAGTCTGCTAATCCCCTTGTCCACATGTTCTGCCTACTCTGCTAACCCTTTAGCCTGCATGGTCTTTCTGGGTGTCTGTATTGTCATCAGAAAGCAACAATCGTGAAAATGCTATCTGCCCAAATCTGAGATTCCGCGGAACACAGAAGATAAGAAAGCTTAGAAGCTACCAGCAAGGAATCGAACATAGGACCTTTGCCATGATTTCGGGGCTGTGTGAGTCTCCTGATCCGAAGGCATCTCACTGAACGTTACGAAACAGCCCAACTGCGAGAAACCTCTTTACCGGAGAGGGGTGCCAATATGTCCGATATTGCTGAATCTATAGAAGATTACTCGGTATGCCCATGCTGCCCCCATTGGCACCCGCCTGGGTGTATTCCTGCTCCCTGGGGAGCGTGCACACCTGGGTGCGTGGCAGATCATGGACGCCTGCGTCGCGGCAGGCCTGGACGCAACGATGTCCCCTATTCCTTACCCTCCTGACTCTCCCTTATCACGCCTTTCCCCACACGGGGGATGTTCCATCTGCTACATACCCTTCCGCCCTAATTACTGCACTCTTAACTTGCCCTTTGCATCCTGTTCCCCCGCGCACTCGTCGTGCCGTGCCGTGCGCCAGGTAATGGACGGCTACAATGCTTGCGTATTCGCCTACGGCCAGACGGGCAGCGGCAAGACGTACACCATGCTGGGCAGTGGGCAGGTGCGGGTGCTGGGCGTGTTTTGCTCCCAATCACGGATCAGCTGGAAGGAGCTGCTTGAGATTACAGTGGTCATCACTGCGTCGCCCGCGCATGGCTGTTTACTGTGGTACTGTACTGTGGTAGTGGTGTAGTGTGCTGTGGTAGTGGTGTAGTGTGCTGTGGTGGTGGTGTAGGGTACTGTGGTAGTGGTGTAGTGTGCTGTGGTGGTGGTGTAGGGTACTGTGGTAGTGGTGTAGTGTGCTGTGGTGGTGGTGTAGGGTGCTGTGGTAGTGGTGTAGTGTGCTGTGGTGGTGGTGTAGGGTACTGTGGTAGTGGTGTAGTGTGCTGTGGTAGTGGTGTAGTGTGCTGTGGTGGTGGTGTAGTGTGGTGTGGTAGTGGTGTAGTGTGCTGTGGTGGTGGTGTAGTGTGCTGTGGTAGTGGTGTGGTGTGCTGTGGTGGTGGTGTAGTGTGCTGTGGTAGTGGTGTAGTGTGCTGTGGTGGTGGTGTAGTGTGGTGTGGTAGTGGTGTAGTGTGCTGTGGTGGTGGTGTAGTGTGCTGTGGTAGTGGTGTAGTGTGCTGTGGTAGTGGTGTAGGGTGCTGTGGTGGTGGTGTAGTGTGCTGTGGTAGTGGTGTAGGGTGCTGTGGTAGTGGTGTAGTGTGCTGTGGTGGTGGTGTAGTGTGCTGTGGTGGTGGTGTAGTGTACTGTGGTAGTGGTGTAGTGTGCTGTGGTAGTGGTGTAGGGTACTGTGGTAGTGGTGTGGTGTGCTGTGGTGGTGGTGTAGTGTGCTGTGGTGGTGGTGTAGTGTGCTGTGGTAGTGGTGTAGTGTGCTGTGGTAGTGGTGTAGTGTGCTGTGGTGGTGGTGTAGTGTGCTGTGGTGGTGGTGTAGTGTGCTGTGGTAGTGGTGTAGTGTGCTGTGGTAGTGGTGTAGTGTGCTGTGGTGGTGGTGTAGTGTGCTGTGGTGGTGGTGTAGTGTGCTGTGGTAGTGGTGTAGTGTGCTGTGGTGGTGGTGTAGTGTGCTGTGGTGGTGGTGTAGTGTGCTGTGGTAGTGGTGTAGTGTGCTGTGGTAGTGGTGTAGTGTGCTGTGGTAGTGGTGTAGTGTGCTGTGGTGGTGGTGTAGTGTGCTGTGGTAGTGGTGTAGTGTGCTGTGGTGGTGGTGTAGTGTGCTGTGGTAGTGGTGTAGTGTACTGTGGTGGTGGTGTAGTGTGCTGTGGTAGTGGTGTAGTGTGCTGTGGTAGTGGTGTGGTGTGCTGTGGTAGTGGTGTAGTGTGCTGTGGTAGTGGTGTAGTGTGCTGTGGTAGTGGTGTAGTGTGCTGTGGTAGTGGTGTAGTGTGCTGTGGTAGTGGTGTAGTGTGCTGTGGTAGTGGTGTAGTGTGCTGTGGTAGTGGTGTAGTGTGCTGTGGTAGTGGTGTAGTGTGCTGTGGTAGTGGTGTAGTGTGCTGTGGTAGTGGTGTGGTGTGCTGTGGTAGTGGTGTAGTGTGCTGTGGTAGTGGTGTAGTGTGCTGTGGTAGTGGTGTAGTGTGCTGTGGTAGTGGTGTAGTGTGCTGTGGTAGTGGTGTAGTGTGCTGTGGTAGTGGTGTAGGGTGCTGTGGTGGTGGTGTAGTGTGCTGTGGTAGTGGTGTAGTGTGCTGTGGTAGTGGTGTAGTGTGCTGTGGTAGTGGTGTAGTGTGCTGTGGTAGTGGTGTGGTGTGCTGTGGTAGTGGTGTAGTGTGCTGTGGTGGTGGTGTAGTGTGCTGTGGTAGTGGTGTAGTGTGCTGTGGTAGTGGTGTAGTGTGCTGTGGTAGTGGTGTGGTGTGCTGTGGTAGTGGTGTAGTGTGCTGTGGTAGTGGTGTAGTGTGCTGTGGTGGTGGTGTAGGGTACTGTGGTAGTGGTGTAGTGTGCTGTGGTAGTGGTGTAGTGTGCTGTGGTGGTGGTGTAGTGTGCTGTGGTAGTGGTGTAGTGTACTGTGGTAGTGGTGTAGTGTGCTGTGGTAGTGGTGTAGTGTGCTGTGGTGGTGGTGTAGGGTGCTGTGGTGGTGGTGTAGGGTGCTGTGGTAGTGGTGTAGTGTGCTGTGGTAGTGGTGTAGTGTGCTGTGGTGGTGGTGTAGTGTGCTGTGGTAGTGGTGTAGTGTGCTGTGGTAGTGGTGTGGTGTGCTGTGGTGGTGGTGTAGTGTGCTGTGGTAGTGGTGTGGTGTGCTGTGGTGGTGGTGTAGGGTGCTGTGGTAGTGGTGTAGTGTGCTGTGGTGGTGGTGTAGTGTGCTGTGGTAGTGGTGTAGTGTGCTGTGGTGGTGGTGTAGTGTGCTGTGGTAGTGGTGTAGTGTGCTGTGGTAGTGGTGTAGGGTGCTGTGGTGGTGGTGTAGTGTGCTGTGGTAGTGGTGTAGTGTGCTGTGGTAGTGGTGTAGTGTACTGTGGTGGTGGTGTAGTGTGCTGTGGTGGTGGTGTAGTGTGCTGTGGTAGTGGTGTAGTGTGCTGTGGTAGTGGTGTAGTGTGCTGTGGTGGTGGTGTAGTGTGCTGTGGTGGTGGTGTAGTGTACTGTGGTAGTGGTGTAGTGTGCTGTGGTAGTGGTGTAGTGTGCTGTGGTAGTGGTGTAGTGTGCTGTGGTAGTGGTGTAGGGTGCTGTGGTAGTGGTGTAGTGTGCTGTGGTGGTGGTGTAGTGTGCTGTGGTGTGGTGTAGTGTGCTGTGGTAGTGGTGTAGTGTGCTGTGGTAGTGGTGTAGTGTGCTGTGGTGGTGGTGTGGTGTGCTGTGGTAGTGGTGTAGTGTGCTGTGGTAGTGGTGTAGTGTGCTGTGGTAGTGGTGTAGTGTACTGTGGTAGTGGTGTAGTGTGCTGTGGTAGTGGTGTAGTGTGCTGTGGTGGTGGTGTAGTGTACTGTGGTAGTGGTGTAGTGTACTGTGGTAGTGGTGTAGTGTGCTGTGGTGGTGGTGTAGGGTGCTGTGGTAGTGGTGTAGTGTACTGTGGTAGTGGTGTAGTGTGCTGTGGTAGTGGTGTAGTGTGCTGTGGTGGTGGTGTAGTGTGCTGTGGTAGTGGTGTAGTGTGCTGTGGTGGTGGTGTAGGGTAATGTGGTAGTGGTGTAGTGTGCTGTGGTAGTGGTGTAGGGTACTGTGGTAGTGGTGTAGGGTAATGTGGTAGTGGTGTAGTGTGCTGTGGTAGTGTAGTTGTGGGAGGATATGAAACAGTTCACCGAGAGAATGCATGCATCGACGAGAGAATCTAGCTCAATTTTACTATCCACGCAGTCACCGTATTCACCAATGCCCGCGTCATCCTCCACCCACCCACCTCATTCACCAAGGCAAGTATCATCCAGCTCGCCCATCCTGCCGGTGACCCGATTGCCCCCTTCTTGCCCGCTGCCCACACCGTCACGGCCACCATCCCTACCACCATCCCTACCACCATCCTTACCCCCATCGCAACCGCCATCCCTACCACCATCCTTACCCCCATCGCAACCGCCATCCCTACCCCCATCCTTACCCCCATCCCTACCGCCATCATTATCCCCATCCCTTTTTTAATGTATATATATATTATTTATTTAAAAAAAAAACAAAAAAAAAGCAGGGTGACGGCAAGGGCATCTGCTACCGCGCGGTGGATGAGCTCTTCCGCGTGTGGGAGGCGATGCCTGTCCCTGAGGACGTGGCCTTCTCGGTGTCCATGCTGGAGATCTACAACGAGACGATCACTGATCTGCTGGCCGACGGAACCACCGCCGCGGGGTAAGACGCCGTGTGTTACTTGTCAGGGGTGAGCGCGTTCCAGCAGGTTTCAGCAGGTTGCAGGGTTCAACTGGTTTCAGCAGGTTCAAGGCGGTTCAAGCAGGTTCAAGCAGGTTCAAGCAGGTTCAAGCAGGTTCAAGCAGGCTTCAGCATGTTCAAGCAGGTTTAAGCAGGTTTAAGCAGGTTTAAGCAGGTTTAAGCAGGTTTAAGCAGGTTTAAGCAGGTTTAAGCAGGTTTAAGCAGGTTTAAGCAGGTTTAAGCAGGTTTAAGCAGGTTCAAGCAGGTTCAAGCAGGCTTAAGCAGGTTGAAGCAGGTTTAAGCAGGTTTAAGCAGGTTTAAGCAGGTTTAAGCAGGTTTAAGCAGGTTTAAGCAGGTTTAAGCAGGTTTAAGCAGGTTTAAGCAGGTTTAAGCAGGTTTAAGCAGGTTTAAGCAGGTTTAAGCAGGTTCAAGCAGGTTCAAGCAGGTTCAAGCAGGTTCAAGCAGGTTCAAGCAGGCTTCAGCATGTTCAAGCAGGTTTAAGCAGGTTTAAGCAGGTTTAAGCAGGTTTAAGCAGGTTTAAGCAGGTTTAAGCAGGTTTAAGCAGGTTTAAGCAGGTTTAAGCAGGTTTAAGCAGGTTTAAGCAGGTTTAAGCAGGTTTAAGCAGGTTTAAGCAGGTTTAAGCAGGTTTAAGCAGGTTTAAGCAGGTTTAAGCAGGTTTAAGCAGGTTCAAGCAGGTTCAAGCAGGCTTAAGCAGGTTGAAGCAGGTTTAAGCAGGTTTAAGCAGGTTTAAGCAGGTTTAAGCAGGTTTAAGCAGGTTTAAGCAGGTTTAAGCAGGTTTAAGCAGGTTTAAGCAGGTTTAAGCAGGTTTAAGCAGGTTTAAGCAGGTCCAAGCAGGTCCAAGCAGGTCCAAGCAGGTCCAAGCAGGTCCAAGCAGGTCCAAGCAGGTTTAAGCAGGTTTAAGCAGGTTGCAGGGTTCAACTGGTTTCAGCAGGTTCAAGGCGGTTCAAGCAGGTTCAAGCAGGTTCAAGCAGGTTCAAGCAGGTTCAAGCAGGCTTCAGCATGTTCAAGCAGGTTTAAGCAGGTTTAAGCAGGTTTAAGCAGGTTTAAGCAGGTTTAAGCAGGTTTAAGCAGGTTTAAGCAGGTTTAAGCAGGTTTAAGCAGGTTTAAGCAGGTTTAAGCAGGTTCAAGCAGGTTCAAGCAGGTTCAAGCAGGTTCAAGCAGGTTCAAGCAGGTTCAAGCAGGCTTCAGCATGTTCAAGCAGGTTTAAGCAGGTTTAAGCAGGTTTAAGCAGGTTTAAGCAGGTTTAAGCAGGTTTAAGCAGGTTTAAGCAGGTTTAAGCAGGTTTAAGCAGGTTTAAGCAGGTTTAAGCAGGTTCAAGCAGGTTCAAGCAGGCTTAAGCAGGTTGAAGCAGGTTGAAGCAGGTTTAAGCAGGTTTAAGCAGGTTTAAGCAGGTTTAAGCAGGTTTAAGCAGGTTTAAGCAGGTTTAAGCAGGTTTAAGCAGGTTTAAGCAGGTTTAAGCAGGTTTAAGCAGGTCCAAGCAGGTCCAAGCAGGTCCAAGCAGGTCCAAGCAGGTCCAAGCAGGTCCAAGCAGGTTTAAGCAGGTTTAAGCAGGTTTAAGCAGGTTTAAGCAGGTTTAAGCAGGTTTAAGCAGGTTTAAGCAGGTTTAAGCAGGTTTAAGCAGGTTTAAGCAGGTTTAAGCAGGTTTAAGCAGGTTTAAGCAGGTTTAAGGTGACGGTCCCGGCGCGAATTTTTTGGTGCCGAAAGAATGACTGTACCCGTCCGTACCGTGAAAAAGTTGTGCACGGTGCGCGCACCCCTGCCGGAGCTGGCCATGGCAACGTGCTGTCAGGCAAAACTAGACGAAGCTAGCATGCGGAATACAGAGAAATTGCGAGAATCTTGAAGACGATGAGTTTATGATGCTATTTCGTAGCTGGGATTGTGCGCTTTGCAATGTCGATAATTTTATTGATGATCATCGCCGCGGGGGTCCAATCCGAATTTTTCATCGTGATGAATAAATTAGAATGCATGCTGGCGGGGGTGATTGTCAGGTTTTATGGGCTTTACTCAGCGTCAAGGATGCGTTTGCATTGTTAATAGTAAAGCCTTAAAAAAATTGCTAGGCTTTGGCAAGATTTCCGTAATCATCGGCAAGACCCTCTCCAGGCTCGCGGGATGCGCGTTTTATCTTTCCATGGAAGGTTGGTCTTTCTTGCGCCGCTGGGCGAAGGACAATGCCGATAATGGTACGAACGTGTGCTCTGCGTCACTTATTGAATGTTTCGCTTCCTTCATGGGTTATCAGCGCAAGTTTTCGGCTTCTTTCCGTGCAGTTAGCGCCAGGTATAATGCCATTCCGTGCTGCGCATTGCCAGATTCCTGCCACCTTTCGGTGATTTTATCTATGTTGCATGGCTGGGACGTATCTAACCGTGAACCGTTGCATGTCGGCAAGTTGTCAGGGATTTGTTGAGTGGTTTCTTGGAAGGAGTTTGCTGACAGCACTCAGTTTTGTGTGAATATTGACGCAGTCTTTCTTAGCAGCGGCTTATTGTGCTAAGCGGCTCACAAGCTTGAGGTTGTTTCTTGACAAACAATTGCGCTGGAAAGAAAGGCGGTAGTGGGTGTTCTGAGGGGCATATTGCAAGGGTGGAGCTGCATGTAGGTAGGGGATACCGTTGTTTTCTTGGCCTCTCTCCCACCGAATTATGAGACAGCCCTGTCATATGCTAGCAAGGCAAAGTAACCATGGTAAGAAGCCCAGGCACACAGCATGTATGATAAGTATGCTTTCTCTGCGGACTGTCTGTTTGTTTGGGCAATCAGTGGATTTGACTTTCTAGAGTGTATTTGCATTGGACAGCGTGGTTTTGGTATGATGCTCACACCATAAACCTGGGATATGCTTTTGAGGTTTTGGCTAGACATGTAGAGCTACCTGCCTTGTTGCTGTGCACCCATGTATAAGATTGCCCGTGCCGAGGTTAGGCAAGGGCACATGAGGTGCTCAGCCACCTCCTCGTACGTTGTGCTCGAATTGGGCATGGTCTGGAGCCGTTTGGATGGCATAGGAAGTGTCAGTGTGCCTTAATATCACTATGCCCTCCTTAGCGTCTGCGCAGGTGGCCAACTGCCCAACGCTATTTCTTCCACGGTTGTAGTCAGAATGAGCTCAAACTTTTTTTTGAAAGGCCAGGGGTAAGCGCGGCGTGAACGCGGTATGCAAGAGTTCCCTGGCTGTCTAGAATTCCTTGTTATTTTTATTCTGTGCGAGAGAGCAAAAGCCGAGGGAGACAGGCTTGAGTGCTTCGGTGTGGCGTGAGCGCCTGGGGGATGTGCTGGTGTAAAAGAATGGGTTTTGTTATTTATGGCTACCCACCACATCCCCCCCAATACAAGGGGTTTGTGATGCTCCCCGCCACATGCTTCCCAACACATGCATGGACCAGCCAAGCTGGACCAAGAATCGGATCGATAATTCCCCAAGGTTCCGCACGGTTGAGGGAGAGCCAGGGCTGAGGGTGATTAGGCGCTCACTTAGTATCCGGCCGCCGAGAGCCATTGGTAAAGATTGTGACGAAGGGGGTAGTATTAGCATCCGTTTTTATATGGAACTTCACCACGCAGTCCTATGCCATTGGTGGCGAGAAATGGGTGCCCGTTGCTAGTGTTATGCCGAATACCCTTTTTGCCCTCTGAATCGGCACAACCCTACCGGTTGCGACCCAGTGGTTAGCAACGGTTGCTTTGAGTATTTCTACCCCGATCCGTCGCATTGTGCATGAAAACACTGGCTTGATGCCCCATCCATGCCCCCATCCGCGCCCCATCAACACCCCCATCCACGCCCCCATCCACGCCCCAATCCATGCCCCCATCCATCTCCAGAAAGAGTGTCGGCCCCCGCAAGCTCCACCCCCTGCTGGGATCCTCTGACGGTGCCCACATCGCCGACGTGACGTACGAGAGCGGCAGCGACCCGGCGTCCTTCTACCGGACGATCGCGCGCGGGCAGCAGGTGCGGGAACGGCTGGGCGGGCCGGCGGCCAGCAGCGAGCGGGGCGCGCGGGGCCACCTGCTCATCTCGTTCCGCGTCCAGCGAGAGGACAGGTGAGGTCAACAAAAACGAGAGGGCAGGTGAGGTCAACAAAAGAGAGGGGTCAGGTGATGTCTGCTTAAAGGAGAGGACAGGTGAGGGCGACAAAAAAGAGAGAACAGGTGAGGGCGACAAAAAAGAGAGAACAGGTGCAGGCAGCAAAAACAGGGTGTGTTAATAGGGTGTTGGAATTGGGTGCATGAGTAAGGTGTGTGGGTAGCGGGATGGATTTTAGGAGGGTTTGGGATGGAGTCTGGGATAGTTCCACGTCCAACAAGAGGATAGGTGAGGCGGGGAAGGAGGTGTGGGGGGGTACAGGCAATAGCGAATGGAAGGGCTGTTGTAGGGTCCAGCAAGAGGACAGGTGAGTGGGCAGTGGTGTCGGATGTGGCGAACGAAATGGTCATGGATTAAGACGCAGCGGGAGGACAGGTGAGTTTTGTATCGGAAGTAAACAAATCCTCGTTCGCCCTCACGTTCCCCATCCCAAGATAGCTGGCCAGCCACCCAGCAACAGCGTGGCGGGCGACGAGAGATGCTGCCAGCAGTTCTACCACCACCCGTTCACACACCAACCACCCAATCCACGCACACACCACACCAAGCACACTGCCCCTGTGGAACGACCTCTGGACCCGCCTACGAGCCCCTTCCCCCCCCCCCCCCCCCCCTGCCCTTCCCAGTGTGATGGGCGACGCGTGTTGCTCCCAGCAGTTCCGCTACCACCACCCGACTCACACACACTCACACACACACTCACACTCACACTCACACACACACACACACACACACACACTCACTCACACACGCGCTGTGGCTGGCGGAGCTGTCTTGTCCTCGTACTCCATCACGTACCGTGGCCTGCGCACCCACCCGCAGCGTGACGGGTGACGAGAGCTGCTCCAAGCTGTGGCTGGTGGACCTGGCCGGATCGGAGCGGCTGAGCAAGACGCAGGCGACGGGCGAGCGGCTTACCGAGTCCCTGCACGTGAACAAGTCGCTATCAGCGCTGGGGGACGTCATCTCCGCGCTCATCACCAAGAAGGTGAGTGTTCGCATGGCACGAAGTGGATGGGGCAGGCAGGGGTGTGAGCCCCTGCATGTGAACAAGTCGTTGTCCGCGCTGCGGGATGTGGGGAAAACAAAAAACTCTGCGCTCATCACCTAAAGTGTGGGTATCACAGTGAGGGGGCTACCTGACCAGAAGGGGCTGGGGGGGAGTGGGGTTGGTGGCTCTCCATCGTTGTCTCAGCTTTGGGCCATGTTGTATCCACCCTCTTCACCAATAAGGCAAGTTTGCTAGTCTAGGGCGTAGTGCTTCCCACCAGCAAGATGGGTTGATTGGTCCGTTGGCGATGTTGGTGATGGGTATTCATGTCAGCAGCTCGATGTTTGTTCGCGGCTGCAGGAGGAAGGGCACAGGCTCTCTGGTAATGGAGCGAGGAATGTTTTGGGTAGTCTAGGATGCCGGGTTTTCCCCCTTACTGCTCTTTGGGCAGCAGACCGTGCCAGAGGACCTGTGTTGTGTTCCTTCTGTTGCGTCTTGGATAGATCAAGTCACGGAATGGCCATGTGCATCTCAGCCATGCACTGGACGCCTCGTAACCATTCCATGTATATGTACTACACTGGTACACTTTCCTTCCCCTGTTGTCCGTCCCCCCCCCCCCCCCCCCCAGGTGTCGGTCCCCTATCGCAACAGCAAGCTCACACACGTGCTGAGCGAAGCGCTGTACGGCGACGCCAAGGTGCTGCTCTTCGTCAACGTCTGCCCGGGGGGGGCGGACGCAAACGAAAGCGTCGCCAGCCTGAACTTCGCAGCGCGCGCTCGCAGTGTGGAATCCAACCAGGTAGGCACCGTGGTTGTGGTGGCGGTGGTGGTCATGGTCATTCTAAGCACATTGACGGTGGTGGTGGTCACTGTTGGCACACAGGTAGTGATCACTGTAGGCACATGGGTGGTGGTCACTGTAGGCTCAGAGTTGGTGGTTACTGTAGGCCTGGCTTCCTAGTGTGGTGTGCAGGCCAATGCTAGGCATGGCATGCAGCCAGGAGACTAACCGAGTCGGCTTCCTTGACATGAGCAACCCACGTACGCATTGCTGACCCAAACCGCATTACCCCAACCCCCTTTTTTGCCTGGTCCACCCGCCGTTGCCTCCCCTGCATGCTCACGGTCTCCCCTTGCACACGTACTCACAGACTTCCCTCCCCCCCCTCTGTCGCCCCACTTACCTGCCCCCTTCCCCCCCCTCCCCCCCCCGCTTGACCACCCCGGCTTCAAAATTTTCACATGCCGTAGTGGCATGCAGGGCAACCGTGTAGCAACAAAGCAACGGATGCCACATCTTCCAACCGTGGCCCCACTGGTCCCACTGTTCTCATCCCGCTTGCATCCCTCAACCCACCTTAGCTGTGCCCTCTACAGCTGGTCAAGGAAACCCCCAGTGATGCTTCAGTAGCTTGTTCTAGCGAGGACATTCCCCTCCATCTACGGCTTGGCAAGGCAGCCCCCATTGGTATTGGATCGTGAAATGTTGCTCGCATTCCCGCAGGATGAGTGGGAGGCCACGATGAAATGGATGGATGACGAACCTTCATTCCTATCGCGACGTGCCCCATCATGCCCCACTGCCTCAACCCCCCATGATTGTGCATGTCCCACCGGACCACCACCGGACCACCACCGGACCACCTTGCTGCTGCGCAGGGCAACCGCGAGGCCATGAAGAAGTGGAAGGACGCAGCCGCGGCTGCGCGCAAGGAAGTGCTAGAGAAGGAGGCGATGTTGGCGGCGAAGGCGGTGGAGCTTGCGGGGGTGCAGGCCGAGGCGTTACGGCTGCAAGGGGACCTGGAGCAGGCGCACGCGCACATCCATGAGCTAGACGCGGAGAAGCTGGAGGAAGAGGAGGCGGCGCGGCAGCTGCGGTCTCAGCTGACAGCCACGCAGGTGGGGGGATGGTCTGTTGTACTAGCTTGGTTGCTCATGCGGTGGGGGCAGAGGCTCATACGGGCAGGTGACACTGCAAAGAGATGGCTGTGTGTGTTTGTTTGTTTATTTGTATGGTCGCTCGCTCGCTCGCTCGCTCGCTCGTTCTTTCGTTCGTCCGTCCGTCTGTCCGTCCGTCCGTCCGTCCGCCCGTCCGCCCGCCCGTCCGTCCGTCCGTCCGTCCGTCCGTCCGTCCGTCCGTCCGTCCGTCCGTCCGTCCGTCCGTCCGTCCGTCCGTCCGTCCGTCCGTCCGTCCGTCCGTCCGTCCGTCCGTCCGTCCGTCCGCCCGCCCGCCCGCCCGCCCGCCCGCCCGCCCGTCCGTCCGTCCGTCCGTCGGTCGGTCGGTCGGTCGGTTTGTTTGTTTGTTTGTTTGTTTGTTTGTTTGTTTGTTTTGTTGTGCTTGTTTGTTTGTTTACAGTGCATATGCTGTTTCCTCTATGGCTGTCTATTCTATACCATATACTTCATTATTTTGTCCTGACAGCCTGTAGCCTCCTTGCCTCCTTTACACCTTTTGCTGCTTCCCTCCCTGCTTCCCTCCCCTCTCCCTCCCCTGCTCCCTAGCTGCCTCAGTCCCTGCTTTCCTGATCGGATCCCCGCTGTCATCGTTGCTTCTCTCCACCACGTTGCTGCTGCTCCTGTTGTTGCCTTGTCTCCCCCACCCCCTTTTTTCCCTCCCCCCCTGTCCCTTTTCTGCCTCCTCCCACCCCTTCTTACCTCTCCCCCACCCCGACCTTTGCCTCTCCCCCCTCCCCCGGCCCCGCAGGAGACACTCTCCCGCCTGGAGGAGGAGTCCCGCGCGATGCTCTCCCGCTCCAAGCGCGAGTTTGCCGAGACGCTCGCCGCCAAGGACTCGGCGCTCACGGCGCGCGAGGGCGAGATCGCCGACCTCAAGGGGAAGATCGCAAAGCTGCTGCGCCGGTGCCGCGAGTCAGGGTCCCTGGGGGACGAGGACGACGACGCGCTCTGGCTGGACACAGGGGGCGAGGATGGGGGCAACGGGACGGATGACGGGGGCCCGGCGGGGTTGAATAGCACCCCCGGGGGCGGCGGGGATCTGTCGCCCTTGGTCGCGAATGCAGACGGCACGGGGAGCGGGCCGGGGAGCCGCAACACGACGCCCGCGCGCGGGAAACGCACGGGGAAGAAGCGCATCCCCTCGAGGGCAAACGTGCTCAAGGCCGAGAGCCAGCAGCTGCAGGTAGGGGCGGGGGAAAGGGCAGCAGATGCAGCTATGAAGGGGGGATGAGGCCTGCACGATGACTTTCGCATCGCCTTGTCCAAGAAGCTGGTCAATGCCTGCCGGCTGGTCTGGGTTATCATTCTTGTCAATGCCTGCAACCCCCCCTCTTGTGACAGTTGTTGTACCAGAAGCACTGCGTGATGATCGCGGCACAACCTTCGCAAACATTTTGAGTGCTGGCTGGGCTCATGCATGTGTTCCCCTCTTCCTCTACAGGACAGTCTCCAGAAGCTGCCATGATATGTACTCTAACGTCACTGGTTTGCATACCGCTCATAATAGCATAGATACGATACTACTTATGGCCCTTGTATCAGGACAGCTAGCAGAAACTGCTGTATGAACTTCACGATTTTTCCTTGTCTTTCCTGGACTTTCTGGCCAATGCCCGTGTATCCCTCAAGAGTGAACGGGAGGGGTACCAGACGCTGCGTGACAACCCCGTGATGGTCTTCACCAACTTCATTAATTTTTTCAGCGTGATGCCGGCTGCTGGCTGGCGCAATCTTCTTCCTTCCCCCGCGGGACAAGTACCAGAAGCTGCTTGGCGTGATGATCACCTCGATCAATAATAATTAATACCTTTATGGCCTATGCCACAACCCCCTCCCTTTGTAATGTAACACAGGACGAGTACCAGAAGCTGCGCGACGACAAGACGGCGCTCGAGGGGGAGCTGCGCAAGCGCGACGAGCTCATCCTGCGGCTCAACAAGGAGAACGAGCGGCTCTTCCTGCGGCTGACCGAGGGCGTGGACGGCGCGGCCACTCCCAACGCGGTCGACACCCAGAAGCTGATCCAGGACGCGTTCCACGCGACGCAGGCCGCGCGCAAGGGGGAGAACAACGGGGCCGAGGACGTGGGCCAGGACAGCGGGTCGGAGGGCGGGGAGTCGCCGGTGTCTGCGTACAACACTTTCGGCGAGAACAGTGCGAGCAACGGGAACGCCCCCGCCGCGCCGGGCAGCGCGCGGAAACTCAGCACGCTCTCCCCACTCTCGGCAAAGGTCCGGGGAGGGGACGCCGCGGGCGGTGCGGCCGCGCAAGTCGAGGGCGTGGGGGTGGCGCACCCGCCGTCCTCGGCCGCGGCCACCGCCGGCGATGAGAAGACGATCCAACGGGAGACGCTGCGGCTTCGTCGGGAGCTGGAGGCGCTGTGCAAGAGCCTCAAGGAGTTTGACCCGAAGACGATCCGCGAGCCAAAGGGGGTGGAGGACGCCGTCTCAGCGCTGCTGCGGCGCGGGCTGGACGTGGGACAGCAGGCCCGGTCCCGCGTCGGCGGAGAGTTTTCGACCGAGACGCTCGCGACGTTGCGGCTCCCGCTCATGGGCTTTATCCGTCGGATGGAGCCGTACAAGGTGCTCAAGGGCGCTCAGGTGGCGGACGTACGCATCATGTATATCCGGGACCTGCAGGCGCAGTACCCAGGCAAGATCGGGGTTGGGGACCATAATGCTGCGCGCTGCGCGCCCGATTTCCTGGAGATGCACCCCGCGGCGGCGTCTACCCCGAGAAAGAGCACGAGCAATCCGCTCTCGTGCGCCCGCCCCAGCACGCTCGCGCAGGCGCCGCCGCTGCCCATGGCCCCTCAGCCGGCGTCGGCGCAGGCAGGCACAGGCCGGACAGGTGGCGGCGCGGCGACGCTCGTAGCGGTGCGTCCCGTGACAGCTCCCAGCACGCGCATGGGCTTCTTCAGCCGCAACAACAAGAAGGACGAGAGCAAGGGCAAGGACGAGGTCGCCACCCAGCTGGCGGAGCTACGCAAGGTGGCGCACGACGCCGCATTGGGGAACCGCCCGCTGGCGCTGCTGCTTCTGCACAAGGATGTGGTCAGCGTGGAGGACCAAGTGTCCGAGTGGCTCGGGGACCACTTCCCGTTTCTGGCGCGCATCAAGGACCCCAAGCAGGGCCTGCCGGCGTTCTCGGACGCCATCGTGGGCGGCTGGCGCGACGGCATCGGTACCACGTATGGATTCTCGGGTGATGAGACGGGGCTTCTGCTGGCGGACTACACGCAGCAGGCGTACGAGATCCGGCTGGCGGCGATCGAGGCGGAGGCGGCGCCACTGCTCGAGCGCCAGGTGTCATCGCTGGAGGACGTAAAGCAGCTGCGGGAGCAGGCGGAGGCTTTTGAGGCGCGGTGGGAGAAGCTGCGGACCGAGTGTGTGGAGGACATCATGGTGGGTGGCCGCTCCTGTGGAACAAGGAGTGTGTGGAGGACATGACGGTGGGTGGCCGCTCCTGTCGAGCGGCGGGTTAAAGCGAGTTAAGACAAGGGAAAGAAATTGGAAGACGCACATGGTGGGTAATCAGGAAAGGAAGACCGGAAAAAGAAGACACGCATGGTGGATGATCCGGTCCAATATTTCAGACGGACACGTGAACATGTCAGTGTGTATGTCCATGGGGTTTGTCGGTATCATGTCCACCATGTTTGCACACTGGCGTGTATGTTATGTACGAGTAGATATTGACGCATCACCAACGTCCAAGGATGCCTGGTGTACTCTTTGCAGACATGGAGCCTTGCAGATGCAGACATGGACAACCATATTTTGTGTTTCTTATGCCGGTGTCCACCTATCTCACCCGTGTATTTCTCTGTGCCTTCATCTGCTCATGTCGACCGTGCTCCAGAGAAACGACAGGGAGCCCAAGTCCTTTACGTATGCTCACACATGATGATCCTGGTTATAATTGTGATTCTATGCCCCAGGTGCGCTACAAGGGGGCCAAGGTGTCGTATCGGTGCTGACACCTATCAATGATTCCAACTACAATCGCAATATGATTCCAACTCCAATTGCAATTGTATGCCCCAGGTGAGCTACAAGGAGACAAAGGCTGGCACGCCCGTGGGGGGCACCACGATCACCAAGCTCGCCGCGGTGGTCAAGTCGCTCAAGACGCTGGAGACGGTCATCAAGAGCACCGAGGTGGGTTGAGGGTGCTACGCACTTTTGATAATCATGTGCGGGCGGGCGGGTGGGTGGGCCGTTGGGTGGGGGGGGGGGGGGGGGTGGGTGGGTGGGGTGGGTGGGTGGGTGTGGGTGGGTGGGTGGGTGTGGGGGGGGGGGGGGGGGGGGGGCGGGGGCGGGCGGGCGGGCGGCGGGCGGGCGGGCGGCGGGCGGGCGGGCGGGCGGGCGGGCGGGCGGGCGGGCGGGCGGGCGGGCGGGCGGCGGGCGGGGGGGCAGACGGGCGGGTTGGTCGATGGGTGGGTGGGTCGTTGGTCGGGTGGGTCGTTGGGTGGGTGGGTGGGTGGGTGGGTGGGTGGGTGGGTGGGTGGGTGGGTGGGTGGGTGGGTGGGTGGGTGGGTGGGTGTGGGTGGGTGGGTGGGTGGGTGGGTGGGTGGGTGGGTGGGTGGGTGGGTGGGTGGGTGGGTGGGTGGGTGGGTGGGTGGGCGGGTGGGCGGGCGGGCGGGCGGGCGGGCGAGTGGGCAGGCGGGCGTGTTGGTGGGTGGAGGCATGCTCGTGGTTGGGCACGGGACTGGGGGTGGTTGACTCCACGCGCCGGAGACGGTCATTAAGAGCACCGAGGTTTATGGGGTTGGAAGCACCAAGGTGTGTGGGGGTGGGAAGCATCGAGGTGAGGGGGTGGGAAGCACCGAGGTGTGGGGGTGGGAAGCACTGAGGTTCGAGGCACTTTGAGACTTGCGGTAATAACGGGTTGCTTCTGCGCATGTGCGTGCTTGGCTATGGTGTTGCATGGTGAGGTCACCCCTTGACTCCTGTCGCCGTCCCTCCCCTGCCCCCCGGTGTCACTCCCCGGCTGGGTCCCCAGCACAAGTGAAACTTGTGAAGTAGTTCAATATTTTGGAGAAACAAATCCTCTAAACATATCTGTCCCCCTTTGATTCCCTCATCACCCCCCCGCCCGTTTGCAGGAGATTGCGGCATCGCTCAAGCAGCGCGGGTTGCACGCGTCCAAGTTCAAGCAGATGCAGGTGAGTGTTTGTGCCGTTGGTTCAAGGCTCAAGTTGTGCCGTTCAAGGGACGTCGCAATGCCTGAAATTCATGCATTCTCTCTCACAAGTGGTTGGAGGTGGGCGTGCGACGGGTGGACAGGTGGCGGGTAATGCCAATCAACTTGCAGCCATCATTCCTGGCTTCAACTTGAGTGGGCCTGCGTGGTTGCGCGAGGCGCCGTGAGCCCCCCCCCCCCCCTTCCTCCCCCGCCCTTTGATGGGGCGCTTCCCGCCGCACGGTTTAGACCATCTATGCTGCCACGTCTGCTGTGACTACCTGGTGAGCGAGATGCTGTCCAAGACCCACCCATGCTGCCCTATGTCTTACCCTTACTTGTGACCTGTGTCTTACCCTTCTGTCCATGCCTTCACCTCGATGTCCTTGCTCATCGGTTTCCTCTATATTTGCCAGGTGCGCTGCGACTACATGGAGAGTGAGATGCTGTCCAAGATGCGCCCGATGGAGAAGGAGACGGCGCGCGCGTGTATCACCACCGTGAGGCGGCTCGTCGAGGAGCGGCGTGACGCCATGCTGGCGTCCCTACGGGACGAGGTGGCGGCAGGGGAGGCGCTGGTGGGACCCGACGGATACGCCGAGTGGGCCGAGGTGAGCTGAAATATGCCTGCTAGTCCCGGCTGTCTCATGGATGCTAGTATATTCGTACTCTGGAGTATCTTCCTTTTTGTAATAAGATCGCGTAATGTGAACTCATTGAATCGCGTAATGTGAACTCATGAAGTCATTACTCAGGGGCACGGATACGCCAAGTGGGCCGAGGTGAGCCTAGCCAAGGACGCCTGCCGCTACTATCAAAGAAATGTCAAGATACAACCCGTGCGATAATCTTTACTTAAGGAATGTAGCTGTATTGCATGGCCGCAGGGGAGATGCGCGTGGAGACTGACGGACGTGCTGAGCTGGGCTGCTCTTTTGCAGCCATCCCTTGGCTTTCTGCCATGGACACTCCTTGTCGTTATCTGCTGGCGTATCCATCCGTGCCGGCACTGGAGCCATTCACCTTCTCATGCCTGCCCCTCCCCTTGCTTCGGGTATTGACGCCACCTGCCCATCCCCTGCCCTCAGGTCAAGTTCTCCGTCGGCATGGTTGTCGCTAACCCTCCCCTTCTGCTTTCTCCCTGCCCTCACACGCCACCTCCCCATCCCCTGCGCTCGCACACCACCTCCCCATCCCCTGCGCTCGCACGCCACCTGCCCATCCCCTGCCCTCACACACCACTTCCCCATCCCCTGCTTTCACGCGCCACCTGCCCATCCCCTGCCCTCACACACCACCTCCCCATCCCCTGCCCTCACACACCACTTCCCCGGCCCCGGCCCTCACGCCCCACCTGCCCATCCCCTGCCCTCGCACGCCACCTCCCCATCCGCTGCCCTCACACACCACCTCCCCATCCCCTGCCCTCGCACACCACCTCCCCATCCCCTGCCCTCACACACCACCTCCCCATCCCCTGCCCTCACGCCCCACCTGCCCATCCCCTGCCCTCGCACGCCACCTCCCCATCCGCTGCCCTCGCACACCACCTCCCCATCCCCTGCCCTCACACACCGCCTCCCCATCCCCTGCCCTCACACACCACCTCCCCATCCCCTGCCCTCGCACACCACCTCCCCATCCCCTGCCCTCGCACGCCACCTATCCATCCCCTTGCTTGCCCTCAGGTCAAGTTCTCGGTCGGCACAGGAGCCAACGCGGCGCCGCTCGTTATTCTGGCCTCGTGCAACGCTGAGCGCGACCTGGTCGTGAAGACGCCCGCGCGCGGACGCAAGCCGGTGGTGCCCGTGCCCGGTGGGTGGATACATGTACAGAACATGTACCATACATGCATGTATAGAACACGAGGGGGGATGAGTTACGGATGCAAGCCGGTGTTGCCCACGCCCGGTGGGTATAATTACAGCCGTATGCCACGATCTGGTGTGGCTTCTCGCCGCTTGTTGCTGATCTTGGCGCCCCAAGCTTCTCTCCCTAGCCAGTTTTCATCCCGTTGTCTTGAGAATCCTCGTAGCTTGTCGTTATGCTTGTCTGTGGAATCCCTTTGGCCCTTCTCTCGGCTTCCCCCCGCGCCCCCACCCCACCCCACCCCACCCCGCCCCCCCTGACTGGCCTTTCCTTCGCCCCTGTGTATCTACATTTCCTGATCTATTTTTATACTGCTTTCCGCCCCACCCCATTGATATCCCACAACACCCATGCCTACACATGCTTTTATGTTTTAAACTTAGTATGCACGGGTTACTTATCTGTTTTACTCATTCCTTACATCCTTCCCACCCACCAACCCATCACCTCGCCAGGCACACCCGGCGACAAGGGTGAGAAGATCTCGGTGATGCCCCCCCCCACGCAGCTGGACGGGCTAGAGATGGAGCAGATCGACGCCAAGCTTGCGCACCTGCCCGTAGCGCTGTGCGCTCTGGCCATGGCGCGCACCGCTGAGGGCACGCGGGCGCGCTACGCCAAGCTGTACGCGACGCTGCTTGAGCGAGTGCCCGCGCTTCGCGGCGCGCCGCGCGGCATGGGCCCTGCCACCAAGAGCATGCCCCAGCTCGTCTCCCCGGCCTCTTCGACGGACCTCGCACTCGCGGCCACCGCGGTGAACACGCCGGGCGCTGGCGCGCCGGATGTCAAGAAGAAGCTGCTGGCGGACGCTTGACGGGGGCGATGCCACGAGGGCGCGACGCGTAGGGCCCCTACGGTGCAATTCATTAATTAAATCACTCGAAGACTGCCGCGAATGCGCGATCCGAGGGGCCACAGGGAGGGGCAAGGGCCACGAATGGGCGAGGCGTCCGGCGTCAATGCATTGGGCAACGAATGGGGAACGTGTAGGGCCACACATACGCTATACATAGGGCCACGTAAGGGCGAGGGCAGTAGGGTAAGGCCATCAGAGGGCAATACATCAGGCCACAAGAGGGCAACGCACTTACCAAATGGGAATTAGGGCTGCGACCATGGAGGGCTAACAAAAGGGGGATGGTAGGTTACGAATGGGCGATGCATCGGGCCAAGGCGGAAGGGCAACATGTAAGACCCAGGCTCATGGATGTGGCTGAAAGCAAAAGCCACCTCCAGCCTGAAAGCAGCAGGCTGGATGTGCAGGCGGATGCGTGAGGCTGAGATGAATGGTCGAGGTGTAGGCCAAAGTGACTTGTCTCTTTTGCGCTGTGGTGGGTTTGTATTGGATGACACGACCCTAGAGTCCTTGGAAAGAGGTCCAGGTTGTCGAGGGCACCGTGGGTCAGTGGGGCAGGGCCTGGAGAAAAGCTCGGTTACCAAACGCAAGCATGCCACGCCCGGCATGATGCCCAGATGCTGCTTTGGCGTGGGTCTAACTGAGATATTACAATAGGCCACAGTTGTAAGTACACTAATATTGAGTAATGAAGTAAACACATGCCCCCATCGGCAGTCACGGGGCATTCTTCTATGAAACACACACCCTGATCAAGCAAGATATGTCCGGCCCCACTGTCTAGGTAATCTTAGTAAGTCAGTACTTGCGTGTCATGCGCATAAGCTTGAGTACTAATTAATTAATAATTAATTAATTAATTAGGAACATGACTCCGTTGGGAGTACATGTTGCGCATAGCCCTGAGAAGGGGCATATGGCCTTTAATACAGTCTGGGCTACTTCCTGCAAGGGTAGGGTGTAAACTACTCTCGAAGTGGACACGTGTGTAGTACCCGGAATATGCCCGGAATATGCCTGGAATATGCCAACTCGCCACTCCTACACACACAGATCTCGAATGATTTATTAATCAACATCACTCCGTTGGGAGTAGATGTAGCACATAGCCCTGAGAAGGGGCATATGGCTTTTAATACATTCTAGGCTACTTCATGCAAGGGTGGGAATGTAAGCTACCCCTGCTCTAGGTGCACCAGGGCACCCGCACCCTCATGGTCTATCACGCTATGCCCGGGTAAGGGGGGAGCATGCCTGTGAGGGGGAAGATCATCATGGCTATACAAAAACTAGAGCGTGGCATCTCAGCAGAGAGCAGCTCTCTGCATGGGCACAGCATTACTAAATAAAACTAGGCATCGTCTGGAGTGTGGCTCATCATAGGCACACATGTACATGATTACATAAAGCGCGTGGCTTAGCTGGAATAGGGCCTCTAGGAGGCGTACATGTACATGGCCACGGTCTATCTATTCTACACTACTACTGCTGTATTCCCCTAAGCTGGGGCGTCTGGAGTCGCTGGGGCCGCGGGGGTCGCCTGCCAGGGCTTGTGGCCGACGTAGATGGCCGCCCCCTTCCAGTACACCGGCTGCCCCGCCTTGGTCTGCCGGAGCTGGAGGTAGGTCGGCCATAGCTCCCGTCGCCGTTGTTGCTGCGCCAGGGTCAAGTCGTCATCAAGGGTGAAGAGAGTCTTCTCGAGCCGCTTGCGGCGTCTGAGAAAAGAAATCTTGTCCGCCGGGGTCTTAAAGGTGAGAAGGAGCGGGGGCGGCCCTGCCTTACCCCGCGCGCGGGGAAGGCGGTGGGCGGCCAGCTCGATCTCACCAGTAAGGCCCATGCGATCAAGGATTTCTCTCTCAAAAGCACGCGCAAGCTTCTCGGAATTCTCACCTTCCTCCATCTTGAGATTCTTGACAATGACGTTGAGGCTGCGCTTGGCGAGCTCGGCCTCCTCGCGGAGGTCAAGCGTCTGCCGTTGAAGCTGGGCTGCGACGGCGGAGGTGGTGGAGGTGGTGTGTTGCTTAAGCATGTCCGCCCAGGTGGTGATGGGAGGAGCATCGCCGGCCAGGCCAGCCGGGGCTGGCTTGGCGGCAATGTCCTTCACCGCCTGGGCGGTGAGGCCTGCGGTGTTCTGCAGAACCTCGATAGCAATGGCGTTGTCCTTAAGGCGCTGGTCGATGTCGCGGAGCTGGGCGGTGATGGAGTCGGTGGAGGCGGAGGGAGGGGGGGGGTGGAGGCGAGGAGGGCGGCGGTGGCGGTGGGGATGGTGGGGAGCTCAGCAGCCAGCGTGCCGCCAAGTGCCGCCACATCTGCAGCAATGGGCGTCACGTGCTGTGAGAGGGCGGCGTGGAGGTGGTGGACGAAGGTGGATTCGGTAATGGGGGCGGGGTGCAGAAGGTCCTCGGCCGAGCGCTTAGTGAGGGTAAAGAGAGCTGCGAGCTGAAGGCGGGGGCGAGACCAGCCGGCCAGGTTGGTGTCGACTGGGCGGTCTGAGACGCGGTGGGAAAACCGGCCGTCAACTCCGTTGCGAAAAAAACTGGGTGTTGTAATTGAGTTGCTGGCACAGGGCCAGCAGTGAGGCGTGTGACCCGTAAAACACGAGCTCCAGTATCTTGATGGGTGGCATGTCGAAAAAGGCAGGCCTGTTGACGTCGAAGGTGGTAAAGAGCCTGTCGACGTCAAAATCGCGCTCAGACCAGCTCGGTTCGGCTGGGCGGCTGCGTTTTGGCTCAGGCGAGGCTGAAGGCGAGGCAGGAAGCCCGGGAGGGTGCTGGACGACCACCAGTGCGCGACTAGTGGCAGCACTGCCTTCCGGCCCTGATGGCGAAGCTGCAGCCGGAGCTGCAGACGTATTTTCATTGCCGAGCGCAGCCGCCAGCCTGCGTTGCGTCGAGGCGCGTTTATTCGCCATATAGTGCGTTATAGCTTTGGAAAATTATATCAGCATGTGCGTCTTAGAAAGACGAAGCGATTGTGATATTCACAGCTGAATTCGGGGCTCAAACGTGAAAGTTATGAGCTCCGACAGCCATGGCTACCTCGTGGCTCGTGGCTCGTGGCTCGTGTTACACCCATCAACATGAGTATAGAACTACGAATGATTTATCTAGAACCAAATCTGACAGGCTTGCATCACTCCCCGGAAAGGAGAACTTTTGCGGATGACTGTAGGTGTCAGTTGGCGATGCCTTAGGATCCGGAGACGTCCGTCCTATAGTCAGCAAAAATTGGTGCGAGAGGTCCCCAGTTCGATTCCGGCCTGGAATCATTTGCAGATCGCGTTTTCCGCGGATCGGCACTGAACGCAAATGGTTTTCACCTTTGCGGCGTGCCAAATCAGAATACATGCACCTGCTCTAGGTGCACCAAGGGCACCTGCACCACCGTGATCTATTGCAGAGCCCAGCCCAACTAAGGGGGGCCCGTCATGGGGTGGAAGATCAGCATGGCTATACATAAGCTAGGGCATGGCGTCTCAGCAGAGAGTTGCTCTCTGCATGGGCACAACATAACTCAATAAAGCTAGGCATCATCTGGGGTGTTGCACATCATAGGCACACATGTAACTGGGACGGAGTACTAAGCTCATCTCATACTAACGGAGTACTACGCTCATCTCATTAGAAAATAGGTGGCAGAGTAAAATTAAATTAAATTAAATCATAACATGCCTCCGTTGGGAGATCATGTTGTAGCACATATTCCTTGATGGATGGGTGGAGTGGAGGAAGCCGCGTAATCGAACTAACCTAACTCTAAGCTATCTAGTCTGGAAAATCCTATAACTACACTACTCAGCAAAACGTGGCAGAGTCGGGTGGCAGTTTACACCAACCACCTGCACGTTGTCGCCTAGAATGTATTGAAAACCGTACGCCCCTCGCCTCAGCTGGCGCCTCAGCCAGATCTGAAGGTGCTCCGCATTGTGCTGAAGCTAGGATGCCGACAAGATGTCAGCAGCAGAGCAGGCCGCTATGTCGCACATGGATGACTTTCTGGCCGTCTTCGACGCCAGGGGCAGCCGACAGCAGTTACTCGCCATTCCGACGCCGGGTGATATTTCAGTGATCCTCCGCGGTGTCGCTGCCAAGTATCGCCTGGCTGCCCGCACCAGTCCCCACCTTGCCTCCGCGCCGACAGCTTGCTGTCCACCGTCACGCACCGGCCGACAGTCGGGTCGCCGCCAGGCATGCAGATGCTCCGCCGCAACAGGGATCCGACCGCCAAACCTGGGCTGCAAGCAGGTCTGAGGGCCGCCTACGAGCAGGCTGAGAAGGCAGACGCTCAGCAGATGGTCAAGGACCTGCGCAGCTGCCAGCAGAAGCACGACGGCAAGGGGGCCTGGTTCTGGTACAAGCGCCTCGGGCACCCGCATGGCCTCGGCCGGCCCCACCGCCACGACGTCCCCGGCACCCCAGCCAAGCGGCTTCGTACCTGGGCCGCGGCCACGGCCGAGGTCGTGGGGGCAGCTGCGCCGCCCCCGCCCCTGCTCCCAGCCGCCCGCCGCCCGCCCGGCCGCCCTGGCCGGCCCCGCTGGGCCCCCGGCCCCGCCTAGGTCAGCGGCGGACTACCTAGTCCCCCCGCTGGTCGGCCCACTTGGCGACCCGTCCGACATGCCTCCTTTCACCTCTCGCGAGGTCACGGAGGCGGTCCGGCGCCTGCGTTATGACGCAGCCACCAGCTCCGACGAGATTCCTGCCGCAGTTGTGAAACTTGCAGCCGAATTCGAGGACACCGCGGTGTTATGCTGCTCTTCCGGGACAGCTGCAACCGCCTTCTGCTTTCGTCGCAACCACCTCCAGCGGCCTGGCAACACAGTTTTCGCACGATGCTGTACAAGAACAAGGGGTCGCCAGCCCGGACCCCGGCAACATTAGTGCTGCCATTCAAAGTGCCCCCCTCAAGCTTCTTATGCGGCTCATCCTGCACCGCCTGCGCACGGCCCTGGACGGTCACCTCTGCGAGACTCAGCACGGCTTCCGTGATCCGGGTCGCAATACAGTACAGGCGCTCTTCGCTACTCGCCGACTGGTGGAGGAAATGCAACGCCTTCAGCCTGGTGAGTCCCCTTTGCACCTTGTGCTGGTGGACTTCATCAAAGCCTTCGTTTCCGTTTTCTGGCCTGCGCTTTGGGACATCCTCGAGCTGTTCCGGATCCCCCGCCCCCTTATTGCTGTCATCCGCAACCTGTAGGCCGGGCCCACTTCAAATGTTCCGAAAAGTGTGACACTTTTTGTCGTTTTTTTGACTTTTTCGACGATCGTCACTCTGCAGAGTGATTCGTCGTGCGAAATCGTGCGAAATTGTGCGAAATTTGCTGAAATCGTGTGAAATTTGCTGAAATCGTGCGAATTTGTGCGAAATTTGCTGAAATCGTGCGAAATTTCATGTGAAAAATGTCGACGGTAAAAAATTTTGATGTGCACAACGTGTGTGAATTCATGCGAAATTTTGTCAAACGTCACTCCCCAAAACGACCCTTGGTTGAAATCCATGCGAAATCGTGCGAAATCATGCAAAATTGTGCGAAATCGTGCGAAATCGTGCGAAAATGTGTGAAAATTTTGCGAAAATCACGCGAAAATCACGCGAACTCGTGCGAAATTTTTTTTTTTTTTTGCGAAAATAGCGAAAAAGTGTCACACACTTGGCTTGGACGGCGGAACATTTGAAGTGGGCCCGGCCTGTATGAAGGGTCCACCACTTCGGTGCGCACTTTTTACGGGACCACGCCACCATGCCCTTTACAGAAGGGTGTGTGGCAGGGCTGCGTGCTGTCGCCCTACAGTACCTGTTCATTATTGTGGTCGAATACGTAATGATTCAGGCGCGCAAGCGATTTGCCCGCATCGTGGCCTAGGGAACCAGGGGTGCAGGTTGCTATAACCACTTGACTGGCATGGCGGAGCGGAAACGGAGATTCTGCTGGCAGACATCATCTACGCAGACGACACCACCCTCTTCGAGGACACTGGGCATGTGCAGACATGGCTTCAATGACTGCCTGGCTATCGAGGCCCGTGCAGTGGGGCTTGAGGTCAGCAAGAAGACAGAGGCCCTGGCGGTTGGGCTCACCCACTCACCGCCACCCCTCTATCTCCTCGACGGCTCTCGAGTCCTGTATCGGGACCGCGTCAAGCTGCTGGGCAGCCTGCTCCCCAGCTGCGATCGAGGTTGATGTGGACCATCGCATCTCCCGGCCTCGCCTGCATGGCACGCTTCACGCCAGTACCGGGCCCTGTGGCGCAAGCCCCTGGGCAAGATCGAGAAACAGGACCTGTTCAAGGTCCTCGTCCTTCCTGTTCTCACGTATGGGGCCGCGAGACGTCGGGACACTCACCGCCGACCTGGCCCGCAAGCTAGCTGGACGGCGCGGTCACCAACATGATGCGTTCCATTTTCAGAGTAGGATATGCTGCTCATGTCTGCAATGATGTTGAGGACCTGTACCAGGGCATGCCATATATCACCAGCACCATTAAGCAGCGGCGCCTGCAGCTAGTAGGGCACCTAGCTCGCACCAACCAGGTAGACACCTCACGTGGCCCCCCCGCAGGACTGCGACCAGCTCAGCCTGGCCGGCACCTCCTGACGTGGGCCGGGCCCCGTGATGTTAGACGCCGCAAGGCCCGCACCTTCAAAGAACAGCTAGTACTAAGAGGACATGGGGGGCCTAGGCCTCTCCGTGTCATTTGGAAGAAGATGATGGACAAGGCCAAGTGGGCCCAGGTCATAGAGGACAACGAGCGGCCCCCCCCTGTGGGGAAGCGCCCGCGCGTGTGCAAACCCGTGGGAGGCACGCCAGGGCTGTATAGATAGATGTTGTAGTTAGAATGCTGTTAGATAGATGTCGTAGGTAGCTGATGTAGATAGCTTAGACCGGTAGTAGGACTGTTTGCACCCACCCATCCATCCAATGATCGGGGTTAATTAATGCTCCGTGACTCCCCAACGGGAGCACGAGTCTAATTAATTAATTAATATGCCCCTTCTCAGGGATATGTATTACATATATTCATTGAGAAGCTGGTAGCCACGTGGCTGGGGCCTCCCTCACGGCAGGTTACACGGCGGACCGGGCGGAGCGGGCCAAGCTCCTGGCCTACGGCGACGTCGGGCACCATCGTGTGGTGCCCTTTGTCCTGGCCGGAGGAGTTTGGGGCCACTGATGGGGCCCCTGACCTCCGCCTTCTTCAAGGAGTGTTGCCGGCTCCGGGAGGACCGGCTGGACCTGGAGGGCCACCGGGCCCCATGGTCGGCGCGGACCTGGACGTCATATTGGCGTCAGCGCTTGTCGGTGGCGCTGACTCGGGCCATGGCTGACATCATGCTCCGCCGTACGCGGGCTGATTTTGCGGTGCAGCAGGGCTATTAGGTTCCTCCGGCCGTTAGGAGTTTCCATTGGTCTTATATTGTAGTATACTAGCTTTGACATGGCTCTGTACATATAGGTTTATAGCTGGGCGTTTGCTTTGGTTTGAGTGATTTCACTCTGCTGTAAGTAATTATATTTTTAACATATATTCATTGAGAATGATAAATTACGGAGGTGAGATTGGCATGCAACAGAAGGAAACCCCCCAAAAGAAGAAGAACCCTAAGAAATTAATAGTAATCTGACACGGACATCGAAGGATCACGCCTGCACAAGGCAGCTGCACAAGGTACAACTAACTACATCACCAAACTACGACACGCAGCAACATCGCTGCCGGCCTACCATGCAGGCCTGGAAGGGATCTGGACTGCACGGGTCGCGACAAAGTCGGCCCGGGTGCGGCGGCCGAATAACTCATTAGCCACGGTGCACGGAGGGCGAGTGACAGGCGCTGCCGCGCCATTACGAGGACCACGTGCGGGCAGACCTCGGGGCGGTCTGACCCTCGAGGTCGAGGCGGTCTTCACGGCGCTGGCCGGTGAGCACTCGTGGAAAAACTCCGCCGTCTTGGGGCCCATGGCCCCGAACTCCTCAAGGACAAAAAAGGGGATATGACCTGGTGGGGCCCCACATTGCCGTAGCTTAATAATGGTGGCAACTGCGACGAAAAATGGCTGACGACGGTATGGCTGACGGCGGAGCTCAGATCTTTTGTGTCTGAGCCCCAAATTCAGCCAGACCACTTGCATTCGATGCGCTTTTTAAGGACGCACTTGCCAGTATAATCGGTTACGGCTGAAGAAACGCAGTATCGAAAAAGTTACGCACGTGAAAAGTAGCTGTATGACGACGTACTCCAAAAGCAAAACGAGGTTTAATTGGAAAAGGAGCTCAGTTCCGGATCGCAGCCTTATCCACTTGTGCATCGTCCTTGCCCAGTCGACTGGGCCCGCAAACCCATCGCTGGCCAGCAAACCCATCGCCAAGCGCCTCGCCACAGCCCAAGAAACCATACATGCTACGACATAAAAAATTAATTAATGAATTAATTAAACTCGTGCTCCGGTTGGGGAGTGACGGAGCACCGAAGTGCTTTTTATCCCTGTGTGTGTGTGTGTGTGTGTGTGCACAACAGGGAGAAAGGGCAGAGACCGGCCCCTTTAGTTATTATAAATAGTGACGGAACCTTTTTGCCACTTGGGCAATTAGGTCCGTCACTATTTATCCGGCGAAAACCACTCGCCGGCATCTATTCCGCGTTAAGTTCACGTACGTGAACGTGGCGCGGAATTGATGCCGGCGAGTGGTTTTCGCCGGATAAATAGTGACGGACCTAATTGCCCAAGTGGCAAAAAGGTTCCGTCACTATTTATAATAACTAAAACGTCGTAGTGTGGGGGCCGATATCTATCGTACCGCTGATGCCTACTGCAGTACCGAATCTCGCCTTAACGATATTCCAACCGGGCATATTTTTCCCTTCTGGCACTTTCGTTTGGCCTTCTGGTATCCGGTATTCGGAAATACCCGTGTCACCACAGGGATTCGAACCCCCGACTTACGAGGTCTTAGTTATTATAAATAGTGACGGAACCTTTTTGCCACTTGGGCAATTAGGTCCGTCACTATTTATCCGGCGAAAACCACTCGCCGGCATCAATTCCGCGCCACGTTCACGTACGTGAACTTAACGCGGAATAGATGCCGGCGAGTGGTTTTCGCCGGATAAATAGTGACGGACCTAATTGCCCAAGTGGCAAAAAGGTTCCGTCACTATTTATAATAACTAAGACCTCGTAAGTCGGGGGTTCGAATCCCTGTGGTGACACGGGTATTTCCGAATACCGGATACCAGAAGGCCAAACGAAAGTGCCAGAAGGGAAAAATATGCCCGGTTGGAATATCGTTAAGGCGAGATTCGGTACTGCAGTAGGCATCAGCGGTACGATAGATATCGGCCCCCACACTACGACGTTTTAGTT
Organism: Mesostigma viride; assembly: GCA_009746045.1. Classification (NCBI taxonomy): domain Eukaryota; kingdom Viridiplantae; phylum Streptophyta; class Mesostigmatophyceae; order Mesostigmatales; family Mesostigmataceae; genus Mesostigma; species Mesostigma viride. The sequence continues at coordinate 444,465 of RPFO01000594.1, forward strand.
ATTATAAATAGTGACGGAACCTTTTTGCCACTTGGGCAATTAGGTCCGTCACTATTTATCCGGCGAAAACCACTCGCCGGCATCTATTCCGCGTTAAGTTCACGTACGTGAACGTGGCGCGGAATTGATGCCGGCGAGTGGTTTTCGCCGGATAAATAGTGACGGACCTAATTGCCCAAGTGGCAAAAAGGTTCCGTCACTATTTATAATAACTAAGACCTCGTAAGTCGGGGGTTCGAATCCCTGTGGTGACACGGGTATTTCCGAATACCGGATACCAGAAGGCCAAACGAAAGTGCCAGAAGGGAAAAATATGCCCGGTTGGAATATCGTTAAGGCGAGATTCGGTACTGCAGTAGGCATCAGCGGTACGATAGATATCGGCCCCACACTACGACGTTTTAGTTATTATAAATAGTGACGGAACCTTTTTGCCACTTGGGCAATTAGGTCCGTCACTATTTATCCGGCGAAAACCACTCGCCGGCATCAATTCCGCGCCACGTTCACGTACGTGAACTTAACGCGGAATAGATGCCGGCGAGTGGTTTTCGCCGGATAAATAGTGACGGACCTAATTGCCCAAGTGGCAAAAAGGTTCCGTCACTATTTATAATAACTCCTTTCTCCTTAATTCATGCCAGAGGCATGCCACAGCTGCAATCGGACACGATAAACGATCCGGCAAGATCTGTGGGTGCAATGAGAATCATATAACAAGGAGCGTGGGCAAGTAATCTGATCATAGCCAGGACGTAGCATGGATGTACAAGGACTAAGCTAAGTGTTACGAGCCGCACCAGCGACTCCGTAAGATCCTAGTCTAGCGTGAGTTACGCCTGAGTGGACCCGGAATCCGCTATCCGCGAGGACTATACGGGAACGTAGCCCTGAATTCTAGCTAGTGAGCGGAAATACTATTAGTTAGCTATATGCCCTGAATGCACAACTAGATAAATTATGCATTTACATATGTAGGCTGCACAAAGGGCATTAGTGCAGCCCAGATGTGATTGCCCCTGGTTTGGCAGACGAGTATTACTCAAGTCATTTTCATTCCAAACCAAAGATGCGGAAGCCATTGCCACCTACAACATTTGTCCTAGGCTGTGCAACGCCAGCGGGCCAGCTGTGGGCCAGACCTCTAGCGTCGCAACCCGGCCCTACGCATATTATTAGCCGTAGATTTACACATGGTATCCGCCCTTGGTCTGGCAGGCCCCCATGCAGCGGCTTGGCCAGCCAGGGCGGCATATGCTGACCTGGCCTGGCCCCAAGGGCATTCGATCCCAAAAGGGTAGGGAAACATGCCACGAACTACATCCAGATGTTGCTGGCCGACCTAGTGGTCTCAGCCCAGTTTGAACACCGCATCCACTCTCTCTCCCTTCTTTGGACTGCCACGCAGAACAAGACGCGGTGGCAGAAGATTGTCAAGGCTCACGCGCCAGCCCCTGTGGGCAAGCCACCTCCCCCCAAGCGGAGGAGGCGTTTTGATGAGTAGTGTAGTTAGGATTTTCTAGACTAGATAGTGTTCTTAGAGTTAGGTTAGTCCGATTACGCGGCTTCCTCCACTCCACCCATCCATCAAGGAATATGTGCTACATGATCTCCCAACGGAGGCATGTTATAATTTAATTTAATTTTTTTGATCCGCCAGTCTGGCACCCCGGTACCTCAGTGGTAGTCCTGGGTGCAGACCAGTAAACACACACAACCGAAGGCAAAGCCACGGGTACCTGGGCCGACTGATGGAATTACTCGGCCAAGTCCCCGAATCTAACACAATAACTATCGAAAGTCTCAAACAATATATCAAAATCATGACTTTCAACTGACCAAACTAATTTATTTTAGCAATTGTTACGCCCAAACATGGGTTAGTTAGTTAGGGCCGTAACGACACTAAGGCTATGGCTGGTTGTGTACCGTGTGTCATTGGCGGTGCACGGTGACTAGCGGGTATGGTGGCACAACAGCTACTGAGCCAAACATTCTATAGGCATGGCTGCCATGGCAGCAGTGACCGACTACCAATGCCTAGCTTAATGTATCCGGGATACAACTAGCTAGGGCTATTATACAAGCTATTCTAGCCCGCAGGGGGCGACTCCACATCTTGTGGTTGATCAGTCAGGTCCCCGCCCCTCCAGTACACCTTGGGGGTCCTGCTTGTGGCGGAGGTATTCCGGCCACAGGTAACGTCGCTGCTGCTGCATGCTGAGCGGGAGTCAGGTCGTCGTCCAGCGTTCAGGTGAGGTCGTGCAACCTCTTGCGACGAGAAAGGCCGCTGCTTGTGACTGACCATGAACCGCTGCTTGTCCTCACGGGTCCGAGCTAGGGAAGGTGAGCAGGACTGGTGGGGGAGCCGCTGGCCTTGTCCCGTCAGTGGGCCGGAAGGCGGTGGCACCCACGCAGTTCTACCTCACCTATACCAGGCCCATGAGGGTAAGGCCCGAGCTGGTCCTTGAGCTCGTCGGCAAGGGTGGCTGACGTCTCACCTGGCTTCCGGGGGAAGCGTCGCAGCCGTGCACCACCCGGCAGTCGCGGCGGGCGCGGTCGGTGGCCTCCCGTTGTTGTGCCTGGCGAAGGTCTTCAAGCTCCTGGAGTTTCGTAGCGATGGCGTCGGTGGTTGAGGCGGTCGCTGTCCGGCGCAGCAGGTCCGCATAGGCCAGAGGGGCGGGATCGAGGTCGCCAGCATCCTGCCGGGGTGGCTGGGATGCGACATCTGGTGGCCGTCTGCTCCGCTAATAATCTTTGCATGGGACCTTAAAGGCCAGGGCCTCGGTGTGGGCGGTGATGGCTTCAAGCTTCTTCACGACTCATGAGCACGCCGCACTTTCCCTCCACATGGTTTAGTTAGGCGAGAGACAAGTGCAGCGTGCGTCTCAGATGCCCCGCGCCGCGCGGTAGTGCACGGCGCCGTGCAACTGAGGTTGGAGCCTTGTGGACGCGCGACCTTAATTGCATGGTTTCCATGCACATTGGAGACCCGCGGGCCTCCGCCGTGTTGAGCGTTGTGTTTAGCGAGGTCAGCTGATCTCGGCCAACGGCCAGATCACGTGCTCCTCCAGCGCTGCTCGGATGTCATCCTTGCATGCAGAGGGAGGGAGCCGATGTGGCTGCTGGCTGCGCAGGCCGGGCTGGGTTGCGGAGCTTACCGACGAGGTCGTCGCCACCGGAGTGCTACGTCGCCACCAGTGCCTATGACAAAAGCAAATGGCGACGGTACCTGGACTACGCAAGCAGCCTTCTCTTTCCGCGGCTCGGGCTGCAACTGACCGACGCAGAATGTGCCGAGATAGTCCAGTACTTCACACTGGAACACAACAAGCTCCGTGATCGAGCCCGAGGGGCCCATCGACCCTGCCGACAACGTGGAGGACTTCCCCGGCGCCCTGCCAGCATTCAACCATCGCCTTGACGCCATCCTCTTCAGCTTCTTCACGCAAGCTCACTGAACGCGACCTCGTCACTAGGCTTCGCAACCTGCAGCCCGGCCCAGGTGCGCAGCCGGCATGCAGCCACACCAGCTCCCTCCCCCTGCAAGGATGACATCCGAGCAGTGTTGGAGGAGCACGTGACCTGGCCCGGCTGGCCGAGAAGATGACATTGATGGCCACAGCGCTCAACACGGTGGAGGCCAAGGTCTCCAATACGGAAACCAAGGTCGCACACAAGCTCCAACCTCACTGTTCACGGCGCTGCACACCGCGGCGCAGGCATCTGAGTCGCACGCTGCACTTCATGTCTCTCGCCTAAACCAGGTGGCGGAGGGCAAGTGCGGCTTGCTCATGAAGAAGCTCAGTGAAGCCATCACCGCCCACACCGAGGCCCTAGCCACACAGGTCCCGGAAAGACGCCGGGATAGCAGAGCAGACGGCCACCATCGCATCCCAGCCATGACCCCGGCAGGATGCTCACTGGCGACCTCCCGCCCCTCTGGCCTATGCATGCGGACCCGCTGCTGCGGATAGCGACCGCCTCAACCATGCTGACGCCATCTCTACGAAACTCCAGGAGCTTGAAGACCTTCGCCAGGCACAACAACGGGAGGCCACCGTCTGCGCTCGCCGCGACTGCCGGGCGGTGCTGCGTCGCTTTCCCCAGAAGCCGTACTGCAAGTGAGACGTCAACCACCCTAGTTGCCGACGAGCTCAAGGACCAGCTCCTTATATATACCCTCATAGGCCTGGTAGGCGAGGTAGAACTGCGTCATGACGGGTGCCACCGCCTTCCCCACTCACGGGACAAGGCCGGCGGCTCCCCCACCAGTCCTGGTCACCTTCCCCTCCCGTGAGGACAAGCAGCGGTTCTTTCTCGTTGCAACTGAAGAGAAGGCACGACCTCACCTGGATGCTGAACAATGACCTGTCAGGTCATTGTTCAGACCCCCCCTCAGCATGCAGCCAGCAGCGACGCGACCTGTGGCCGGAATACCTCCGCCACAATGACTAAGGGCCTGGCACTGGCTTCCCTTTTTTCCCTGGTCACATAATGCGCCCTATTAGCCCTTCTGACCTGTCACCTTCACACCAGTGTGTGACCACCTTCATTTAGAATTTGTTGATACTCATTTCCCCTTTAACCCCTAAATGGTCTTGCTGCCGATTTTCCGCCAAAAATCGAGTTCCAGCCGATGCATCGGCCCCTTCTCGGGGGACCAGATGCCGCGAAATCTATTGAGAATTAGGAAACGTTTAGCTGAGAAGATCGAAAGTTTATAAAATACTCTAAAGCATGGTATATGGGTTTGCATACTTCTGACAAAGTTATAGAGGTGTTCTGGCCGGCGGTCAAAGTACAAGGGGTCAGGGTACTTTTTCACGTACAACGTGCATTCCGGAAAACGACGACCTGGCCATGGCGGCTTGCGCCCACGCATGGCATTTACGTTTTCGTTCGAATTTTCTGACCAAACTTAGGATATTGATTTTATACGTCCTAAAGATGATACAGGCCAATTTTTGGTTCGCGGGAATGCCATTTGATAGGTGTCGGCAGCGTTCTTGCTGGAAAAAACTGCGATCAGGCCGGACGATAGAAACGTTGACAGCAATAGATTTCCGGCGTATTTTAAAGGATATATCGGTTTCTTTGTACTTTTTATGATACATAGTAGTCGTAAACGTGCAAGGGTGGCCAGAAATCGCCGAATCCAGCGACCGTGCTGCACAACTTTGGTGTGCCGAAATGCGCCATTTTGCGGCCACCGCCTGGGCCAAGGTAACGCCATCCATGCCTGGTAAAGCTTAAGCATCGTTTTCCTATCGATGTTTGACGTTTATATGTACGTTCTAGCTTGTGTAGCACATTCTTTTTGCATTATTCATGCTCTTTCTTGACCCTGGCCTGGCCCCTTTCTAAAACACCCTTCTTAGATGCTTCCCTCAGTCAGTTGACCTGCCACAGGGTGATGGTGATAAGTTTTAGAGGCTGTATGGGTTTGAATACCTCCATATATGTTTGTTATACATTTCCCATACACATATTGCATGAGTGTGAGGCAGTTGGCTGGTCTCTGTGGCATCATCAAGCACGTAACTGGTGAGTAAAAGCTTCCCATTGACAGCATGTGCCACCAGGTGTGCTGGCCATCACCTGGCAAGCTATAGCAGCTTAGGCCTAGTTTATCCTTGCTAGGGCAGGCTGAAATAGGCTCAACATCACTAGTTTGTTGGTGGCTGCCTCCTAGAATGCATGCCTTGCGTAGGGTATCCGTACCACGTTACCTACGTGCATGGACAAGGTAGCACCTGCACATAGGTGCCATGTAAGGGCAGTGTGATGATGCAGTTATGTTTTCCCATCATTGTGGAAGGGAAATGTATTGTTTGGCATGGTTGGTGGCCATATTAGTAGGTAGTATGCCCACCCCTACCCCCTTGGTTGCTTTTTACCAACGGTACCCCTAAGGGCTGTACTGGGTGTAACTGCTGGTATACCCACCCAAATGATGACCCCAATGGCTCAAACTGTTCAGCAACTAATTGTTTATCATCCCTGAAGTGGTAGGTGCCTAGGTCTTATAACATAATTCAAAATGCACATTCTACCAAAAATGAAAACGCGCGTCTTGACCCCCCTGACTTTGACGGCAGTTATACATGGCCTACCCTGCATATATGTTAAAAATATAATTACTTACAGCAGAGTGAAATCACTCAAACCAAAGCAAACGCCCAGCTATAAACCTATATACAGAGCCATGTCAAAGCTCTATACTACGATAAGACCAATGGAAACGCCTAACGGGAGGAACCTAATAGCCCTGCTGCACCGCAAAATCAGCCCGCGTACGGCGGAGCATGATGTCAGCCATGGCCCGAGTCAGCGCCACCGACAGGCGCTGACGCCAATATGACGTCCAGGTCCGCGCCGACCATGGGGCCCGCTGGCCCTCCAGGTCCAGCCGGTCCTCCCGGAGCCGGCAACACTCCTTGAAGAAGGCGGAGGTCAGGGGCCCCATGGCCCCAAACTCCTCCAGGACAAAGGGCACCACACGATGGTGCCCGACGTCGCCGTAGGCCAGGAGCTTGGCCCGCTCCGCCCGGTCCGCCGTGTAACCTGCCGTGAGGGAGGCCCCAGCCACGTGGCTAAGAGCCAAGGGCCGCGCCATGCATATATGTGAGGTTGTGATATACCAACCCGAAGGGCAACTCATGGACATGCTTGGCCCCCAAGGACAGCCATTGGATATGGGTAGGTTGGATGGCATCTGGTTTGCAAAAATGTGAAGATCCAGCCGATTTATCGGCAGGATCTCAGACCATTTAGGGGTTAACCTCTCTGGTCCATAATTGGATATTCATAAATATACCCATTTCCCCGAAAAGTAAAAAGTTATAGGGAGTACAGTTGAAGGCATTGGCGGTAGCCCGGTCTATCGTAGAACAAAAGCCGGCCGGCACATTTTGGCGAATTAATTATTTTTTTGCTTCGGGAGGATCGGTTTTTGACCCCCGCCGTCCAAATATTGACAAATCCAGGCATGCAAAGGTCAGATTCTTAGTGCTCTCATTGAGATCTGTCGATTGCGCTGCTTAACCCCACTTGAGAATGGACCCCCCAACCTCGAACTTGCTCTGTCTTGACTTGGGCCCATTTCATGCTATAAGGGGCGGCCAGCACACAGCCATTTTTTTCCGGGTAAATTTGTATTTCAGCACACAGCCATTTTCACCTGTCTTGTAGGCCAAGTATCGCTCAACTGAAAACGGACTTTCCGGTATCTAAGGTATGATCCTGAATCCTCTCGCGGAGATCTGTCGATTGCGCTACTCAAAATACAAATCAGATGTGATCTATGAGACCCAGTCTACGATGGTAGACCGGGCTACCGCCAATGCCTTAAGTTGTTGTTGTTGTTGTTGTTGTTGTGTCCCACGCCGCACATATGGGCAGCAGACTAGAATCTATAGTGGCCGAGGACCGGATATATTTAGTATCGGTGGCAGTCGGTGGTACTATCGGGGCACTGTGACATGGACGGTTGCATCCACAAGTGAAGTACAGTATCAGGAGCTTTGTTTCGGGGAAATGGGTATATTATCCAATCAGTATGGAGCTTTGGATCCTGGATCCTCGAGTCCAACTCATCCTATTTATTAATTTAGCAATGTCACAGCATCCCCGAGCATTCAGGGCATTCCGGAGTACCCCGCCAATCCAAAAGAACCCGAATCACTGACCACCAATCCGCGCGCAGCGCACTGACAGCGAGCGCAGCGAGCTGTGCGCTGTGCGCGGCGAGCGAAGCGAGAACCGTACTGCGCACCAATCCGCGAGCGAAGCGAGCACCGTACTATTCCAGCGGGCAGCGGGCAGCGTACTGCGCACCAATCCGCGAGCGAAGCGAGCACCGTACTATTCCAGCGGCCAGCGGGCAGCGGGCAGCGGGCAGCGGGCAGCGGGCAGCGGGCAGCGGGCAGCGGGCTGCGCGGGCAGCGGGCAGCGGGGCGAAGTACTGCCAAAAAAAGGGACCCTGTTTCGGGCTGGGCGGAGGCAGCGGGTTACTCTAGTGACTGTAAAAGCTT